>CM062804.1:897574422-898174422 GCA_031772625.1 Pinus tabuliformis
ACCCAGTTCAATCTCCACAACATTTTCCATGTAGCCACTCAACCTCTCTGGTGGTATGATCTCCTGCACTGATCACTTGGGTTTCCCACTCTCTCGTGTGCTTCCCTTCCCTATAGTAGCCTCCTCTACTGAAATGGGAAAATCCTCAACTAGAGCCTCTCCTCTTGATGAGGAAGGCCCTCCCATGGTCTGTGGTAAACCTGTATTCTGGGATCCTGTGTCTAGTGATAGTGGACTTTGTGAACCTGTCACCCTAGAAGTAGTTGATCCTCCTGACCATGGTGTACCACCTGAAGATCCTGATACCTGTGGTGTGGCCCCTTGCTGAGGAGCTTGCTGCTCTACCCAATCAACCTCCAGAGACCTCCTTAGGACCCTCTTCTCTTCAAATCTGACATCTCGCCTCACGATAACTTTCCTCTGTGCAAGAATGTATATATGATAAACCTTGTTGGTCTCACTGTAACACCCAAACATACCCTTCTTTGCAGTGGGTTCTAGCTTCGTTCTCTTCTCCTCAGGGACATGTGAATATGTAAGGCACCAAAAAATCATTACGTGCGCAATCTTAGGCTTCTTCCTAGAAAACAAATCCTTAGGAGTCTTACTCCCCAAAACACTATGTGGGCTCTTGTTTTGTAGATACACTGTAGTGTTACTTGCCTCGACCCATAAAAATGGGTAGCCTCTAATCATGCAACATAGCTCTAGCTGCACCCACTATGGCCCTAATCTTCCTCTCTGCCATCCCATTTTGTTGGGGGTTATAAGGCACTATGTACTCTATCTTGATGCTAGCAATCCTACAAAACTCCTTCATCTCCTTGGAGGTATACTCACCCCCATTATCTATTCTCAACATCTTAATCTTCTTCCCCATCTAATTCTCCATAAGAGCCTTAAACTCTTGGAATGTCTTGAAGACCTCATCCTTGGTCTTCATAAAGAAATTACAGGTCTTGTTGGAGTAGTCATCAATGAAGGTCACATAGTACTCATGTCCACTTAATGATACATGAGACATAGGACTAGACACATTAGAGTGTAGCAAGTTTAGGATACCTACTATTGTGTTGTAATTGTTTGGGAAATGTGTCTTACTGTACTTTCCAAAAGCACATCCCTTGTACACATCATGATGCTCAGTGCTGAACTCAGGTAAACCTGTAACAATCTCTCTCAGTAACATGAATTCTCCATGGTGAAAGTGGGCCATCCTCCCATGCCATATCTCAAACAACTCACTGTTGTTGGTCTCTGCCACCAAGGCTCTAGTAGGTTAAAGCATAAACCCGTATAGCCTCCCACTACGAACTCCAATCACTCTAGAAGACTTGACACTAGATCCCATGGGATATATAATCACTTGTCCTACTTGGAACAACATGCAATACCCTTTGTCCTCAATATTGGAGACTGAAATCATGTTCTTCTTCAACCCTGGAACATAAAGAACATTCATCACTTTGAAAGGAGGTGAAGACTCCCTTTGAAATAATATTGCCTCCACTCTTGTTGCTCTGATCTTGGCATTATCTTTAAGCACAACCTCCAAGTCAATATCATCCTTTGTCAGACTCATGAAGTGCTCTCTCACTCCAGTCATATTGCAGGAAACTCCACTGTCTACAAACAACACAACCTAAAGACTTGACACTCGTGGCAAGGCTCACCACTAAGGCAAACTCTGTGTCACATTTGGAGGCAAACTCTTCCACCTCTATCGAAGTTTTTGCGCCCTTCTTCTTATTCTTCTTAGTGTGACACTTTACAAAAATGTGACCCAACTTCCCACAATGTGGTGTGCTAGGGAGATTTTCCCTAGTTTTTCTGACACCGGGTATTATTCAACAATTTAACAGTTCTCATGGGTAATAGTTTTAATACCATAGTTCACAATTTATAAAATTTAATGAATAATACATTCCAACTAATTAGTTACAACCAGATAAATCAATATACATGCCACCATGACAATTAAATGACATACCCCAGTTTCGCCAAAAAATTATAGACTAATTGTATTCACTGTCAAATAATTTAATTCTAACCTCACACAAAATTTCTAATTAAGTTTCCAAATATGGAGTTCAACAAGAATTTTAATGACTATAACAACAAATAAAAAAAATGTCTCGTAGTACGACTCAGCATCTTGGCTTACTATTAATATTTCATTTTATCATCCCATGGCAGGGTTGGGATTTAGTTCTTGTTTAGATCCCATGGATTTCCATGTAGCCAACAGTCATTAAATTGGTTATTCCAAGCCTAGATGTTGGGTCCCCTTAATCCTTAGTGGGGATTGAAGCTTGACAATGATGATTCTTATTTAAATATCTCATTGTGTTACCATTGTATGGGCCCTTGAACCCTTTCGTATCACCAAAACGGAACCTTCCAACGAATCATGAATTTTGTGAAATGTGTGGATCTTTACTCGGTCATCACAAAACACGCTTAGATTCTATCGATTGTTTGGTTTCCGAACCCCCCATGGAAACTTTCTAGTGAATCACATCCAACGAACCATGTTTGCTTCAGTGTTTGAATTTGTGTTAGACGTATGACATGGTTTTTGTAGGAAGCTTCCCGTAGCACAGAATGACTGCGAGTGGGCAGGAAACCCTTCACTATAATACTGGTCACATATCCTTTGCTCAATTTCATACAAGAAAACTTGTATGTGGATTTGCTTCAGAAATAAATCCTGACTTGCCACAGAATAGAATCGTATCCGTCCAAAACTTCGTTAGGGTTTTTGTTATCATATTTAGCTTTGCAATACTTCAGAAGAAAAATCGATCTAGCTCATTTAAATGGATGCCGCCTGAGAAGAGTCTAAATCGGTTTGTTAATCCTTTTAGATTAGAAAATCCTGCCCAATAACCTACTCGAAAACAAAACAAAACAAAAACTAACTAGGGTGGAATATTTTACCACAGAAATTAGTGGAAGGAAGAGGTCTTAAAACCCATAGAGCCTCGAGCTCAAGAAAAACAGAGATAAATTGATCTACAAAATGATTATTCCAAATAAATTTGTCCCTCTCATATTTATAGATTTCGTAAAGGGAGTTTGTTCTTTTAAAATGATTGAGTAAACTTTACTCCAAGCCCCAATTTTGGGTTTCTACGCCTTTGGAAATTTTGGGTTTTTTCCCCTTTATGGAGAACTATAGCCTACGAGGATCGATAGGCTACTTTGCTTTGGATGACTAATTTCTTGGGAATATTACAGTCCCCCCTTCCTGCCATTGGTTGTCCTCAAGCAATGACGAATCTTGTTGCTTCCCACTTTGTTTCCCTTCTTTGATGTATTGGAAGCATTTCCTCATATCCTCCATATATTGGTATTTTGACTTTTGCAATTTGATGACTTTTTTTCTCATTATTAATTCCTTCTATTATGGATAAAGAAGGGGATTTACTTCTTTCCCCTACTACTTTTATTTCTGCAAGTTCAGTTTCATCTTTATTCATGGGAAGGACATGAATCAAGGGTGGGAAAAAACAATCAATAAAACTCTTTTGTCCCTCCGCTAGTGTTTTTATAACAAAAACTGTAAAGCTTGTCATTGAAATAGCTGAACTAGTCTCAATTGAAATATGATGAGTAGTAACCATTGTAAGATGTCTCTGAATCAGTTCCCCAACCATGGGCGGCAGTACTATTATGCCTGGTAGTGTATTCATAGCATCTAAGGGATATGCATCAAAGACCATTTTTAACAAAGTACAAAATGACTTCCCTATACTCAATAGCTTGCTATTGAAACAAGATTCTAGTAGTTGAGTTACCTGTTGAACATTGTTTCAAATAAACAAATGAGGCTTCTTTTCTAAAACCTTATTCATGACATCAAGGCCATGTAAGAGGATTGTTGAAGGATCTTTGTTTTTCCCTGAAGGCTGTGAATTCCCTTCCAAATTATTGATCTTTACATTAACTGCTGGCCAAACCTCCAAATTCTCTAATAGAAGCCTTAACATCTCTTTCTATATTTTAGGCATTTCTTTATCCTTGGGTTTAAAATTAGGAAGGCCACTTTCCTTTTTAACTTTCTTGGTCAAAGAATCTGGAAATCCTGAAGCATCAGATGGACATTTTGCATGTACTGTTACTCTGATCATGTAACCTCTTGCAGCTGGAGTCAAAAGTGGCATATCCATAGACTGAACATGCCCCTCTGTGTCTGATGTTGCATGTGCTTCTACATGCCCCTCTGTGTCTGATGTTGCATGGGCTTCTACTTGATGTTGTTTTTCCCATGCAACAACAAGCCCAATGCACTCTATAGCTAGATGTCTATTTTCTCGGGGAGTGTTTTGATATAGTCCATGGCAATAGAGAGAATTTAGCATCTATGACACAATTTGGGCTTGATAGCTATAAAATAGGTTTGAATGTCGTAAGTAAGCTGGAAAATGTGAACCAAATTAGAAATTGAATGGCACTCTTCAACCAGTATTTCCTTCATATAATGGATCCTTAGACGTATCTTGCTTTCTACCAAGAGAGATATCTGTGATAGTTTTGGTACGAATATGTGCAAAACTAGATTAACTATATCCTTATTCTCTGGCTGGGACATTTTTAAAAGCTCAATAAATGTGTGAAGTATGGTTTTCATAGGAACTTCATGAGCCTGAAGATATAGGCAAAACGTAACAAAGGCACATGGCTTGCTGGCACTTTCCTTTTCAGTGAGACAGTTTGCCACTAAATTTTCAAGTTCCTCTTTACAGTGCACAAGATCATTAAGGAGATACTTTAGCAAGTGTGTTGCTAGCTATAAGAAATCTCTCTTTAAGGGCTCACATTATTCTGCACTTATCCTTTCAAGTGGATCAATCTTCTTTTCAACAATAGCTTTTATAATAGAAGGATAAATAACATGACCATTTTGAAAGGCATGGACCAACATAAGAAGAATCAAAATTTGCATAGCAATGACTACTTCATCATGAGTGAGTTCCTTGGACCAAAATAAATTCGAAAAGTGCACCAGGAGTGCCTTCTTAATTTGAGGATTGTATCCTTGTTTATAAGGTCTCTGACAAGAGTCTCGATTTCTTTCACTTGTTCCAAGATGAGTCTTTGTTCATGAAATATGTGTTTTTGTATAGGAAAATTATTGTTCAGTCAATGTGGCATCAATTTGACCAACGTTGACACCTGTGAAATTCCCTGGAGATGGGCATCTTGTTGCATGGTCTTCCCAGTAGTATGTATGTAACCATTACCCCAAACTTCCATCAGCCGAACATTGACACACATATTCATGTCAATTGCATCTTTTCAGATGCTAACTCTTCATTTCTAATATATGGTTCAACAGCCATAAAAGAACCAGCCAGCAAATTCTTGTCATTCTTAACATCTCCAACACTCTTGTCATCATCAACATCAATACATGCTCTCTTGTCACTAGGAACATCTAAAAACACACTCTTATCACTTCTAATAGTAGCCACAACACCCAAAGGCAAATTGTAAGGTGAAGTGGATCTGGTATCAGAATACAGTCTATCATTAAAATGCAATTCCAACTTAGAATTTGGCATTTCATCCATTTCAATAGGTGTACATCACATCTGCAAAGGTAAGATTTCATTCAAAGGCTTTCCCCCACTAGCATTTTTCTTTGTATTAGTTTCCGTGGCTCGGTATGCGAAGGATTTTGTCCTACGCGCCATACTTTCTACACCAGTACCGAGATCACCATTTGCATCATTGAACCTTTTATCTAGAGAAATTTCCCCGTAATTCTTTCTACAATATAGTTCCTATTGCCTCCATATAGGGTGGTCCCCACATTAGTTGTGGCCCCTTTTTTAAATAGACATCCAAGAGTATAGTTCTTAGGATCGCCATAAATTGAAGTGGATGCAGCTAAAGAAATGCCAACATATTCAACCGACAAAAAATCTCTCCCTGAACAAAAACCACAAATGTAGTAGTAGTTTCTATAGGTTGTCCAAGGGTTTTGAACTTGATTTTTTTAGGTCCTCAATGCAAATTAGTTTCCTCAAAATTAGATTCTAGTCATCAACACCATCAAGAACCCCTGATTTGTCATTAATAGCGTGTTGGTCACTATGTTTCTCATATATTTCTTGCCACTGAACCAAAACAATTTTTCTTCATGCCAAGCATCAAACATAATGATTGCATTTAACAAACATTCAAAGAAAAATCATATAGTGACAACTTCTTTTTAGTGGTCATAGTGTTGTTTGTTGTAACTGAAGCACTATGAGCACGTTTTTGTAATGTATCAATAATTATGAGTAATTATATGTTCCTTTATATGTTATTGGCATTGTTGAGGAATTTTAGAAAGTTGTGTTTTTTGAAAACTTTTTTGGGGATTTGCATGATGTGGATATCCTTAGAGAAGTTTTGTAGCTACCAACTATACTACCAAGAGATAGATCATTAGTAGTATGGCCTTTGGCTCAAGATCAGTGCAAGCTTGGGGGATTACCACCACCTTTTAGCGACATTAGAAACATGGATGTTCTAGAGCCCACATTATCTACCAAAAGAGTACCCCCATGCCTCAGCATTGGGTGTCATTGTCCAGACAATAGCACAGTGCACAGTCCAAATAATCTTATAGTTTGTCTTCGAAACAATGGTCTATCTAGAGATCCTATCTTGAGATTTCTTCATTTGGCCTTGGAAGTTAGGAAAGGTAGAACTCGTGGATAGTGACCTAGTACCTAGATCATTTCCCTTTACACATCTCCCTTCCATTGTGACTCCCTACACTTGGATCTAAGGGTTTTCTCATGTTTTCACATATAGACTTCATGTTTCTAATTTATGTCTTGTTCTTTATATAGGACATTTTTTCATACTCTTTCTTTGTATTAACATCATTCTACTTGGTTGTCCCATTAGCCAACTTTTGTGGTCATTTGTTAGACATTAAATAATTATTCTTATCCCCCATTCAGCCTTGGATATTTCAGAGAGCGGTTATTGGCAGAGCCTGATTGACACTCACTCTTTGTATTCCAGATTTTGGGTCCATCTCTTCCAAATCTTGTTTTAGGTTCTAGAGCTCTATTTAGATCTCAAGTTAGGGAAGTACCTCATTTTATTTCTCTTACTTTCTTCTTTCTTTATTTAGGAGCTCGTCCTGAACTCCCACTTTGTATTGATATCTATGTACTGAGCAGTCACATTGACATATTTTTGTATTCATTTTTTGGACACCCATAAAATCTCATCATATATTATTACCTTGATGGAATCTTTCTATGTAGATGATTAATTATTTTCTATGCTAGTCTATTGTTGTAATTCTTCCTCAACATGTCTCTTTTTCTTCAAGCTTTGAAATACCAAATTGAATTTTTATGTAGGTGATTAAAATTAAAGGCATTGAAGAATAATTCTAAAATCTAATGGTGTCACGTTTTGGTCTCAAGATTACCATTGCATCACCCATCCATGGTTTAAACATATCTACATAATCTTTTCATGATGTGGTTGGTGATGATGTGTTTTCTGTACTACTTTGAGCACCTCTTGCTGTTGTTGGTAGGTTTGAGGTGCTTTAATTTTGCAGAATAGTTGCCATTAATATTCCACATGTTTTCTAAATTTTACTGCCTAGAGTCAATCCTAGTGGTCAAAGTACTTCCATTTTGAAAAATCTACAATTTTCAAACAAAGGCTTTTGATGATTTTTTTCAGGTTAAATGTGTTGCATAGAGTCACCCCTAGTTATTAAAGTACTTTGCAAAGTTTATGATAGAAATATACAATTATCAAACAAAGGCTTTTGATTACTTTTTCAAGTCTAATGTATCCCTGAGAAGTTTAAATCCATAGCAGAGTACGTTGCCTCTTTTTTTTCACATCTAATAGAAGAAATGATGGAAGAACTCCACAATACCCTTGAATCCATCTTTGAAGCTCCATATGCAGCTGTAGGATTTCCCAAAAAAATACGGCCATCACATAATGCAATGGAGGTATACAAGATGCTTATTGACAGAGAATATGACATCCAAGAGAGGAAGGGAGGACAAAACTTTATGCCCAAACCAAATGATATTCTTATACTTTCGACAAGAGTACCTCAATGTGTGGAAGATCTTCATGACTGCATGTTGGCTTTAGTAAGTAGGACAGAGTGTGGTGAATATGAATCTAGTAGTATTCTCGAGGTGAAAATATGTGTTCCAGATATGCATCCTTTTTGCACCAAAAATAACAATATGGGAAATGAATGTTTTGGTATTTATCTTGGTAACATGGTGACAAACTTGCGAATCTGGAATGCTTTGCATCCTCAATTGGGCAATGAAACAATCAATTTGGCTATGATTGGGAAGGAAGTATACTATAATACAAAGGTGTGCACTTGTACTGTTTTAGGCCTCTATAGGATTTGAAATATCAATTTTTTTCATTGTTTTTTAGTGAACTGTAATCTAACTCACTGAGTGGACAAGCGAGAAAATTGGCCCTAAGTTGACTATGTTTTATAGAACTATAATGAAGACAGTGTCAAAGAAAATGAATATGATATAGATATATTGAGAAACAATCATTATGAGTCCCACATGTTGAATGATTCTCAAGCTTCTGCTATATTTAGTGCACTTAATGCCGCTAAGAAGAAAATGCATCTCTGTATAAATCTTATCCATGCCCCCCCTGGGACAGGGAAGACCTCGATGTTGGTTTCACTTCTTTCTGTCTTACTTCATCAGAGGTACAAAGTACTAGTGTGTGCACCAAAAAATGCTGCAATATCAAAAATTACACTAAGATTCTTGAAATTAGTTACAAGTCCATCTAAATAGTGCACTGATATATGCAACTTTCCCTGTATTTTGACCTTGAGTGACCTTCTACTAGTTGGAAATGAGGAGCGCTTAGATGTTGAAGGTCCTCTCGAAAATATTTTTCTTCCATATCGAGAGGAACGTCTGTTAAAATGTTGTATGCCAATGATAGGATGGAGGAAGAGAGTGGCATCTTCTCTTGATTTTCTTGAATCGGCAATTTCACAATATGAACTTTTTGAAGAAACAACAAAGAAGACACAATCAGTTAACTTTCTACAATTTGTCAGAAAAAGGCTTGGAAACTTAGCTACAGACTTTTTTGAGTGTGCATGGATTTTATTGAATGACTATCGAGGACCAATCTCAGAGAAATAGGATTTGGATTATCTGACTCAAGCTATTGAGTGTTTTGTAAATCGAATTCATAAAAATGCATGTAAGGAGAAAATTCTTAGAGCATCCTTTTCCGGTGATGGAGAAATATGTGAAGAGGCAACAAAGTGCACAAATATATTTAGAGAGAGAGTGATTAACAATAGAAATTTCTTAAAAGAAGCCCTTTGCTGCTTGAGAAGTGAATGTATCCATCTCTTAAGGAAGGAGCTACGCTGTCCAAGAACAATCCCCAAGTAAAACTTTTTAAAAATGTGTTTATGAGGTGCTAAATTGGTCTTTTCAACTATATCATCGTCTCGAAAGAGCTGCATGAACTTGGCCATGCCATTTGACTATTTGATTATTGATGAGTCAGCCCAGCTCAAAGAGGCCAAATCTACAATTGCACTATAGATTGAAGGTGTAACACATTCATTTCTGATAGGAGATCCAAAGCAGCTACCAACAACAGTAATTAGCAAGGTCTGTTTACCGTGGCCTTTTGTCTCTTCCCAATTTCATTTTCCTAAAAGTTCCTATAAATTTATTAAGTCCATGCAATGATTGGTTCATCAGCTTGTGGAGAAAATGAAATATGGAAGAAGTACCTTTGAAATACTGGAGAGGCTTGGACACCCAGTTCATCTTCTAAATGTACAATATCGCATGCATCCATCGATAAGTCTTTTCCCAAATGGGGAGTTTTATGACAATCGTATTGAGAATGGTCCGAATGTGGAAATGAAGCCATATGGCTATGGCTATCTCACGTCGGAAATATATGGAGCATACACATTTATTAATATAAAGGATGGAAGAGAGGACGAAGATAATTTTGGGAAGAGTAAGAGGAACATCATGGAGGTTGTTGTTGTCATGTACATACTTTCTAAACTATACAAAAGTAATTTCACTGTTCCGTTTGATTTGTGCATATACAAATGTGTTTTATTATGTCCTAATTGGACCATTTTCAAATTGGTGTAGTGAAATGTCTAATTAGACCATTTTCAAATTGGTAAATTATTTTAGTGAAATACCTTTACAATGTCAAGTGGGTACATATCTGTTGTGAGGTAATGCTTTTTTTCTTGACTATTCAAGTTCTGAAAAGTATGTTCTCTATCTCAAATGATTTATAATAATGCACTTGTTAATCGATTAGTTTGGACCTTTGTACCGAAGATAATAAGAAGAAATGTATTCTAAAGGCTGTTCAATCTTATTGTTAAATTAAAAGAGGAAAAGCATAAAAACACAAAAATGTGTATTAGATGGATTTTGTGTTATGTAAGGTTTGTATCCATGTTTTTTGAATTGATATAAGGTCATATTCTATAGATAATACAATTTTTTTTTGTTAAGAATTGTTCATTGTTTACTTTTTTAGAAAACTAGTATGAGTTCCAAGGAAAAACTTGTCGAATCTCTTCTCTCCTTCTTTGGAGTATTTGGGTGGAGGGCATCTAAACTGCTAGCCATAATGGTGGTTGGTAGTCCCAAGGGACTCTTATTGGATTTGAACTTGTGACCTATAGTCTCCTCATTAGCTTCATGCCTTGGCCAAAGGGTTCAATTGAGCTAACTCTTAGGGATGAAATTTTGGTTGTAGCCAAAACAGTTAGTGTCTAGTCTTAAGGATGACAAGAGTGTTGGCTTTGATCTTATTATAGGGTTAGTGCAGTGTGAGCTTCACACATTTGACCACTAACTTTGGTTTCTCCCATGGCAATCTTAAGGGTCAAATGCTCTCATGGGAATTGAACATTTGTCATTATTGAAAAGCTCACCATTCCTCGCCAATGGGTCCAGACCCCTTTGGGAAACTAGTAGCCATCAATAACATCTACTCCCTTTGTTGGAAAGAATATACCATCAACATAAGTTGGGAGAAGTTATCTTAGTAGGGATAAAATGATGAGACTTAATAATAAGAATTAGAAGTGTGCATAATTCCACAAATGGAAAGTAGATATCGTGATAGCTTTCAATTTTTTTCTTTGTTTTAGAATTATCCTCATCCTATTTTCCTTATCTGTATGGGTCTTATTCGATGTTGCATAGGGACCCAACCCCCCCCCCCCCCCAAGGAAAAAAAAAACCCAAACCCATTGTTTCAAAATTTTTGGGAATGTCATTGGGGATGTGGATGTGCAATTTTTCTTAAATTCTAGCCACTATAAATTTATTCTTCTAACTAATTAATTATGTAGTTTATTTGCTACAGAAAATAGCGAATAAATCACATTGCAATTCTTCGCAAATAGAAATACTGTGGAAAAATAAAATGTTGGAAACTAAGAAATATATAGTGCACACAATAAAATTTTAAAGTTATTTTTGGACAATTGTCCCTGAAAAACACAATGCGAGAAAACTCGTGTAGTAGATAAGGGTTTTATTATTTTATGCAGCAGCGAAATTGTGAGTACAATCTGGATTCCCAAAATTGGCAACCCTCCACAAGATAATCTGGCCAAAAATTAGTGAGACAATTTTTGCCTCACCCATCATCGATCCAGCTCCAAAGTTGGCATAAACATGCCACTTGAACTGCCCCTGCATTAGTCTCTTCGTTGTCTTTGAGCAGGCCAAAATTTCACTACCTAGAAGTTGCTCTGATTAAGACATCCAACACAACTCAGTGTTTGAGAATGACTCGCTTGGCCTTCTGGAATTTCTCTCAGCCTCCAAGCACTGAATCGATCCTCACTCTAGCTAAATTGAACTCCTCCTCTGAAGCTTCCTGTAGAGTCCCTGCACAACCTCACTGAGAAAAACTCGACCCCCCTACAACTGACTCTCTAGAACTGGAATTTCCTTGGAATCACTGTCTTTGCTCCTCACTAACTCTGCTTTCCCTTTGGCTCAAACTCCTCATCCCTACTCAACTATTGTTGTTGAATAACTCGATCTGCCAAGGAAAATCAATCTTAAGTGTGTATTGCTCCAACCCAATCGAACTCCTCTTATAATCTCTCGTTGGCTCACCAATGACCATGATTACATCTTTATCAATCACTAAAATCATCTCTAATTCAATCCATGTGAGTTTCTAGAGAAATATCACCTTTCTCAATTAATACATGTTAATTAATCACTTTTCCTAAGTTAGACTGAGGAAATGTTTAATTATTAACTGTTTAACTTAATTGAGCCATCTCTAGGTGTTTTCTCCTAAAACATTTTCTCGGTCCTGAATTTCTAGTGTTTCTTATCCTCTCTCACCAAAGTTGAGACTAGTTTAGTTGTGTGATGCTACCCAATCATCAAAAAATATCAACAGGCACCTACTCGCAATCCCCAAGACATTCCATGCATATTTTAGGGACATTTCACATAGAGTTTGTGGTTGTTTTGGGAAGATTTTGGGGATATTCTACGTGTATATCTTTTGTTTTAACAATCAAATTTAATTATTGGAGAATATGATTATTTTTCCCATCCATTTTTTTTTGTATTACATTAAATCTAAATATGTTGTACAAATTGCTCTAGAAATTTAAGCCTCAACTTGGTTTTCAGTTTTAGGAATCACATCAATTTAATGCCCAACCCATCATTTCTTTTACAAAACATGAGTATATTTAAAAAGAGAATGAAACACATAAGTCAACCCTACTTGAAATTTTTGCTGAGAATAACACAAACTCACCCACAATTTAACACAGTGATTTTTTATCCAAAGACCCTCGAAAAACCATTAAGGGAAAACCAATGAGGAGAGGGATATTTTATTTATTATCAAAAAAATTATTACAATAGTTATTTAAAAGCAATTAAATATGCTTATCTCCCTCGAAATTTGTGCTTAAATTTCCTTGGAAAAATTGTTGTAGCTACCTCCTCGAATTTCATGCCTAGTTCACATAGGAATTAATGGCACTACTGTATTTTCAGTCTCCCTCAAAATTCATTCCTTTTCCTTGAAATTTGTGCACTCACACACTCATAAATATTCCCTAGATTTTAGATCCATGACACTTTGATTTTTGTACCCATGACAACGCTGTGCACACCACTGAAAGCCTTGAAAATCACGCTCTATCTACTCAGAATTTAAAGATGACTATCTCAAAATTTGTGCAGCATTGAATACAACCCAAACCCTTGAATTTCATGCCATAATTGACAACAGTAATGCTTGTCAATTTCCTAAATTTTAACACTCAACCTATTTCAAAAAATGCACTGAAATGGCCTTGAAATGCATGCTAACCTAGCTACAATTTGTGGTGGAGAAGAGCCTTGATTTTTGTGCCTTCTCAGCCTGAAGCTCATTGCTCTTATTCCTTTCTCCTACTGTACGTCTCTCTCAGGCGCCTTTTCTCCTTAACTTCAAATCTCATGAAGTGTCCAAATGGTGGCTTCTCCCATTTCTTTTTCCCTTTTGTTCTCTCATTAAGAAGAGAGACATAACCCGCACACTTCACATTCTCTATCTATCTATCTATATATATATATATATATATATATATATATATATCTCTCGCATTTTGGATGTATATAGTTCTTATTAGAACTACATGGGACTTGTGAGTGTGAAAGGATTTTGCAGTCTTTCACACAAGCCTCATTTCCTCATTTCACTAAAAACATTATTTGCCTCGACCATCTTATTAATATATGTATCCTATTTTATAGGAAAAGTGAAGTCCGTGAGACAATATTGGATTAGCATATGTTACATTTTCTCATTTTTCATATATCAATATTCGTGTCACTACTTTGTAGTTTCTAAAGCAATTACAATTAGTTGCAGATTTTTTCTTGTTTTTATTCGAGTTTAGATTTGTCTACAACATAAAGCAATTCCAGTTTGCTTTACTTTTTTTGTACGTATTTTTGAGATCTCTACAAACCTGATAATTAAGGAATTTTATATTGTTCAACGTAGTATCATGTTTTATGGCAGTTGGATTTGTGCTCCAAATTTGAGCTTCTTGACTTTACACTCAGATATACTTAGTAATAATTTAATTGGTTTGTTATATATCTCCTACATTGATCTCTTTAACTACTAATTGTTTGAGTGTTTGTATAATTTCTATATTATTACAAAATTGCGATGTAAATCTTTCACTGGTATAGTTTTGTTAGGCTACCAAATTAATTTCTCATGGAATGGTTAAATTCATATGGGAATTTTGGCGTATGGTTGGGTAAAAAAGAGACAGAAGAACTTAAATGATCTAATACCATGAGTGGTAATGGAACATTAGGAGAACTACATAATTCAAGTTACATATGAAGGAAAATTTATGATCATGGACATCAAGGATGAAGGAAAAACTTAGCATAATAGCTTACAAGTCATGTTGATGTTTTGGTATCTAACTATGGTCATAAGCTGAAAAAACATAAGCTAAATTAGGAAGATTACCTAAAAATAGGTTGTTAACAATTAGAGTATGCATCTTTTAAGGGAGTGTATTATTGCAAGTAATTTCAAAAAGACTATTCCTCACTAGGCATTGCCTTTGAGTTTGAGTATGAGTCAAGCGTCTAGAAGATCTATTGAAGCATGGTGCCTTAGTTTATGATGCCTTAGTGTTCTTGTGCATGCAAATGAATAACAACATTTCAAGAGAACTAGCCTAAGAAGCAATTTTATTAATTCCTACTATTATGTTTTCTTTTCCAAGGGGACTAATGCAATAGATTCTATAAGTATGCATGTGAATGCATATTCTTTCCCACATGAGAGATATTCACAATGGCTATTATGTATGAAAATGAAGGCTCTATTCCAAGCAAAGTTAACATAATAACTATAATTTCTTACATGCAACTACTTGTCCTCTCCAACATAAAATAACATGATAGCTTGTTCTTCTATAATGTGAAACATATGTTTCTTTAGAGAGGAAACTAACTAAATATTGCATAGAAAAATAAACAAATTTCTTTTCCAAGGGATCAACGACATCGCATTTATTCTTTCATGCACTCAAAGAGACATTTTCCTCTTACCAAAAGATCTAGCTCAATAACTATACATAATTGTCTCCCAAAAGAAAGTTCATACCATAACTAATCCATTTAGGTGTGAAAATGCATATTCTTTTTCCCAAAAGAAGGCTAACACAATCAATATTATGTGATTGCGCCTTCCCTTTCTCATGAAATATAATACCAAAACTATATTTTTCTATGCATGAAAATGTATATGTTTCTCTAAAGAATCTTCCAAAGGAATCTTAAGATAATAAATCATGTGATTATCAGTTTTCCTTCCCAATAATCTAATTTAATAATTCATACAAGGACATGTTTTTCTCTTCTCTTATTTTTCAAGAGTTCTAACACAACAAATACTTCCTTGCATGCAAATATATATATTTATTTTCCAAGGAATCTAACACACTAATTATTCTTTTTGGAAAAGTTAGCTAACTCACCAACTATTATACATGCAATACAAAATATTTTCCTGTCATTTCACACATGAAATAAATTTGTAATATTTCCTCAAGAAATAATGTGAATAACAAATATTTCTCAAATAAAACAACTAATTATATTTTATGCAAAGGCTTTCTCTGAACTATTTCTCAAGAAAAGTACTTATCTCTTTCTACACGAGTCAAGCTTCCCATGCATGTAAAATCACATATTCAATTGTAGTAGATCAAATACACTAGATATTATTCATATGCACATAAGCACATATTCTCTTTAAGAGTCCAACATTTCTCTTTAAAATTTGAATTCATATGCATCATGAGAACATCCTTGGTAATAATTTAAATGAAATAGCTTCATTAGTTTTCAAGAATTATCAACATAATTGTTCTATTTTTGTGCATGTGAAATAACTTATTTCTTTTCAAGAAATATCAAACTTAATAGTTATTTGTTTGTGCATGAAATTTATTTATTTCTTTTCAAGAGCGTTAACACTATAGTTATCCTTATATGGCAAATCAAATGACAACACTATGTTTTACTCTATTTTTCATGTTTTAGTCATCAAATTTGAGAGGGTTTGTGAACATCTAGAACCAAATTTTTGAAAAACAAAAGAGGTTTTTGTTGGGAATGTGTTCAATAAAAAAAACTCTATGTTTTTACATAGAGTTGCACCCCATTTATCCATGTTTAAATATTAAATAAATTCCTATTTTAGTCATCAACTTTGGGCTTGGAAAGAGACTTTTGGCGAGAAGAGAACCATTTACAAAAACTTCTTTTAGTTTTTACACATCTATCATTGTTTGGGAGATAGAAGACATATTTGTACCTTATTTTCCAATAACTCAATCAATTCAAAAAATTATTTAGCCATGATAATATTTTAAGAATTCAATGAACAAAACATTTATTCCTCTATGCAAGAAAGTCCATGGAGATTTTCCCTAGAAAATAATCTAGATTCTTTATCATATGAAAATTTTCAAGAAAATATATTAGATTCTTCTTTCTTGAGGCACCATATGCAAACATAATAATTTTCAAAAAACATAGTTACTTATATTTCCTTACGTGGTATTTTTTTCAAATAGATAATGTGAGCCACACTCCTATAGCCAACAATGGCCAAGTAAGAGATGAAGCAATTGTGGGTTGAGCTCTTGTCAGATAGATAATGTGACCCACACAACAATGGCCAAGTAAGAGATGAAGCAATTGTGGGTGGGTTGAGTTCCCCACCCTACCTAATTTCTTTCAACCAATTTTGTACATATACTTATTGAAAACCACTCCTTCCTCTCTCTTGGCTTGATTCTACATGGATTTTGTCATTAATTGTCATATTTTTCCATAGACTTAAAATAAGTAGAATTAAGAAAATTCCACAGTTTTTCTTAATCCTTAAAGCACTCCATAAATCACTCCATAAATTATATTTTTCTAAATTCTAAAATAACTAAATAAATCAGGGTATATTTGTTTTTTAGTTATAGAAAAAATATAATTTATCCATAGATTTTATAAAACTATGACTCATTAGCTCTAAAAATAAAAAAATATACCTACATAGAAATAAGATTTATTTACATAGAATAATATAAATTATTCTCAATATAAAAGTTAATAATTAATTCTTGTAATTAAAAATTAGAAAAATATTCTTATTGTAATATCCATATAAAAAATAATAATATTTAATCATTCAACAACACTCATTTTACTAGATCTTTTACTTATTCCAAATCACATTCTCATCTTACAAATGTTTTCTCTATAAGGTTTCCATTGATAAAGTTTGATTACCTAACTTAAGTTTTAAGTTTGAAGGTTTCATTTATTATATATTTCAATTATATATATATATATATATATATATATATATATATATATATTTATTTATATCAATTATTATATATGTTAATATATATTAAGGGTAGAGTTATAAATATTTTTAATATCCAACTTATTATGGTTATGGTTCATTGACAATTCGTGATATAGAATTTATTATGTTTTATTGTTATGTAAGAAGAGAATAAGGCATGTTTTTGAGTATTATTAATATTATATTTGTATGTTACATGACAAAATATGTAACTTACAATTCAATTGATGGTGTGCAATGAAGGGCCACCATTGGAGGTGTGCGTGCCAAATGGTACATGAACCCCACCAATAACAGTAGCCCATTCTCTATGTTTGTATCTTTTTCTCGTGCATAGATTTTAATGTGTCCTATGAGGCTATTGAGTGTGCAGTGTTTTATGTTAAGTGTGCCAAATGGTACATGAACCCCATTAATAACAGTGGCCCATGCTCCATGTTTGTATCTTTTTATCGTGCATGGATTTTAATGTGTCCTATGAGGCTATTGAGTGTGGAGTGTTTTATGTTTGATTTAATACTCTTTTATTCAATTGAAACGACTATTGTTCAATTTCCACAAAACAATTCAATAGAAAAAGAAATGAACCCTTATGTGAAAAGAAATTCAACAAATCGTCACATGCTTCAAGTTTCATTTGATAAATTAAGTTTGTTGTGTTTTGTTGTGTAGGTTTATGGTTTCTTGGGAAGGTTTAATTTCATATATAGGTTCGCCTAAGTTTCTGGTTCATTGGTTATTTTCAAAAATGCAGTCAGGTTTATTTCCAAAGTTTAATAGATTGATGTGGTAAGTAGGTCGGATTAGTTTCCATTTGATACAAAGGTTCAGCACTAGCAATAGATTCACCCTAAAGGCTTTTATTAAATTATTCTAACATTAATAGGAAGTATGAAGTATGTAAAAATATATTAATCTCAAAATTGAATTCTTAATTCAGAGCTAAATCTGATCAGTATGTATTTTGAACTAAACTTTGGAAGAGAAAGTTTGAAAAATAGTCAGATATGAGTGTTATGACTATTTGATTTGGATGGATTTAAGCTATACCTAGATTTTTGTAGTTTCCAGTACTGATCCCTATTTATTAACTTCTGGGTTGGGTTAATGTTAATAATTTACAGTTGCTTGGAGCAAGAGCTATTCCTTGGGGGAGAGCTAATCTCAACCACACTGCACAGGTGCTCATCATCTCTACAAGTAAGTCAATAATTACGTTGAATACTGGATATTCCCAAGTTGTAATTGCCTAATTCTCCTTAGTTTCTATGAATGCTTTTATATGACAATTTTGCAACCTGCATTAATCTACTATTATAATCTTAAACTACTTTACTAAAATTCTTGAATAGTTATGCATTCATCCATGCTTTGATGAAGAAATCTTAATTACCAAATTGTTTTTTTCAGCATGAAAAAAGCTAAATTTCTATTAATATTCCAGATTGCGGAAAAATAGTACATCATAAGACTATATGGTGATCACAAGATAAAGTTGAATGAGCAAATCAAACCAAAACTAGAGGGAGATATAATAAACCCGATAGAATGTACAGTATCTTTAGCTTCAGATTAAGACAAAATATGGAACATCAATAGATAAACATGGCTGAATATAGATAAAAAACAACCGATAAAAAGAAATTCTAATTTGTGGGGACCAAATGCATACCAGATTGACAGCGAGGAGAAAAGAGAGTTATGTACCCGGCATGATAAATTCCTGAATCTAGTAAGATTTGTTGCCCACTGTAATACTCATCATCCAGACTTCATGTTGAGATGAAAGGCCTTTCTTCGATAGAGTATCTGCCACCTTGTTTTTTTCTCTATCAATATCGCCGATAAAGTAATCCTTTCTGTAGTTCCATATTGCCTCAATCCTATTCAGCCATCCATATAGGTTGATGTTTTTTATGATGTGATTAGACCGAATATGATCAATAATCACCTTTGAATCCCCAAAAATTTGCAACTCTTGAATGTTGAGAAAATCACAGAAGGATAGAAGGCCAGCCAGTGCCATAACCTCAGCTTTGTTATTGGATCCAACACCACCATTCCAATATATTTCAATCTGCTGCCCCTCCATAGGAATGATATAAACACCACATGCACAGTGTCCATGTTGAGCACCCCATCAAAATAGGCTCACGGGACACTTGAGGGTTCCATTGATAGAGCCTTCCTCCCACTTCTATCCTGAATATGTTTGGAAAGATTTAGAGCATTGTACAGATAGAGGATTGATTCAAAAACTGTATAATGATTTTCCATTTTTGAGTTCAATATAGCCGCATTTCGCCATTTCCATATGGCCCATATGGACAGCAAAGGTATGGGCCTCCAGACAATATTCATGTCGTCCCACCATACAAATGCTTCCAAAATGGAGGGGAAAGTGATTCTATTGAGGTCGAAGTGGGCAGCTAAATTCTGCCATATCAACTGTGATTGGGGACATAGAAGAAAAATATGTAGATTTTTCTCAATATTTGATCTGCATAGGGGACAAATGGTGGGCCCACTCCAATTCCTTTCTTGGAGATTTTCCCATGTAAGATTCTTGTTGTGGAAGACTAACCAAGCAAATAATATGATCTTAAGGGGGCAGCCAGTTTTCCGTAAGGAGAGTGGGAAGATGTGAGTCAGCTGTTCGGATTATGTGAGAAGGAGAAGTTGATAGATGTGCCTAACAAATACTGAAGATCTTCCACCAAGCCCCTTCCATATAACGATGTCCTCGTCTTCAGTACGAAATATACCTTTGTCCCTCATAGCCGATGTGGCCAGGTTCCATTGGAGTCCCAGTGCATCATTAAGGCCCAACTCTCTTGCCGACTTCCATATAGGAATGGCACCCTCCTATTTGCGAATGGCTTGTCCCAGTAAATAATCCCTCTATTGTGCAATGCCCCATGTAACTGATGAGGAATGGGAATTGTCCCATTCCCCCTGCGATGGCGTCCATTCCAATAATTATTTTTTCCCAGACTGGAATTTACATATGAGATGTTGAAGGAATAAGTGCTCTATTTTCTGAAAACTTCTCCAAATAGCAGAACCCCGAGAGGTTCCAATGGTGCCCTGCCTAAACCAGAAAGTGATGTCTCTATTATCCATATACTTATACATGATGCCCTTGCTCCAAAGAGAATCCCCCAAAACAGCCTTCCACATGGATTTACAAAGGAGAGCTTTACGGAACAGATTTAAGTCCATGATGCCCTAGCCTCCCATCTTTTTTGGACGAGCCAGCATCGAGAGCTTTGTTAAATGATATTTTTTCTGCTCTTTGTGACCTCCCCAGATGAAGTTAGCTATCATTCTGTTAAGACTATTGATAATGGATGCAAGAATGAAGAAGAGATGAGCCCAGTAGACCATAATTTGAACCAGCACAGCCTGGGTCAATATCACTCGACCACCAATAGACAGACATTTGTATTCCCATCCAGCAATTCTCTTGTAAAATCGATCAAGAATCCATGACCAATCAGCAGTGGAGTAGCCAACAGATTTTAATTACAAAATTTTTTGCTTACAGTATTTTGCTAGGACTTGGCACAATGCTACATCTTTTTCCATTTTCATTGCCACTCACATTCATCTGGTTAATTGGGCTGACCTCTGTCATTGTGATGATTAGAGCTTGAACTGCATGCTGATGTTGTGTTGTATGTACTTTGATTGGCAGTGAGTGGATCACTTATTTCATTGTGGCGGATAAGACCATTCTCAAGTCTGCACGAAGAAACGCCTTCCATGAAAAAATGGAAAATCAAGATGCCTAGTGCTAGCATTTCTGAAAGATAGAATCACCTCACCTTCTAACCACCCTCCTAGGATGGCATCCCTGATGCTGGGATGGCATCCCTGATGCTGACTTTGAGTTCGTTACTTGCCTAGTTGGTTACTTGAATAAAAGCGCAAAGACCACCTAGGCTGTTATACTAGACCTAAAGAACAAAGGTCTCTTGGGCTTGAATTTATCATATATAACCGACCTGATCAATTGCAGAGGCCTTTTTCCTATGCTTAAAAGTAGAAACCAATATTGCCAAGTCATAAACATGATTCATACTAACAACAAACTGATCCTGTAGCATCCTGGCACATTCATCGCACATACTAACCACCACCTCATTTCTCCTTTCAATAATATCAGTATTCATGGAACCAAAGATATACATAGATACTATGAACACAACCAGAACCCATATAGCCAGTGCCTTTGTGTTCCATGTTTGTCCAATCTGTGGACAGGCTAACGAATTCTGCTTCTTTGCAGATCTCTACCACCACTTGACAGCTAACTTTGTGGAACCACCACCATTATGGTTCATATTCATGTTCTTACTTACAGAAGCAGAGAATAAGCCAGTGCCATTAGTTAACATCTTGGCTTCCAGAGAGCAAGTCATGATGTTACACATTTGAAGATAAACTCCCCCAAGTCAAATGACAGTGAAACTTTAGTACATTAAGATAGTAGGTGTAGTTTAACCTCAGCCCACGTTCTATTTTTAGACACCAGCTTCCAACCTGAACCAATATAAACTAAACTTACGGTGAAATATTAGTAGCTTCTAAGCCATGGTGTGGAAGCTATGCTGGATTATTGTATTAAGATACAGAACACATGGTAGTTCTGCAAATAAACTGCCCCCATCTGTAACAAAAATTATCAAAGGGCATGGAGAGTATGACATGTACTAGTATTCTCCATTGTTATGGGTGCCAATCCTTTCACTTCAACTGGCCATCTGACCCAGAAGCCTGGTCTAATCAATATCATGTCTGCTTATTAGACTTCACAATACTGCTCTTTCACGGCTGAAAGGACCACACCCACCTGGGATTCAATATCGGTAGTCTGATTCTGACGTCAAATCTTCAACTGACCATCTGACCCAGAATCCTAGTCTAATCAATATCATGCCTGCTTATTAGACTTCACAATATTGCTCTTTCACGGCTGAAAGGACCACACCCACCTGGCGTTCAACATGGGTAGTCTGATTCTGACGTCAAATCTTCAACTGGCCAGCTGACCCAGAAGCCTGGTCTAATCAATGGCATGCCTGCTTATTATACTTCACAATACTGCTCTTTCAGGGCTGAAAGGACCACACCCACTTGGGATTCAATATGGGTAGTCTGATTCTAACGTCAAATTTGTGATTTTAGGGGGGTCAATATCATTACAATGACAGTATCCAAAAGCCCACACAGAGAAAAGGCTAACCTTAAATTCAACTAGCAATGTAGGTTATCCTAGAATGTTGTTTCTTTCTTCAGCAATGATCATTCTTGGGGCAATTAAGAGCCCTCAATAAGCAAAAAAAACTAGAATGGACAAATTTATAAAACTAGAATTCCATTACCACATGAGATTCCAAGAGCTGGTGGACTTAATAAGGCAGGTTTAATAAGGCATTTGATATGCATGCAGGTTGTCATTCAGCATGAGAAATACATGGCTGTGTTTATCGTGACAAAACAATCATGTGGTTGTGGATACCCTTCTCTACTTACTTCCTTCTTGCTTTGACACTAGCATAGGACGGTGGGACCTTCATTTGTCACATGGCCTCTCTAGCCTTGCGTGATGGGGCTAGCGTGCTCATTTGTCATGTGGCCTCTCTGGCTAGCGTGGAATATGGTTCGATGGCTGGATTCAGGAAGTGGCGTGCAATATGGTTTGGTGGGTTGACCACTAAATTATAATATTTCATTGTTGTTCATAAATAAAAATAACTAAGTCTCACCATTACTTTTTTTAATTGGTCATTAATAATATTAAATGTCATTATAATCTAGAAATAACAATTTATTTATACATTTTCAATCCGAGGAATCGCAGTTATATTTATATATTTGCAATAGACTTTGTCATGTGAAAAGAGGGTTGCAACATAACATAAATAACCATTAAAAATTGAGAAATCTCAATTTTTCACTATTTCTTATCAACCCACAATATCAATCATAAGTTACATAATACCAAGCAATAACACATACATATATAAAAATAAAACAACCTACATAAATTCAACAAATCAACATAAAATCATCTTAAATAATCTTAATTAGGATATATTCTTTAACACTAGAAGTTTTCCTAAGGGATAATTTAAACACTGAAAATTTGCATATCAATCGTTTTTCCATCCTTCTTAATGTTTAGCATTAAATCTGGAGTATACACTTCCAACTATGATATTTTTACACAATTCCAGCTATGATACAGTTACCACAATGCTCTCACTATGATGAACAATGCTTTCATAGATGATGGAACATTATCATGAAATGTTCCAACTGCACCGCAAACTACCAACAAAATGGCATTTGTTTGTAGTGCAATTAGCACTATGTTAATTTCTTAAAAACTGTATCTGCAAAGCAGAATCAAAACATAAATTCAAATAGACATGAAACATTAGAGGGTAAATGAGAATCAATCCATCCCAATATAAGCCAATATTCAAATATGCGTTCTTTAATATCTATTTGGATTAAGTTACACAGTAAAAAAATTCAAAATAAACAAGAAAGCAGGAACACCCTACTGCTAGTTCCTGCACCTTCCTAAAAACTAATAGAATCAATTAATATGAGGCATTAATAAAAAAAAATATTTAGTCACTTCACAATAAGTACTTTCCCTTTGCCCTTCATCCCAAAGAGTAACCACTTGAGGTCTTTGCAAAGCAAGGTATTCTTTTGAGTCAAATTCATGGATCTTTGTAATCGCAGAATACCAGTTTCTTTGCTTTCAGCTCTTGTGTGATTTGTACCCTCAACATGTCAAGGCCAAGAACTCAATTACAGATTGTTGCCTCATTTAGCATACCAAAGATCAATACTAGAGATCGACCTAAAGATTCTAGGAGCAATTGCAATATCAACCAGGCACAAAACCTTTGTGTTGCAGAAGAAACCCATATATACATAATGGAAACCACCATTGTTTCCATTATAAAATCCATACCATCATCTTCTTCACACCTGCTTTTCCTTGCAATTCAGACTACACTAATGACATTGCTGCTGGAACTCAAACTACTGCTTTCATTGAGAGATGGTTTGGCCTGAAAAGTTGATTGTCTAGAGGGGGGTCTTCCATGTAATTTGAGTGACAGTTCAGAGGGTTTTATTGCAGAAGCAGTTGCAACACTGCTGAGGCTTAACTGGGATAACCCTATGCATTCGTCCATTTTTATTGGAGTAGTTTGCATCACAGTTGTTGGCTTATAAACATTGGAATTTTGTGATATTATGGGTCTAAAAGTGTGCCATATGGGGAACCTCTATGGTACATAAGGGGTAACAAAACCTAGGAACACTGTGAGAGCAGAAGTTGTTTCATCAACATGAGGAAAAAGAGTTTCTACATCTGTAGAGTTTGCAGAATTATCACCTGATTCCGCTTCTTCTTGATCAGAGATCGACTGTGATGAAAATACAAGTAAGGTAGGTGAAGGTAATGGACCACTGATAGGTTCAGCAGTGATATCAAACAGGCTAGAATGTCATTACCTTCTGGTTAGATTATTCTGCCTAATAAAATACTTTTGTGCATGACTAGCAACCTGAGTAGGAGTTCTTGTAGGCACAAAGTTTCTTGATATACCTCTCCAATCACCCTTTCCAAGCCTTTGACAGCCAATAAGAAACATGTCGTGTTCCTCTTCAGTCCATGGAACCCCTGAGATCATGAGATAGTATAAACATTGAATTCTTTAGTAATCATTAAGCAAGATGATGAGCCATAGAAATGGGTAACTATGTGGGCTCATTTTGCCTATTATTCTCATTTAATAAACCATTCTCCATAGTTTTATGCATGCTTTTGAATATATTTATGTTAATTGAGCGAATGGGAATAGTCACTTTACCATAAAGTCTAATACGTGCTTCTTGCATATTTTTGGACATTTTTGGACCAAGATCAGGCATTTATGAGCAGATTGGCAGCCAAATTCGAAGAAACAAGGCTAAGGATTTATAGGAGGGGTTTCACCTGCACTAAATGACCCTTCCTTGAGTTCTCCACCATCAGCTTGGAGTTTAACAGCCCACCAAAGATGATTTCAAGGGGTAGTCGAGCAAAGTGAAGTGGTTGTTAACTACAGTTTTGGGCAGCCAAGCTCCTAAAGTTAAGGAGGACTGTTGGGAGTCCTCGTGGGCATAAATAGGAAGGCTTCAAGCCTTAGTAGTTTAGCCATTTGATAGTCTATTTTCGCACTTTAGTGCAGCCTTGTAATCAGCACATTTTTGAGTTCTTCTTGCAGACAGTTTTTGTGATGTAACTATTATTTTTTTATCAATGAAGATGAATCCAGCTTTGAACCAGCTCTAAGCTTTCTTTAGAGGCTGTAGCTCTTGGGGTTGGGCCCAACCCAAATTCCCAGTACATCCTTTGTGTACTTTTATGTGTTTTTACTGCATTCATAGAATAATTTCTGTTATATAAGTTAAATCTTGCTTTGTTACTTAGGTTGTTTTTGATGATTAAGATAGTTGTTCTTACTTCAGATTGATTTGATAGTTTGGTAACAGAAAAGATCCACAAAAAGGCTACCAAGCAGTCCTTGATCTCATTTCTCCCTCCTTGGGACCATGAACTGAGACCAAGGCACACTTGCTGCCACAAAAACATTGTTTTTTCCTTCCAATGCAATTGCTAGTGTTAGATTTCTAGTTGGAGAAGTTGATATCAGTGGTATTTTCATGCTTAGATTTTTTCTTGCTTAGTTTACATAGCTTTCTTGCATGATTTCCTATCTATAAAATTTTGTTCATCACGTTTCTAGTTTTTAGGTCAAAATTAGGTCAAAATAGATAAATCTCTGTTTTTTAGTCTTTGCTTGGATCAGTTTCAGAAAGAAGTAGGAACCCTTCTAGTCTCTTGGCAGAATGGCACGGCACGCATGGATCCTATAGTTTACCCATACCCTTTGCATAGTTGGAAAGCTCTGTTGTTTGTGTGATGTGGCATCGTCTCCTCCATCATACAACCTGCTCCAGTCTCTCTCTCAAGATTTCCTTCACCTATTCACCATACTTTCCCAACTTGCCCTTATTTCTACCTTTTTGTGCAACATTTCTTTCTCCATCTTTGAACAAATCCAACCATCTTCATCACTCCTGAGCTTCATTTACCAGGTCCTAAATCCCTTAACATCCCTATCCATCCTTCATTTCCAATTTCCCACCATTTTTCCACCATCAACCCTCTAAAAACCACTTTCAGCCTGTTCCTGTAGAACTTCCTGTAGATCCCCTGCAGCCTCCTATAGAAGTTCACGCGAGCGATTTTTCGAGATATAAGCATGGTGGAAATCTGCAAAAAGGTGCTAGGGACCCCTTAGCTCCTCTCCACACCTTCCCAACCTCCTGCAAATGCTCACTCCATTTTCTCTCGCCAATAAACCTCTGCATAGTCAAAAATAGTTAAAACACATGCATAATAATTCTGCATAAAAATTGCTCAAAAATACAAAAAGATGATGTCTCCATATTTTCCTTCAGAAGTAGCTTAAACACATGCATTTTACCTTTGCAATAGTCAATGGCATCCATTTCAGTAGCTTACATCTCTTTTATTGCACAAGTAGGGTTAGTCGATAAAACTAGGGTTTGCTAGGGTTTACATTTCCTTTCAGCTTTCATCTTCCTTCTGCAAATAGACTAGCCTCTTTTGAGTTAGTTTTCATCAATCACAGTTAAAAGATTCTTCTAAGAACTCATAGAAGTTGGCTTAAGCTCCTAGTGAACTTATGCCAGCTGATCAAGTGACAGCCTGCAATAAGAGCTAGTACTTGTGCATATAGCACCGTCGCTTCCAAGTTTGTTACAAATTACCAGGTTGATAAAATTAAAGTAGGGAGTTCCAGGAGTTGCAGCATCATTGCTGAAATACTGGAGCTCACCATCTTTTTGGCGTCGTTGCCGAGGAAGCATCAAAGTATTTGTGATTACTGCTTTTCTTCTATTTTCTACTGCAACCTTCTGCTAAGTAGTTTATTTCAGCAAGAGTAGAGTAGTTATTTCATTTCAGTTCTACAATTTCAATTCTGCAAGCGTAGATTAGACATTTCCTGCTTTCATTTCAATTCCGTAATTTCATTTCAGCAAAATATATTAGACATTTCCTGCTTTCATTTCAATTCTGCAATTTCATTTCAGCAAAATAGATTAATCCTTTCCTACTTTCATTTCAATTCTGCATTATCATTTCAGCAAGATAGATTTTAGTTAGTTGCAATTTTTTGTTCAATCAATTTTAGTTTTGCAGGTACAAGTAGAAAAAAAAAAACAAAAACCAACCAAAAAGATTTCCTTTCATGCCTCGTAGGAGTACAGAAATTCATAAAAATGCTTGCCAAACACCCCCACTGCTTCACACAGCCAACCTTCTCTCTTCTTCGGTGGCTGCAATCAAGAAACACCCTTAGGTAACAGCAAGACATATTTGAAGAACCTATAGGGGAGAAGAAGAAGAAAACATTCCTCTGGAGCCAATGGCTGAAAACAGAAATGTTGGGAGCAGTACATTTTCTTCCAACTCATCCACTGAAGGTGAAATTGGAAACATGTGGGAAGATTTCAAGAGCGAGATGAGGCAGATGATTGCCATGCATATCAAAAGATATCAAGAGGAAGCAGAGAGGGATTTGGCCATTTTTTGTCCCAAGTGCACCAGAAATCATCCTAGGAACGAATGTCCATTGCACTCCATAGAAGTGTGTTTTGTCTGTGAAGAAGGCCATCCTACGAATCAGTGCCCTTCCTTGCCCGGAATTAAAGTTGTATATCAGAGAGCCGAAGGTGCCACTAAACCACTCTATTTCATGAACCAAAGGAGGCCACATGGACCCAGACCTTACCAGCAAGGAATGCAAGGGACATCCCAGACTTATTATAACCCCAATCAAGCCACGTCCATGCCTTCTTAGGGTCCCCCTGCTCATCCTTCCTGGTCCACACCCCCTCCTTGGTCGTATCCATCTCAATACCATACTCAACTTGATGCTCATTCATTTCATTCTCATGCTCAGCCACAACCTCAATGGAATGCACCTCATCACGGGTGGAGGCCCCAATACAACTCTCCTCCCACTCTTTTGCCTCCACCACCTGCTCAACCGCAACCATCGCCTCCTGCTCCACCAAGGCAGCCCCAAATGCCTGCTCAACTGAACCTGAACCCAAATAACAAGCAGGCTTAGCAAGTATATAGTGGGAAACCACCTGCCCAACAACAACCCCATCCACATCCATCTCAAATATACACCCCCACTCAACTTCCCGTCCCACCATTTCCAAACCCGCACATTGAAGTAGCTCAACCAAATTACAATGCTGAGGTACAACATTTCCAAACAAATCCTATTGAGCTCAATGATATTCACCATAGCTCAGGAAGAGTATTGCAAAAAATAGATTATATTGAAAGCATTGAATGACCACACCCAGCAAAAGAAGATTCAAAAGAGGAGATCAAAGGACCATGGGCTGCACTTGATGAAGAGAAGACATCAAAATCAGAGATTGAGAGAGCTCCCTCATGGTTACCATCAAATCCTCCATGTATTCAAGAGAAAAATCAGCAAAAATAGGAAGATGTGAAGGTCCTAATAGAAGAAGACATGAAGAATGATCCAGATTAGAAAAAGGACCAAGGACACCACTGCTATATTGAGATATGGTTCCAGATGGTCACTAAGTTGCAGCAGTACTCTCTTCCTCAACTATGCTTGATCCCTTCAAAGTCAAATCATTTGGTCTCTAAAATCTGGATACCTGTCAAAGCATGCATTTCAAGCCTCCACATCATTTTGTCTACCATATTGATGTGCACATGGCTCCATTGGAAGTATTCTTATACCTGAAAATGATTTTGTTTTTCAAGTAGGGTAGGGTAGAGGAAAAAAAAAAAAACTAAGGTGAAAACCTCCTCGGAGGCGCCTTATATTAGCTCATTGATTGAAAACCTCCATAAGGTAGTCAATGGATTGGAAAAAAAAAAAAAGAGAGAGAAAAAATAAACCTAATTTTTGCTGAATAAATTGCAGGTTGCAAGAAAGTCATTACAGATTTTAGGAGGATCGCGCAAGACAAAAACAGAGGACATGACCAAGCTGCATGCATCCCTCACAGTCCATTCCTCCATCACTGTTACCCTTTCCCAAGATTTGGTCTCATTTGGTCTAAAATTTCACCTCCTACAGGAAACTTTGTATCTTCTACAGGAGGATCCTGTAGAATCTACAGAAAAGCCAAAATCGATCTCAGAAGAGGACCCGAGGGTTGGAAATCTATCTATGAGGCCTATGAACCTCCCTGCCTCCATCCATCGCCCTATGTCACCTTTTCCATCTCTGTACACCTTCATTACACTCGTTTTTACCTCCCTGCATAGTCACACACAAAAATTATGTTTCCTTCATACTCCAAACACAAACAAAAAATTTTAATGACAAATCAAAGCAGCAGCCTTTTTCACTCACCATACCTGATACCTTCCATCTTTGATTCCTTATCAGTCGAGACCCTCGTCAGCAGTTGTAGCCCCACTCAATTATTAGCTTGAATTTCAGAAGGAGAAGCAGCTATAGAAAATCCTACAGGATTCCTGTAGCAGCTGATCCCTCTGAAACACATACTCTAGAGACAAGGTCAGCAAAGTATGGCATATGAAACATGCATGGAGCTCTATTTGAATGTGTGAACATCAGAAACAGCCCGAGGCCGAGCATGTAGAGCGCAAGCAGCAACAGCAATGAAGAAATGGATTCCGAAATCTGAAATATGCATAACACAGCCGCAACTGCACAGGTAAGTGCCTAAACCTATTCCTCAATTACATGAATCATATTTCAAGGCTATGTGACTATGGGAATGGTTCAGATTGAATGTAATCAGTGGCAAAGTTAATTGGCTACCCTAGTTCAGTTGATCCTTGTGGAATTCAAATGAGCCCCGTCAAATTCAAAACTGCCAATCAGATACGCAGCCAACACGTGTGGTGTGTCCATTCAGGAAGAAATATTCGGGACTGGTAGTGGTGGCAGCGGATAACAGGAGTAAGGGAGGTGATGGTAGTCAGACGGCATGTAGAAACATTATAACCATGATGTAGGATCAACAGTCCGGTCTGGCCACCTCATCTCCTCATCACGAATCACGCCAGCAGTTAAAATACAGCTTAGTTAAGACATTCACCACCCTTTGTTCATTTTGCATTCACGATGTTCTCAACTGGAGTACGGACCTACCACTTCTAAAGCAGCTAACCAGTCATCCTCCGCCAGTTTTCTACCTGTTTTTCAAAGATCTCCCGCCTATCAAACTCTACAGGAGCACAGTTTCATTCTACAGGAGTCGGGTGACTTCTACAGGAAGGTTTCTACAGGAAAGGCAGAGAATAGCTCTGCAAAAAGAAAACCTGGGATTTTCGTTGAAATTCAGGCTCAAAACAAGGTAGGCTCGGGAAAACTTCTTTGTGCATGATTTTTTTGAGTAAGGTGATGAATTGAGCACGGCATTAGATTGAAAAAGAGAGTAAAAGTATGCCTGCACATTGAAAAAAGTGAAAGTCTGCCTGGATATTTCACTGAGTCTACACAGTTTCTTTTTTTCTCTGCATCCGAAATCTCCTCATCATGCTTCAAATTCTCCTGTAAGGAAGATACATGCAGTAGTAGAGGCCAACCTATGTGTGTGAAAAAAAAATGAATCTACATATCTATCTATGTGCTGAGAAAAGAACCTGTGTCCTTATCCTCTGTTCTGTAAAAAAATTTCCTTTTCATAAAGAGACAGTCAAATTCAAGGTGACAACAGTTTAAAATAAGGGAATTATTGCCATTTGATGTTGTAAGGAAGCACACGGGAAATTCCTTCTTCGATTTAGAAAAAAACCGAATTTAGCTATCCTCTGTTTCAGTGTTGACTGTTTTTTTCTCACCTGAGCATTTTTCTCTGGTTAAAACACAAAAAAGAAGCACTCAACACCATGCCAGGAGGATTCATAAGGAAAGAACCTTTAAACTCTAGCAAATTGTATGAGCACCCTGAGGTGGTGGACCTCTTCACTAGGGCAAACTGGATATCCTTGTTTGACATAATTCAAGGTTATGATGAGGAGGTAACCGAAGAGTTTTTGATGTCCCTAAGACCACATTCGAAGACACATGCCACAGTTAGCTTTAGGGGTTTGACCCTAGAACTTACACCCGATTCCATCAATAGAATTACCAGTCTCCCATTGGGGCTCCCTTGGAGTAAAGAGGAGAAATCATTGGGACAAGTTGCTACGAAGGCATTTTTTCTACCTAAGGAGCATCCTGTAGAAGATAAAAATGGGGTTAGAAGGACAAACTTGCCTCCTCTCTGGAGTGAAGTTAGTTACCAAATAATGAAGTATATCACATGTGAAGGGAGATTCAACATCATTTATGGTTATCATTTTAGGTTGTTACATGAATTGAGGTATGGGATGGACTTGCCTCCAGCTAGAAAACTGAGCATCCCATATTTCCTCCTTCAGTCTTTAATTGAATGTAGTACAAAGCTAAATGCAGGGGTCCCAGATCAGTTTGCCCACCATGGACTCATCAAACTGTTGGTGGAAGAAGTTTTACATGCCTATACTATCCCCATAGCTTGGGAAATCTTCAGAAACATGTCCAGGGATGATGACATCAGAACTTTGGCTGAGAACATCAGTCCATCTAGCAGAAAGAGGGAGAGCCGCAAGCTGATGTTGAGATGTTAAGAGAACTGCTGCAAGAAAGGGAGTCTCAAGCAACAGAAGAAGTGCAGGGGTTAAAACAACAGTTGCAAGAAAAAGAAGCCCAACTAGCCTGCATGGCCAGCTGGGCAATAGAAGCCTTACAATGTAGACAACCTGCTAAATCCTATGCATTATATCTTAAAGACCAATGGTTACAATTTCAAATTAACAAATTGGCCCAAAGGGGCACTATCCCATTCTAGAATTACAATCAGTTTGTGCATTTGTGTGACAGTAGCTCAGCTAAAGATAAGGCCAAGTTAGCAAAATTCTATTTACACAACTTGGCACTTCCTAACATGAATCTATGGGACCCAAACACTGCATTAGGAGATCTGCAACTCATGGCCATGGCTTCTCGGTTAAGCCATGAGGAAAATAGAGTAGTAAAGATTCAGAAGATTATGACCAGGGAACTAAGTGAGCCACTCATGATAAGGGCAGAACCAAAAGAACCCTCAACTCTCATATATTCCCATCGGCACCTTGCAGACAACCCTCACATTGCACCTAACTATGTTGAAAGGCAAGCTCAGGCCATTGCTCACTTTGAAGATATGGAAAGATTGTTTGGTGATAACTGCATTCATGCTTGCACAAGGAGATGGAATACACTGTCCCATAGTCTGAAAATAAGGGAGTATCACTACCCAACCATAATGAGGGAGGCTATGAGAAGAGTACCCCTATACAAACAACCAATGCAGAACTTGCAAGCCAATTGGATTGGCCTTAAGTTCAGGCCTCCACTACTGCTAGGGCTGTTAGAAGGGGTCAAGCAAGAAGAGCAGCAAAGACAATGGGAGGAAGTAGACAGAAAGCCAGGTTTTCATGACAGAGTAGAGGAAATCACCTCAGAGGCATGGGATGTTAGAGAGGTAGTCAGAGCAATCAAAGATGATGAATTGGATTAGTTGCTCAGAGGATGAGCAACACATTCAGCAGGGGGATGATGATGAGCCCCGGAAATGAGTAACTATATGGGTTCATTTTGCCTATTATTCTCATTTAATCCACCATTCTCCATAGTTTTATGCATGCTTTTGAATATATTTATGTTAATTGATTAAATGGGAATAGTCACTTTACCATAAACTCTAATACGTGCTTATTGCATATTTTTGGACATTTTTGGACCAAGATCAGGCATTTATGAGCAGATTGGCAGCCAAATTCGAAGAAACAAGGCTGAGGATTTATAGGAGGGGTGTCTCCTACACTAAATGACCCTTCCTCGAGTTCTCCACCATTAGCTCGAAGTTCAACAGCCCACCAAAGATGATTTCAAGGGACAGCTCAGCAGAGTGAAGTGGTTGTTAACTGCAGTTTTGGGCAGCCAAGCTCCTAAAGTTAAGGAGGACTGTTGGGATTCCTTGTGAGCATAAATAGGAAGGCTTCAAGCCTTAGTAGTTTAGTCATTTGATAGTCTATTTTAGCACTTTAGTGCAGCCTTGTAATCAGCACATTTTTTAGTTCTTCTTCCAGACAATTTTTGTGATGTAACTATTATTTTTTTATCAATGAAGATGAATCCAGCTTTGAACCAGCTCTGATCTTTCTTAGGAGGTTGTAGCTCTTAGGTTTGGGCCCAACCCAAGTGCCCAGTACCTCCTTTGTGTACTTTTATGTGTTTTTACTACATTCATAGAATAATTACTATTATATAGGTTAAATCTTGCTTTGTTACTTAGGTTGTTTTTGATGATTAAGATAATTGTTCTTGCTTCAGGTTGATTTGACAATTTGGTAATAGAAAATATCCACAAAAAGGCTACCAAGTAGTCCTTGATCTCATTTCTCCCTCCTTGGGACCATGAACTGACACCAAGGCACACTTGCTGCCACAAAAACACTGTTTTTTCCTTCCAATGCAATTGCTAGTGTTAGATTTCTAGTTGGAGAAGTTGATATCAGTTGTGTTTTCATGCTTAAATTTGTTCTTTCTCATTTTACATAGCTTTCTTGCATGATTTCCTGTCTATAAAATTCTGTTCATCACGTTTCTAGTTTTTAGGTCAAAATTAGGTCAAAATAGATAAATCTCTGTTTTTTTAGTCTTTGCTTGGATCAGTTTTAGAAAGAAGTGTGTAGAAAACCTGTAAGACACTCCAACCTACCCTTCCTCCATCATACAACCTGCTCCAGTCTCTCTCTCAAGATTTCCTTCACCCATTCGCCATACTTTCCCAACTTGCCCTTATTTCTACCTTTTTGTGCAACATTGCTTTCTCCATCTTTGAACAAATCCAACCATCTTCATCACTCCTGAGCTTCGTTTACCAGGTCCTAGATCCCTCAACATCCCTATCCATCCTTAATTTCCACTTTCCCACCATTTTTCCACCATCAACCCTCTAAAAACCACTTTTAACCTGTTCCTGTAGAACTTCCTATAGAATTTCCTGTAGATCCACTGCAACCTCCTGTAAAAGTTCACACGAGCGATTTTTTGAGATCTGAGCATGGTGGAAATCTCCAGAAGGGTGCTAGGGACCCCTTAGGTCCTCTCCACACCTTCCCAACCTCCTGTAAATGCCCACTCCATTTTCTCTCGCCAATAAACCTTTGCACAGTCATAAATAGTTAAAACACATGCATAATAATTCTGCATAAAAATTGCTCAAAAATACAAAAAGATGATTTCTCCATATTTTCCTTTAGAAGTAGCTTAAACAAATGCATTTTACCTTTGCAATAGTCAATGGCATCCATTTCAGTAGCTTACATCTCTTTTCTTGCACAAGTACGATTAATCGGTAAACTAGGGTTTGCATTTCCTTTCAGCTTTCATCTTCCTTCTGCAAATAAACTAGCCTCTTTTGAGTTAGCTTTCATCCATCACAGTTAAAAGCTTCTTCTAAGAACTCATAAAAGTTGGCTTAAGCTCCTAATGAACTTGTGCCAGTTGATCAAGTGACAGCCGGTAGTAAGAGCTAATACTTGTGCATATAGCATTGTCGCTTCCAAGTTTGTTACGAATTACCGGGTTGATAAAAGTAAAGTAGGGAGTCCCAAGAGTTGCAGCATCATTGCTGCAATACTAGACCTCACCATCCTTTGGCACCGTTGCCAGGGAAGCGTCAGAGTATTTGTGATTACTGCTTTTCTTCTATTTTCTACTGCAATCTTCTGCTAAGTAGTTTATTTCAACAAGAGTAGAGTAGTTGTTTCATTTCAGTGCTACAATTTCAATTTTGCAAGCATAAATTAGACATTTCTTGCTTTCATTTCAATTTCGCAATTTCATTTCAGAAAAATAGATTAGACATTTCCTGCTTTCATTTCAATTATGTAATTTCATTTCAGCAAAATAGATTAGTCCTTTCCTGCTTTCATTTCAATTCTGGATTTTCATTTCAGCAAAATAGATTTCAGTTAGTTGCAATTTGTTGTTCAATAAATTTCAATTTTGCAGGTACAAGCATAAAAAAACAAAAACCAACCAAAAATATTTCCTTTCATGCCTCGTAGGAGTAGAGATAATTCAAAAAAATGATTGCCAAACAACCCCACTGCTTCGCACAGCCAACCTTCTCTCTTCTTCGGTGGCTACAATCAAGAAACACCCTTAGGTAACAGCAAGACATATTTGTAGAACCTATAGGGGAGAAGAAGAAGAAAACATTCCTGTGGAGCCAATGGCTGAAAACAAAAATGTTGGGAGCAGTGTCTTTTCTTCAAACTCATCCATTGAAGGTGAAATTGGAAACATGTGGGAAGATTTCAAGAGCGAGATGAGGCAGATGCTTGCCATGCATATCAAAAGATATCAAGAGGAAGCAAAGAGGGCTTTGGCCATTTTTTGTCCCAAGTGCACTAGAAAGCATCCTAGGAACGAATGTCCATTACACTCCATAGAAGTGTGTTTTGTCTGTGAAGAAGGCCATCCTACGAATCAGTGCCTTTCCTTGCCCGAAATTAAAACTGCATATCAGAGGGCCGAAGGTGCCACTGAACCACTCTATTTCATGAACCAAAGGAGGCCACATGGACCCACACCTTACCAGCAGGGAATGCAAGGGACATCCCAGACTTTTATAACCCCAATCAAACCAAGTCCATGCCTTCTTGGGGTCCCCCTACTCATCCTTCCTGATCCACACCCCCTCCTTGGTCGTATCCATCTCAATACCATACTCAACCTACTGCTCATTCGTTTCATTCTCATGCTCAGCCACAACCTCAGTGGAATGCACCTCATCAGAGGTGGAGGCCCCAATATAACTCTCCTCCCGCTCTTTTGCCTCCACCACCTACTCAATCACAAGCATCACCTCCTGCTCCACCAAGGCAACCCCAAATGCCTGCTCAAGCAAACCTGAACCCAAATAACAGGTAGGCTCAGCAAGTATATAGTGGGAAACCACCTGCCCAACCAAAACCCCATCTACATCCATCTCAAATATCCACTCCCACTCAACTTCCCGTCCGACCATTTCCAAACTCGCACATTGAAGTAGCTCAACCAAATTACAATGCTGAGGTACAACATTTCCAAACAACTCCTATTGAGCTCAATGATATTCACCATAGCTCAGGAAGAGTATTGAAAAAAAGAGATTATATTGAAAGCATTGAAGGACCACACCCAGCAAAAGAAGATTCAAAAGAGGAGATCAAAGGACCATGGGCTGCACTTGATGAAGAGAGGACATCAAAATCAGAGATTGAGAGAGCTCCCTCATGGTTACCATCAAATCCTCCATGTATTCAAGAGAAAAATCAACAAAAAGAGGAAGATGTGAAGGTCCTGATAGAAGAAGACATGAAGAATGATCGAAATCAGCGAAAGGACCAAGGACACCACAGCTATATTGAGATATGGTTCCAAACAGTCACTAAGTTGCAGTAGTACTTTCTTCCTCAACCATGTGTGATCCCTTCAAAGTCAAATCATTTGGTCTCTAAAATCCGGATACCTATCAAAGCATGCATTTCAAGCCTCCACATCATTTTGTCTACCATCTTGATGTGCACATGGCTCCATTGGAAGTATTCTTATACCTGAAAATGATTTTTTTTTTCAAGTAGCGTAGGGTAGGGTAAAAAAAAAAAAATGAAAAACAAAATATAAGGTGAAAACCCCATCGAAGACGCCTCAGATTGGCTCATTGATTGAAAATCTCCATAAGGCGGTCAATGGGTTGGAAAAAAAAAAGAAGAAGAAGAAGTAGTAAACCTAATTTCTGTTGAATAAATTGCAGGTTGCAGGAAGATCATTACAGGTTTAAGGAGGATCACGCAAGACAAAAATAGAGGACATGACTAGGCGGAATGCATCCCTCACAGTCCATTCCTCCATCACCGTTACCCTTTCCCAAGATTTGGTCTCATTTGGTCTGAAATTTCACCTCCTACAGGAAACTCTGTATCTTCTACAGGAGGATCTTGTAGAATCTACAGAAAAGCCAAAATCGATCTTAGAAGAGAACCCAAGGGTTGGAAATCTGTCTATGAGGCCTATGAACTTCCCTACCTCCATCCATCACCCTACGTCACCTTTTCCATCTCTATACACCTTCATTACACTCGTTTTTATCTCCCTGCACAATCACACACAGAAATTTTGTTTCCTTCATACTGCAAACACAAACAAAAAATTTTAATGACAAATCAAAGCAGCAGCCTTTTTCACTCACCATACCTGATACCTTCCATCTATGATTCCTTATCAGCTGAGACCCTCATCAGCAGTTGTAGCCCTACTCAGTTATTAGCTTGAATTTCAAAAGGAGAAGCAGCTACAGGAAATCCTACAGGATTCCTGTAGCAGCTGATCCCTCTGAAACACATACTCCAGAGATAGGGTCAGCAAAGTATGGCATATGAAACATGCATGGAGCTCTGTTTGAACATGTGAACATCAGCAACAGCCCGAGGCTGAGCATGCAGAGTGCAAGCAACAACAGCAATGAAGAAATGGGTTCCAAAATCTGAAATATGCATAACACGGACGCAACTGCACAGGTAAGTGCCTAAACCTATTCCTTAATTACATGAATCATATTTCAAGGTTGCGTGACTATGGGAATTTTTTGGATTTAATGGAATTGGTGGCCAAGTTAACTGGCCACCCTAGTTCAGTTACACATCCTCGTGGAATTCAAACGAGCCCCGTCAAATTCAAAACTGTCGATCAAATACGCAGCCAACACGTGTGGTATGTCCATTCATGAAGAAATATTTAGGACTGGTAGTGGTGGCGGTGGATGACAGGAGTAAGGGAGGTGATGGCGGTCAGACGGCATGTAGAAACATTATGACCGTGACATAGGATCAACGGTCTGGTCTGGCCACCTCATCTACTCACCACGAATCACGCCAGCAGTTAAAAGACAGATCAGTTAAGACATTCATCACCCTTTGTTCATTTTTCATTCATGACATTCTCAACTGGAGTATGGACCTACCACTTTCAGAGTAGCTAACCAATCGTCCTCCGCCAATTTTCTGCCTGTTTTCAAAAATCTCCTGCCTATCGGGATCTACAGGAACACAGTTTCATTCTACAGGAGCCAGGCGACTTCTACAGGAAGGTTTCTAAAGGAAAGGCAGAGAACAACTCTGTAAAAAGAAAACCCGGGATTTTTGTCGAAATTCAAGCTCAAAACAAGGTAGGCTTGGGAAAAATTCTCTGTGCATGATTTGTCTGAGTAAGGTGATGAATTGAACACGGCATTAGATTGAAAAAGAGAGTAAAAGTCTACCTACACATTGAAAAAAGTGAAAGTCTGCCTGCATATTTCACTGAGTCTACACAGATTCTTTTTTTCTCTGCATCTGAAATCTCCTCATCATTATTCAAATTCTTGTGTAAGGAAGATACATCAACAGTAGAAGCCAGCCTGTGTGTGTGAAAAAGAAACGAATTTGCATATCTATCTATGTGCTGAGAAAAGAACTTGTGTCCTTCTCCTTTGTTCTGTAAAAGAAATTTCCTTTTCATAAACAGATAGTCAAATTCAGGGTGACAACAATTTAAAATAGAGGAATTATTGCCATTTGATGTTGTAAGGAAGCACACGGGAAATTCCTTCTTGGGTTCAGAAAAAACCGAATTCAGTTATCCTATGTTTCAATGTTCACTGTTTTTTTTATCACTTGAGCATTTTTCTCTGGTTAAAAAACAAAAAAGAAGCACTCAACACCATGCCAGGAGGATTCATAAGGAAAGAACCTTTAAACTCTAGCAAATTGTATGAGCACCCTGAGGTCATGGACCTCTTCACTAGAGCAAACTAGATATCCTTCTTTGATAGAATTCAGGGTTATGATGAGGAGGTAACCGAAGAGTTTTTGATGTCCCTAAGACCACATTCGAAGACACATGCCACAGTTAGTTTTATGGGTTTGACCCTAGAACTTACACCTGATTCCATCAGTAGAATTACCAGTCTCCCATTGGGGCTCCCTTGGAGTAAAGAGGAGAAATCATTGGGACAAGTTGCTACGAAGACATTTTTTCTGCCTGAGGAGCATCCTGTAGAAGATAAAAATGGGGTTAGAAGGACAATCTTGCCTCCTCTCTGGAGTGAGGTTAGTTACCAAATAATGAATTATATCACATGTGAACGGAGGTTCAACATCATTTATGGTTATCATTTCAGATTGTTACATGAATTGAGGTATGGGATGGACTTGCCTCCAGCTAGAAAATTGAGCATCCCATATTTCCTCCTTTAGTCTTTAATTGAATGTGGTACAAAGCTAAATGCAGGGGTCCCAGATCAGTTGGCCCACCATGGGCTCATCAAACTATTAGTGGAAGATGATTTACACACCTATACTATCCCCATAGCTTGGGAGATCTTCAGAAACATGTCCAAGGATGATGACATCAGAACTTTTCCTGAGAACATTAGCCCATCTAGCAGAAAGAGGGAGAGCCGCAAGCTGATGTTGAGATGTTAACAAAATTGCTGCAAGAAAGGGAGTCTCAGGCAGCAGAAGAAGTGTAGGGGTTAAAACAACAGTTGCAAGAAAAAGAAGCTCAACTGGCTTGCATGGCCAGCTGGGCAATAGAAGCCTTACAATGTAGGCAACCAGCTAAATCCTATGCATTATATCTTAAATACTAATGGTTGCAATTTCAAATTAACACATTGGCCCAAAGGGGCACCATCCCATTCTAGAATTACAATCAGTTTGTGCATTTGTGTGAGAGTAGCTCAGCTGAAGATAAGACCAAGTTAACAGAATTCTATTTACACAACTTGGCACTTCCTAACATGAATCTATGGGACCCAAACACTGCATTAGGAGATATGCAACTCATGGCCATGGCTTCTTGGTTAAGCCATGAGGAAAAGAGGGCAGTAGAGATTCAGAAGATTATGACCAGGGAACTAAGTGAGCCACTCATGATAAGGGCAGAACCAAAAGATCCCTCAACTCTCATATATTCCCATCAGCACCTTGCAGACAGCCCTCACATTGCACCTGACTATGTTGAAAGGCAAGCTCAGGCCATTTCTCACTTTGAAGATATGGAAAGACTGTTTGGTGATAACTGCATTCATGCTTGCACAAGGAGATGGAATACAATGTCCCATAGTCTGAAAATAAGAGAGTACCACTACCCAACCAGAATGAGGGAGGCTATGAGAAGAGTACCCCTATACAAACAAACAATGCAGAACTTGCAAGCCAATTGGATTGGCCTTAAGTTCAGCCCTCCACTACTGCTAGGGTTGTTAGAAGGGGTCAAGGAAGAAGAGGAGCAAAGACAATGGGAGGAAGTAGACAGAAAGGTAGGATTTCATGACAGAGAAGTGGACATCACCTCAGAGGCCTAGGATGTTAGAGAGGCTGTCAGAGCAATCAAAGATGATGAACTGGATTAGTTGCTTAGAGGATGAGCAACACATTCAGCAAGGGGTGATGATGAGCCTCGGAAATGGGTAACTATATGGGCTAATTTTGCCTATTATTCCCATTTAATCCACCATTCTCTGTAGTTTTATGCATGCTTTTGAATATATTTATGTTAATTGAGCGAATGGGAATAGTCACTTTACCATAAAGTCTAATACGTGCTTATTGCAGATTTTGGGACATTTTTGGACCAAGATCAAGCATTTATGAGCAGATTGGCAGCCAAATTCGAAGAAACAAGGCTGAGGATTTATAGGAGGGGTGTCTCCTACACTAAATGACCCTTCCTCAAGTTCTCCACCATTAGCTCGGAGTTCAACAGCCCACCAAAGATGATTTCAAGGGGCAGCTGAGCAGAGTGAAGTGGTTGTTAACTGTAATTTTGGGCAGCCAAGATCCTAAAGTTAAGGAGGATTGTTGGGATTCCTCGTGGGCATAAATAGGAAGGCTTCAAGCCTTAGTGGTTTAGCCATTTTATAGTCTATTTTCACACTTTAGTGCAGCCTTGTAATCAACACATTTTTGAGTTCTTCTTGCAGACAGTTTTTGTGATGTAACTATTATTTTTTGATCAATGAAGATGAATCCAGCTTTGAACCAACTCTGAGCTTCCTTAAGAGGCTGTAGCTCTTGGGGTTGGGCCCAACCCAAGTGCCTAGTACCTCCTTTGTGTACTTTATGTGTTTTTACTGCATTCATAGAATAATTTCTATTATATAAGTTAAATCTTGCTTTGTTACTTAGGTTGTTTTTTATGATTAAGATAGTTGTTCTTGTTTCAGGTTTATTTGACAGTTTGGTAATAGAAAATATCCACAAAAATGCTACCAAGTAGTCCTTGATCTCATTTCTCCCTCCTTGGGACCATGAACTGAGACCAAGGCACACTTGCTGCCACAAAAACATTATTTTTGTCTTCCAATGCAATTGCTAGTGTTAGATTTCGAGTTGGAGAAGTTGATATCAGTAGTGTTTTCATGCTTAGATCTGTTCTTGCTCAGTTTTCATAGCTTTCTTACATGATTTCCTATCTATAAAATTCTGTTCATCACGTTTCTGGTTTTTAGATCAGAATTAGGTCAAAATAGATAAATCTTTTTTTTTAGTCTTTGCTTGGATCACTTTCAGAAAGAAGTGTGCAGAACACCTGTAAGACACTCCAACCTACCCTTCCTCCATCATACAACTTTCTCTAGTCTCTCTCGAGATTTCTTTCACCCATTCACCATACTTTCCCAACTTGCCCTAATTTCTACATTTTTGTACAACATTGCTTTCTCCATCTTTGAACAAATCCAACCATCTTCATCACTCCTGAGCTTCATTTACCAGGTCCTAGATCCCTTAGCATCCCTATCCATCCTCCATTTCCACTTTCCCACCATTTTTCCACCATCAACCCTCTAAAAACCACTTTCGGCTTGTTCCTGTAGAACTTCCTGTAGAATTTCCTATAGATCCCCTGCAGCCTCTTGTAGAAGTTCACGCGAGTGATTTTTCGAGATCTGAGCATGGTGGAAATCTCCAGAAAGGTGCTAGGGACCCCTTAGGTCCTTTCCACACCTTCCCAACCTCCTGCAAATGCCCATCAATTTTCTCTCGCCAATAAACCTCTGCACAGTCAAAAATAGTTAAAACACATGCATAATAATTCTGCATAAAAATTGCTCAAAAATATAAAAAGATGATTTCTCCATATTTTCCTTCAGAAGTAGCTTAAACACATGCATTTTACCTTTGCAATAGTCAATCGCATCCATTTCAGTAGCTTACATCTCTTTTCTTGCACAAGTAGGGTTAGTCGATAAAACTAGGGTTTTCATTTCCTTTCATCTTTCATCTTCCTTCTGCAAATAGACTAGCCTCTTTTGAGTTAGCTTTCATCCATCACAGTTAAAAGCTTATTCTAATAACTCATAGAAGTTGGCTTATGCTCCTAGTGAACTTGTGCTAGCTGATCAAGTGAGAGCCTGTAGTAAGAGCTAGTACTTGTGCATATAGCATCGTCACTTCCAAGTTTGTTACGAACTACCGGGTTGATAAAACTAAAGTAGGGAGTCCTAGAAGTTGCAGCATCATTGTTGCAATACTGGAGCTCACCACAAGAAATACACACCAACAAATTAAACTTTTTATGGCGTCACGTTAAAAGGTATTAATGCCAATAGGAAGATATTTTCTCAAACAAAATTTATGATTAAACATTAAATTTCACAGTTCAAATTCCGGAGACCCCAGGAATGAAAACAAAAGAAAATGCCAATAGGAACATATTTTCTCAGACAAATTGTATAGTTAAACATGAAATATCACACAAGAAAAGAGCAACAAAACTGAAGGGCTAAGAGATTGATTGATTTCAAGGAAAATCTAGAGAAATTCACAGCTCAAACTTCTTAAGCTTGCAAGAAAGAAGACAGTGCATGAATTTTGTTCAACTCAGACTATTTGTTGATAATCAAGAAATTCCAGAACAAAAAGCTTTTAAAATGATTGGATAAACAACTCAAGCCCATTCAAGGTTTAAAGGATGGCCAGTAGGGAAAGGCATTGATCTTTCAGGGCAAAGGTGTATAATCTCATGGAACCATCCCCCTGTCAGAATGGTACAGAGGTTCAAAGTTCAAATTATTTGGAACCCTCTACTATGATAGAGATAAAAAAAAAACCATTACCTTCCAGAAAAACAAAGACACGGAACTCTACAAATTTAAAATACTGAATAATTTATGAGAACAATCCCACAAAGAACCTAACAATTCAGAACCTCCTGTAAAATCACATACCTACATTTTCACAAAGACAAAATCATCAAGAATATAACAGTAGAAGATAAAACATTAAGCTTTGAGTCCCATAACCCACAAGATAACAACCAAATTGAAATTCAAGGAAGTTACTACAAAGATTTAACGCAAAGCCAATAAAAATTTCTAAGCCAACACAAGAAATGAGAGGAATTCAAGAACCCACTGTGTATTTGGGGAAACTCATCAAGAGAAAGCCAAACAATTTTAAGTTGAGAATCAAGAACCCGTCGCCAAAATACAAAGGGGCAAATCGTAAAGCTAACAAAGAACGCAAGAACTTGGAATTTTTATGTGAGAACGCCTAAAAGCTTGAACGAATTTTAAGAACCCAAGTCCTAAAACAGCAAAGCGTATCGACCTGAACCAAAACCGGGAAAAATCTTCAACTGGAATTAAAATTTTGTGCTTCAAAATCGAAGGAACCCAAATGATCATAACAGAGAAGAAACCTGAATTCTTCTCAAGCCCACAAAACTAAAAGTCTCGACAGTTTGGAATCCAATGTAAATCTTGTACCTTTCTTCCTCTCTCCTCGAGAATTGTTATGAACGAGGCCATCGGATACATAACCATCTGCAGAAGCAGCAACATTAGCAACTGATTCACAAGGCTCCATAGCTGAAGCTGAGGTCGGGCTGTTATTAGAGGAAGAGGCATTGTTGGAATAATGCAACAAATTTCCCATACTCACACTCTTGCGTATCGGCCCATCAGTTAGCCGAACTCCAAACAATTTCACACCACGGTTGGGGCATGTTCTGGAATTATGGCCATTGTGCCCACAGTGCGAACACTTCCTTGTCATGTTTACCGGCCTTGGAATTAATTAATCGAAATCCAAGAGACAAACAAAAAAAATGAGACAGAGCCCAATTCGTGAAATTCGGGCCCCTCATGTCTCTCTACTTCGGCTCCAAGCTCATCTTAGTCATCTCTTCTCCTAATATGGCAAGGGAGTTTATGAAGACTCATGATTTTCTTTTTGCGAGCAGACTTCCATCAATTGCAAGTAATTACTTGTTGTATAATTCTTCCGACGTTGGCTCTGCTCCATATTGCACTTATTGGAGGAAATTGGGTAAGGTTTGTAAAACTGGAGGCAAATGCTTAAGGTCTGTGTTTTACAAATGTTGAGCTCCAAAAAAGCAGTAGAGCAAGCAGCATGAACATCTATATGAGCTATAAATTATAAATTCTTTTGCATTAAGGCAGGGACTAGTTGCCGCTCAGCCCCACTTGTTTACGATACAAGTCTAAGATTACCGATAAGGCTTTTAAGTGATCCACTATTATTGAGTCAAACTTATCAAATAATTTTTAATTTTAGATTGTATAACTTTAAGAAATTATTTTTACTTTTTAAAAATAATTATCTGTGATTTTAATTGGTTATTTGTTTGTTGGTCTTATTACCAAATGTCTCATTTGGCAAACCATATGCAGGAGTACAACTAGCCAAAGTTGAACACGATGCAACTGTTGAGCCATAAGATCAATAAATTTTTAAGTTACCAGTAATTCATCGCCATATTTGTGAGGTGTCTGTGGCTTTAATGACGATTGCAACTAGGTATAAACGTGAATCTCGATTTAATTTAAAAAATAGCTACAATGCTTCCCTTACTCACTTATTAAGTATATCTTTAACTACAAATGTTTTGCTTGTGTTTCATTTTCCAAATTTATCCGGTCGAAGTCTTATATGTGAGGTTAACTATGGGTGGTCAGGAAATCAACCAAACACAATCATATTTTACCAACCAAAAGCTTCTTTTATCCACTATATGTGAGGTTAACTATGGGTGGTCAGGAAATCAACCAAACACAATCATATTTTACCCATCAAAAGCTTCTTTTATCCACTCTAAGAAGAATAGAGTTAAAAGTTAATGCTTCAACTTATTTTGATAGCGGATTTTTGAAATTGAATAGATAAGTACACAATAAAGTTCAGAAATTAATTTTGTATCTGTATTTTCTAATCAAAATTTATATGGATATAATTATTTTATTATTATAAATTTTAAATACACAGATAAAAAATATTTTAGTAAAATCAGTTAATTGTTTACATTGCTCCATATATTAAATCTAATATTTAGTTTTCTTCATATCCATTAAATTTAATAATAAATTAAGATTATATTAAGCTCAACTTTGTTGTAGTGGCCATGAACATCTATTTTTCTGCACTTTAGTAATGACTGAAAATTGTACTAAATTTCTAATAATTCAACTTAAAACACAATTTTATTTTCTCAAAACACAACCTAATACATGATCCACCTCCAACATATATGTTGAACAACCTTTTCAATGTTATTTCTTTTAACATAATTAAAATAAAAACAGTGTAAATGTAATTGCATTTTTAATCTAACAAATTGACAATAGTAGAAACTATACATGGTAATTGAGCATAATTGTACTTTTAAATTCTTTTTAAATTCTAAGTGTTCTCCATCCTATCTCTTTTAACATAATGTTGAAAAAAAAATAGAAGAATATAAAAGTAAAGATGGGATGCATTAAATGTACTTGGGCGATATCTCGCATGGCTGGGATGGCACGTTATTTGCCTCCCCACCTAGGTTCGACCCACGGAATACATGTTGCACTGTCGTCTATTGACGCAGCTATTGTAATCATCGGACTATTGTATATATTGTAAATATTGTGTTCTGGGGTTAATATAATGCTTCTGCAGAGGGATTTACCCCCCCTCATTCTTAAAAAAGATGGGATGCATTAAATACTATGAAAATTAAAGAGAAATGTGTACTTTAACTGGAAAAAATTCACATTAAAGTCAAATCGAGGACATATCAACATCAAATTAGAACATATCCCATGAAATGTAGATGAAGAGAATAATTAAATGGACTCTATTTGAAAACAATACATGTGTTAAATGTGCATGGGAAGTATGTTAGCTGAGTTTTTTCTAAATAATACAACATTTATTGCCAACACCTTATATGCACTTCACACTTCTATATTCCATAACTAGATTAAACAAAGTTAAAATTTGTGAAATTGAACCATAAGAAATATTGACATGTACTTATGTTCTCTAGGTAAATCCTCTCTGTGTAGAGAGATGATCTCTCTAGCCCAATGAGTGGGACTAGAAACCAAGGAAACTTTCCTAAATTACAACCGAAATGAGAGAAGAGGAAGGAAACCCACCTTTCTCTGATGCTATAACACACTCCTTTGTTGAAGATCTTGATTTATTGCTCCATCAACTCAGTCCTTACTACACACAGCTTTTGAATACCTGCAAAAGAGGCCAAAGACACAAAAACACATAAAAGTGCAACAAGCATAATCAAGTGTAATCCACTTAACAAATTAAGGAGCATTAAGATAAATGATGCAGTGACACAAGAATTTATAGAAAGTGAATTAGTAGTTATATATATTAATGAATAAAAGAGGAAGCATACAAACTAGGCCTTAGTGTTAGTAAGCCCTCCTTGAGTGAATATCCAAGTCCAAGCTCAAACTCTCCAAGCACTCCTTCTCCAAGCCAAAATGAATATCATGTAGGCACTATCTCAGCATAAGGTTGCAAGTAATCACAGACCAACCATTTCGGAATGAGAGAGGATGAATATATAGGCATGGAGAGGGAGTTAAGATCTCAATAGGGGAAGGCCCTCATCTCAATGAGGAAGCTCATAAGAATAAGATCAAATGGAAATATTCTACCACATCCACAATAAACAACTTCTAGTTCATCATTCTGGAAGCCTCTAGATCACGAAGCTTCTTGTCATCTTTGGGAAAACTTGCCTTTTAGGTATCAGTGTGAGTATCCAGGTAAAAATTATGTTGCGAGCATGAGACTAGTATGGTGCAACGAGCCATCAGCACAGGTAGGCATTTTTGCACTTGCACCGATCGTGAAATTAGGGTTTTTGAGATCACTTCTTTAGGGAATGCTCAAGGAACTTTTTCATCAGCTCTTGAGGGAGGATATAGACTACATATGAGGATGGATACACTAAATAATTGCCAAGTTTTGGGTACTCTGGGGTACGACACAGGGAATTGCAAGAGGAGTGATGGCTAAGTTGCTTTATGATATTTTGCAAGGACAATAACAAACATTGTCACGAGACCTACAACTCAATTATGCATATACATATACATATATGATATTTGTGTCATGTATATCAAAACATGAATCCATAGTATGGACATATCCATCTCGATAGAAAGTACCATGTGAAAAGATCTATGATATGAGCACATCCATCCGAATGAAAATGATCACGTGTAAGTCTAAGGTCCATGGTATGGATGCAACCACCCGATGTAGAAGGATCATCATCATCATAGATATAAGGTTCCATTGTATGTTTGCAACCATCCGTATAGAGGAAACATGTATAAAATCATGAATAATAGACAACTCCACACAACCTCAGTTACTGAGGGTCTTGTGCTCCATCCCAACCCGATCAAAGTATGAATTCTAACATGTGAATGAACATGTCGAAGTCGAACATGATAGAAAACCACCTAATTACCGGCCAATGATGTGAACCGCTAATAGGCATGAGAGAAACCACCAATAATGATAATGGCTCTCACAATACAATAGTACAATCTGTGAATGTGAAAATAAAGCTCGAGTTGAACACTCATGGAATCATTCGATCAAAAGGAAATGATGAAAACTTGTTGTTGAATGTGAAGGACTTGTTATTAAGGCATGCAAGACCTAAGGAACTAAAAGGGGGTATCTAAGTGATTCCATCATCATTGACATGAAACAAGGAACAAAGTGGAACAAATGTGTATGATCCAAGACTGTGGCAAAAATTCAGACAATGTATAGGTAGTAAATTGCATATAGGACTTCTCTTAAACATATCGGCGACACGGCTCCAAAGTGTGGCAATATTTGAATCAACATAGGACCAAGGTTCATGATGATGAAGTGGAATAGTTAGATGAGAGGCAAAATGGATACCTAAACCTAGAAGGACAAGTGACTGAGTGAGGATATCCCAAACGCGACATGAGAAACAGATGAGTGTCATGTTTAAGAGTGACATGCTACCTATATAAGAGATGTTTCACTTTCACTTTTTCCCCACTATTTCTAGTGAGTACCCCAATTATTTTTAATCATAAGCTTGAAGGGGATATCATATGATTTCTATATATGTTCATTCTTTGAATGAATCCATCCTAGTAAGTCTTACGTGTCCTAGGAAGGAGAATCTCGATCTTGTCATGGTGACAAGCCTTTCGTCATTTAATTTTTACAAGTCTGACAAAACAGTAACTCGGTGTATTTTCAGATTTAGAGAGTTTGAAAAAGAGATGAAAAATAAAACTCCATGAGGTCTCTTTTCATAATTTATCTTTCAAACCTAAAAAGATAGAAAACAAAATTCGAGAGAACGTCTTGACCATGTCAACCAAGGTGTTCATTTTTCATAAATAGTTAATCCTAGAGCGAATAAGGGGTAAACATATACTGAAACGACATCAACTCATTTAATTTAACAAGTTTGAAAAGACAAGTGCTTGACAATCTTTTCATATTTCAAGAGTGAGAAAAGAGCTGAAAGATGACTCCTCCTGGAGGAATAAGTGGTATAAAAGAATAGCAACTCGTTCTGGTCATGATGGAATTACTCAAAACATGTAAGGGTCAAGAGGTTGGCTAATAAGACCACTCATCGCACATGTTCCTCAGGAAAAGGTAAAACAAATAAGTGAAAGTGAATGATCGGCCAAAGATATGGTGGCGATGGAAAAGAAAAACCAAGGCTCATCTCGCAAAAATTGACTGATAAAAACAACAATCACGAGATGTAAAGTGGGAATGGTTTCATTTTTACACAAGCTTGAAACATGGGAAACTATGCATGAGTATACTTGAAGATCGTTTTACATTTTACAAGCTTGAAACATGAGAAAAAACTATGCTTGGAATTGGTTTCATTTTTGGATAAGCTTGAAACGGAGACCAACTATGCTTGGGTTTGGTTTCATTTTTACAAAATATTGAAATAAAGATAAATTATGCTTGAGATAACTTTGCATGCCCCCTACATAATGACTCAATTCGAGGCACATGCCCCCCAACATTGATTTCATTCACCTAAGTAGACTGTTGGTTGCTAACATGTGGATGGAATGAAGGTTCACTTATGAGATCAAGTGAAAGACTCGACTCAGATTTTATGAGATCTAATAAAAGACTCATATTGGAAGGGGATTTGTTTCATTTTTTAATGAGCTTGACACACGGAAAGAACCATGCTCATGACACCTTGTTTCATTTTTCAACGAGCGTGACACACATAAAACAAATTTTCTCATCGAGACCTATTCCATTTTTTAATGAGGTTTACATAGTAAAAGAACTATCCTCGTGGCCCTTGTTTCATTTTTTAACAAGCTTGACACAAGACAAGGAACTCTGCACCAACTCTTGATCAAAGATCAAAAGAGGCCATGGCTTCCAAGAGGTTCTCATCATATGAGAGAACAACACTGGAAGTGATACATGTCCAAGGATCTAAATGAACAATCAGATTCCAATGCCACTAGTACACGATGTATTACATCACCTACTAGATCATCAGTAGATGTGGGAATGGAACAGGTGGTCACTTAATTAACCTATGGCAAGGGTGATACCACTTGCATATAAGAACCATTTAGAGATGATCATTGACTGGGGGTTGATTCACGACCAATGAATGTAAGCTCATCAATGATCAAGATTCTTCCTTCATGCGAGAAACACTGTTGGAAATAATACTGAGAGGGGGGGGTGAATCAGTATTATCACATCAATAAAACTTTTTCATTTCCATATTTAGATTCATATATGCTACTTCCACAACTTTTTATGATTCAGTTAGTTGATCCTTAATGAGTGCATTATAACATTATCAACCATATTAACAGTAAACAGGTGCAGTAAAATAGAATAGATCATCACACATAAGCCACACACATGAACACCATGATATAAGGTGGGAACCCAATGTGGGAGAAAACCACTTGCTGCAAGTCATCTCAATCTTCTTCTTAATAAGAAAATCCTTTTACAATATTTCTGTACTGGTGCAGTCTTATACCAGTACGCAGGCTTCTACCTATAGAGAGCTACAACCCTCTCTCGTTCTCCAGTCTCTCCTGGAAGGGAGCTACAACCCCCATAGTTCTTGTACTAGACGATCCATTTACTAGTACGCATGCTGCTACCTGCTACAATGCTCCAAAGTTTTCAACTGCTACTGGAAGGGAGCTACTACCCCCTTAGCTCTTGTACTAGCTAAGATACTAGTACGTAGGTGCCGCCCTACAATCTTCTCTCCTCCGGGTACCACGTTTCATACATTTTCATACTGGATACACCTGAAGCACAACACATAATCTGAAAGGCCACGTTTCATCCAATTTTCATACTGGACCCATTAATATCATTGAAGCACATAATCAATCAATCTTCTGAATCACCCAATCACCAGATCAATACATATACAAGGATAATATGTGAGTTAGCAACCAGATCTAGTCCATCACATCACATAAAGATAAATCATTATGATCCTGATCCAATATTAGTTCTCATCCATCAATATTGAAGCTAAACACAATCAACCAAACAAGATATGCAGAATACTGACACCTTTAAACTGTCATCAGAACCCATCAACAACCAGAACCACCTGTGACTTCAAATATCATAGCTCAAATTGTATACGCTACTACAATGAACCAAACCTGCGTACATACGCGCTTACACCAAATCCAACCCGCATACAGATCTATAAATATTCAAACATGACTTGCAGTGATTTCAAACTTAAGTTATACCCAGTTCAGATCATTACAAGCGTCAGTATACAGATCTAGAATAAGCATAATAAAATATATAGAGATAGTTCATTTCAAACCATTTGATCCCGATCTATCCTTAGATCTTGTTCTCCATCAACCGGTGAGATCCCTCTTTAGCTCAGATCTAGATCTGCACCATAACCCAATCACAGTATTCCAGATCTAGCACTTTATCAGATATTCAATAATTCAGATGACACTTTGCCAAATGATCTCCTTCCTTTTTTTATAGTCTTAGGCCTTTCACAATACCACGGTCCAAAACCATAATAACACAATACCATGGACCCAATACTTGGGATCAACACATTTGGATGCAATACCATGGACCAAAACCATAGGATCAAAAACTGTCGGACTAATACCATGAACCAACCATGAAAGTGCGTGAGATCAACACTTTTGGATGCAATACCACAGACCAAAACCATAGGATCAAAAACTGTCGGACTAATACCATGAGCCAACCATGAAAGTGCGTGAACTTTTCTCTTCATGAAAGGAACTTTTCTCTGCATGAAAGTGCGTGAACTTTTCTCTATATGAAATAAAATTTTCTCTGCACGAAAGTGCGTGAACTTTTCTCTACATGATAGAAACTTTTCTCTTCATGAAAGTGCGTGAACTTTTCTCTACATGAAAGAAACTTTTCTCTGCATGAAAGTGCGTGAACTTTTCTCTACATGAAAGAAACTTTTCTCTGCATGAAAGTGCGTGAACTTGAAAATAACTTTGCTGCACTATAATTTATCATCTGAGTGATTTGCCATCAAGGAAAACACTTGTCTCATAATGCCAACAATCTCCCCCTTTGGACTTGATGGCAAAGCTAACTTGTCACACGTAGAACTATCATATGATTCCTTTGAGCTGTCCTGCATCCTATGTATTCTGTCACATCTGATATCTCTTCCGTAGATTCATCTAGATATATATAAGTGAGTTGATCTTCTACGAGTTGGTTGCCATCAAGTACAACACATGCATCATAATGCCAACAATCTCCCCCTTTGGACTTGATGGTAACAATACTAAATCACTCTCCCCCTTTGACATCAAGGGCAAAGGGCGAACCAAGATATTCTCTTCCTTTGCTGTCCATACTCCCCCTGAGTACCTGCTGAAATCTCTAAATGAGCTCCCCCTTTGTATATGCCATGGTGCACCAATCTGTCCATGCTCTTTCTGAGAACATGCTGAAATCTCTGCTCTGCTGAAATATGTTGTTCATGCTCCCCCTGACTGTAAGCAAGGTCTACAAAAAGATGTTCTACAAAAAGAACATGACTCTATACATCATAAATGACCTTCCTATCACCAAAGACTCATACATACATCTATCTCCTATCACAATGGTGATATACCAAAAGTTTACATATGATAACATAAGAGAATAACATCATTCATCCCAGGCATAGTGGGGAAACCAACATAGGCTGTTACATGACCTGAAGAGATCTCATCAAATGACTACAATAGATAGAGACACACTATTATATCATGAGTCTTGATATGACCTTTACATCGAATGATATACATGATATTTATAACAGAGACCAAACACCTAAATAAGATCATGATAAACATTAGCAATGACACTGTATGATCTGCTCCATAGCATCTGTCAACAGCAACTAGACCAACAACTTTTATTAGTGCATGAATCATCAAGGTATGTCCGTATCAATTCATCCTTTGAACAGAATTCTGTATATACAGAATCATTCTATCATATGTGAGAAACACCATAGCCATCCAGATCTGCATGGACCAAGTACCATCAATTGGGAATATTTGCATCAATCAACATATGTACGAAACAACCTATCATCATATAGGTAAGAACTCATCATAATCATGTCTCCAACAATGCAACTTTGAATAATCATCCATGTATCCAGCCAACAATCCTCATCCATATATGTGCCAAGAACAATAGGAATCATAACTGTAAAATATGATCTTTTATGCATATGACGACAACAGCATATGAGTGACTCATCATCAAGTAAAGAAGATGTGAATTCAAGCTATGTACTTCTCCTTATCCTTATGAAGATCACCATGTAAGCACCATTAGAGAATCAACCACAAATTTGATCTAAATATCAACTATGTAACCCCAAGAATCATCTAAACAACTCATAACCATATCATAGCAAGATGAATCATCTATCCATATAAGCATCATCATCAAGGACTATTAACCATAATGCCAACAATGCATTAAAAGCATATGCTCCCCCTAAATCTATGCCATCTTGATGACTATCAGATCTGATCATGCATATCAGCAAGAAGTATCAAGTCATCATCATTATCAAGTTAGAAACAAAACACTTCTAACCATCAAGTCATTTCCACACATCATCAGCAAATTGTAACCATTATCAAATAGCGCAAATAATAAACCGAATCATAACTGATCCTTTTCCTGAACCTGTCCCTACTGCCTTTCCTCAAACAATCATATACGCGACTATGCCATAACCAACTCGCGTATATACGTGACTTCACTTTAAGAAACTTGTGTATGAGATTTAGTACACTGAAGTTTTACACTTCCAGCTCCCTCTGATTCTGTTATGTCTGTATGTTGTGCTGTGCCGCCTCTTTCTGACTGTACTTATTTCTTCTTCCACATCTTCAAGTGTGATGATGATGTTTTCTCCTTTTGGTATGGTGACCATACTTTTTTCCTGCATTCCTTAGCTATATGTCCAAGCTTGTTACATGTGTAACATCTCATATTTCTTCTATAGCAATCAACAGCTCTGTGACCAAACATATTGCAAGCAAAGCAATATCCATTAAAGTACCTTGAATGTGATGATCTTTCTGCATGATGGTCTTGAAACCTTCTTCTTCTACATATGGCTACAACATGTCCAAGATTATGACATACATAACATTCAACATTATTCATAGAAGGAGTAAAAGATTTTCTTTGAAGAATTTCTTTCCTTGGTTGATGATGAGATTGACCTTTCATCTCCTTATTGAGCATTTCAGATTTTGCAGTAGAGTCCCTTGTCTTACTTTGTGAACTAGATTCACCTTCAATAGATTCAAGAAAACCAAGACCAGTTTTGATAGCAGGAGACCTTTGAATATTAAGAATATCATGCAAGACTTTAGTACTATCTTGAAATCGTAACAGTTTATCCTTTTCTTCTAATTTATCTTTTAGAATATTTACCTCAACTTGATGTTGCTCTTCCTTTTCAAGATATTGCTTCTTCACGTTTTCTTCAGCATTTCTTTCTTCTTCCAATTAACGTCTTAGTTCAAGAACTTCATTTTCATGAGCTTGGAGTAGTTCTTTATTCTGCTTCTTTGATTCTTCAAGATCTTCTTTTAGCGAGCGGATCGTGGCTTCAAGACTTTCATAGTAACTGGATCTATCTCTGAGTTTCTTGATGGTTGTGCTTCTTTCATTGACTTCATCTCTTAGTGATGTTACTTCATCCTGCAACTTTTGATATTTGTCCTTGAATAACTTCCTTACCTTGTTTCCTTCCTCTAGTTGAGCTTTTAGTTTGGCAGCTTCTTCTTTGAAGACACATTCCCTTTTGTTCAATAGATCTTGTTGATCTCTAATTTTGTCTGTAAGCCTTTTAAACTCTGCCTCTATTTGATATCTTTCTTGCTCACCCATAAAAGCAAATTCAGTTGTTTCGCTATCACTTTCATCTTTTCCAAATGGATAGATAGCTGGAACATCAGAGGATAAGAAATTCATACCTGATATTTCATCTTCATTCTGAAATGATTCTGAATCTGAAGTGATTCTTCCACATAATCCCCAATCGATTCTCCCACTGTCATAGTCCTTCTGAGATGTCTTCTTCTTCTTAGGCGCTGTCTTCTTAAGCTTCTTTCCCATTGTTCCACGGATCTCCTTCAAGCGATCACGCTTCTACAAAAGGACCTGCTCTGATACCAATTGTTGGAAATAATACTGAAAGGGGGGGTGAATCAGTATTATCACATCAATAAAACTTTTTCATTTCCATATTTAGATTCATATATGCTACTTCCACAACTTCTTATGATTCAGTTAGTTGATCCTTAATGAGTGCATTAGAACATTATTAACCATATTAACAGTAAACAGGTGCAGTAAAATAGAATAGATCATGACACATAAGCCACACACATGAACACCATGATATAAGGTGGAAACCAAATGTGGGAGAAAACCACCTGCTGCAAGTCATCTCAATCTTCTTCTTAATAAGAAAATCCTTTTACAATATTTCTGTACTGGTGCAGTCTTATACCAGTACGCAGGCTTCTACCTGTAGAGAGCTACGACCCTCTCTCGTTCTCCAGTCTCTCCTGGAAGGGAGCTACAACCCCCATAGTTCTTGTACTAGCCGATCCATTTACTAGTACGCAGGCTGCTACCTGCTACAATGCTCCAAAGTTTTCAACTGCTACTGGAAGGGAGCTACTACCCCCTTAGCTCTTGTACTAGCTAAGATACTAGTACGTAGGTGCCGCCTACAATCTTCTCTCCTCCGAGTACCACGTTTCATACATTTTCATACTGGATACACCTGAAGCACAACACATAATCTGAAAGGCCACGTTTCATCCAATTTTCATACTAGACCCATTAATATCATTGAAGCACATAATCAATCAATCTTCTGAATCACCCAATCACCAGATCAATACATATACAAGGATAATATGTGAGTTAGCAACCAGATCTAGTCCATCACATCACATAAAGGTAAATCATTATGATCTTGATCCAATATTAGTTCTCATCCATCAATACTGAAGCTAAACACAATCAACCAAACAGGATATGCAGAATACTGACACCTTTAAACTGTCATCAGAACCCATCAACAACCAGAACCACCTGTGACTTCAAATATCATAGCTCAAATTGTATACGCTACTACAATGAACCAAAATTGCGTACATACGCGCTTACACCAAAGCCAACCCGCGTACAGATCTATAAATATTCAAACATGACTTGCAGCGATTCCAAACTTAAGTTATACCCAATTCAGATCATTACAAGCGTCAGTATACAGATCTAGAATAAGCATAATCAAATATATAGAGATAGTTCATTTCAAACCATTTGATCCCGATCTATCCTTAGATCTTGTTCTCCATCAACCGGTGAGATCCCTCTTTAGCTCAGATCCAGATCTTCACCATAACCCAATCACAGTATTCCAGATCTAGCACTTTATCAGATATTCAATAATTCAGATGATACTTTGCCAAATGATATCCTTCCTTTTTTTATAGTCTTAGGCCTTTCACAATACCACAGTCCAAAACCATAATAACACAATACCACGGACCCAATACTTGGGATCAACACATTTGGATGCAATACCACGGACCAAAACCATAGGATCAAAAACTGTCGGACTAATACCATGAAACAACCATGAAAGTGCGTGAGATCAACACTTTTGGATGCAATACCACAGACCAAAACCATAGGATCAAAAACTGTCGGACTAATACCATGAGCCAACCATGAAAGTGCGTGAACTTTTCTCTTCATGAAAGGAACTTTTCTCTGCATGAAAGTGCGTGAACTTTTCTCTATATGAAATAAAATTTTCTCTGCATGAAAGTGCGTGAACTTTTCTCTACATGAAAGAACCCTTTCTCTTCATGAAAGTGCGTGAACTTTTCTCTACATGAAAGAAACTTTTCTCTGCATGAAAGTGCGTGAACTTTTCTCTACATGAAAGAAACTTTTCTCTGCATGAAAGTGCGTGAACTTTTCTCTACATGAAAGAAACTTTTCTCTACATGAAAGTGCGTGAACTTGAAAATAACTTTGCTGCACTATAATTTATCATCTGAGTGATTTTCCATCAAGGAAAACACTTGTCTCATAATGCCAACAAACACATCACTCGAAAGAGGGAGGAGACAAGAGCTCCCATGACGTAAAAATAGTCATGACTAAGGAGGATATTAAAATCCAATGAGCCTTGGAGAACCATCATGTCTATATAAACAATATTTCCTCCCAAAGTAATAAGTAACTTAGTAAGGATCCCTAAAGATTGAGTGGTTCCTTTGTTAAAAACTAACAACTTCTGGGTAATAGGGACAAGCTGAGGAGAACCTAAAGCTTGCCAAGAAGTTGAGAACAAAATTCTAGCAAATGTACCATCATCTATGATTGTGCTAGGTATGGCCATATGGTAAGCCTATATTGTAATCTGAAAAGAAACATAAGGCGGAAGGCGATATCCTGCGAGTCAACTCCAATCAAAAGAAGTGACTAAACTACTCAGAGGGATTTTTGTAGGAATGTAATAGTTTCTCTCTTGCGTTATGGGAACAAGATAACTGCTCTCATGCACCTCAGGAATGAGAGGATTAACCTCGAGTTCATTCAAAACTTAAGAAACCAAAAGAACCTGAACAGTATGAGGTTCAGTCTCTACTGGAAAGGTACGGTTAACTAAAGGTGGAGCCAAGTCTACTATTTTCTCAACTAATGTTTGGTCAAGAAGAGACTTACGAGACTCACTTTAAGAGAGAGCGGGCTTGACCAAAGATGAATTTTGATCAATCACTAGATCAACTAGTGAAGGATGAGGGGAAATCTTTCAATAACTAGCAAGAAGATGAGGCTCGGAAGTTGTAAGGTTTTCTAACTCTTTGGAAGTCTCATCTAGAAGAGGAAAAAGGTGAATGTGATGATTACAATCACACAACTTACAAGGAAATTTGAAATTTCCCTTTTTCTCATGGACCTTACTAGTTGAAGGTTTATCACCAACATGATCTTGAGAGGTTGATGAGAATGGATGATGTGAACCTATGGACCACACTTCTAAGACCTTAGGAATACTAGGACAATTTCAAAGAAGGTGGTTACCCTTACATAACATGCAAGAGAATTTTACTTTATGGGGCCGGTTGGAAGATTTTTCTACATCAGTTGCATCTGTAGCAATGGTTGTGTGGTTGCCCCCTTGCTTATTTTGCTTCTTCTTATTCTTCTTTTGAGCTTCCCGACTATTAGAATCCAAACTTTCACCAGGCGAAGAGGAAGAATGAGGTGAAGAAATAGGCGAATAAGGCAACATATCAACTTTAGGATCAACATGAGGTTGATATCGCTTAGGTGGAGGGGAACTCAGTTGAAAATTAGTTTGGACACTCGGAATCACCGAGGCCGAAAATAACCAAACTGGTAGACCAATGGTCATTCGACGAAGGGACAACGTTGCCATATAAGGAGCATTAGTATTTCCAAAAAAAGGAAAAGGACTAGGGTTCTCGTCATAGGGGTTTCCTTGAATACTAGACTCAGGAAATGTTGCCATTGGTATCAACCTACGATCTACTAAGGAGAATTTCCACACGAACGATGTTTCTCCGCAGTCAATTTAATTGATTTTAGAACTTTAACAAAAATAAATCAAAAAGGGAGAATCTAGGCAAGAGGGTTTACCAAGTATCTATGAACCACAATATCCACCTTAGTCGAAACCAAGGACTTAAGGTACGACGACCAATCTCCTCAAGTTTTGTGTTCGTTGTATCACGTCTACAAGGCGGTTGACTCGATTACTTGTGGCTAAAGGATAACAACCTAGTGGGGTATCCCAATATGTACTCGACGGTACGGGGGAACACAAGTCCATGTTAGCATTGTCTAATGAATAATCGTTGAGTGAGAGCATTTCGATATACTGTCCATACTTAAGTGCCTCTCATATACCTGAAAGTACACGATAACCTTTAATATACTTTTATAGTGGACTGAGATTTCACCCTCAAGATACAATGCACGTGGTTAGTGATAGCTGCTAGGTTTATAGAAGTCGTAACACGTCTCTAGCCTAGACCTCTAATTTTTTTTCGTTTAGTTCTGAATGATCCTTAGGTTAATTGAGTAAATTTTAATGTTTATCTTCAATTATGTTTCAATTTTGAGCTCAAACCGATGTCACATGAATCCCTAAGATGAAACTATATGAGAAAAGGAAAATTTCCACTTCAATGAAAACTAGACTAACCTAGGGAAGAAACTCAATCAATAATGCATCAAACAACATGCCTTCCTCTAACTTTCACTTTCGTCTTCCAAATGCAATTCCAAAAGTAAAAAGGATTTTCACTTTTCACTATCCTAAATGCAACTCTTTGAAAGAAAAATGATTTTAACTTTACTAAGATGCACTTATATGAGTTATGATTTTATTTTCGTTTTGAATGATTTATGCACCTAATACAGTGTTTAGCTTTTAATCACCAAAAAAATGTGATCTATTCTCAATGATGAATCTCAAAAAATAACTTTTCAATACAACTAATCTAATGCATTTTCACAAAAAGTAAATTTTGGAAGACAAGCTAAGACAAATGTATAATGATGATTTCAATGATTTCCACAGAAAACAACACTCAATTAATGAGAAAAACTAACATCTCAATGATACCAACAAGCACCAACGATGACCATTTGACTAGAAACACTAGAACTCAATGAGATTTCACTTCGAAGCCAATGAGACAAATTTTGCAAATTAATCAAGACAATCAATCAAAGAATTAACAAATCCAAGCATGTAGGATGGGAAAAGACCTCATGGGCCAAGACACGCTCGATTCTAAGGCAGAAACCCTAAAATTTCTCACATTCAAGGATGAGCACTACTTTATATAGCTAAAATCGTGTTGATAGGGTCATCAGTGCTACTTTTCATAGCAAAACCTGCGTTTCTTGGGGTCATGAGCACTACTTTATATAGCAAAAACTGTGGTGATTTTCAGCACGAGCAAATAATGCAAAACAAGGTTTTTAGTGCGATTGTAGAGGTAAAAACAAGTGTTTCCAGCATGAATTCCACTGATAAAACTCACGCTGAGAGAGGAATATGGGAAAAAGAAAAATACATTTCAAAAAAAATCCAAACTTAGCACTCTAATGCAATAATCATTGTTTGTATAAACCTAAAATGATGCACATAAGCCGAGAATTTGATGGTTGGTCAAACTAATCAAAGGATCACATTGAGGAAATGGATAGAAAGGTTATAGCTTCCCTAGTGGAGTCACCATTTTCTTGTCTAGGTAAATCCTCTTTGTAGACAAAGATGATCCCTCTAGCCCAATGAGTGGGACTAACAACCAACGTGACAATCTATGAGACACTTTCCTAAATTACAACCCAAATGAGAGAAGAAGAAGTTGACCTAGCTCGTTGTGATGCTATAACACACTCATTTGTTGAAGATCCTCATCACTTGCTCCTTAGGCTTAGTCCCCATTGCTCACAACATTTGAATACCTCCACAAGAGGCCAAAAACAAAACAAAACATAAAAGTGCAGCAAGCATAAAAGTGCAACAAGCATAATCAGGTGCAATCCACTTAACACATCAAGGAGCATTAAGATAAATGATGCATTGACACAAGAATTTATGGAAAGTGAACGAGCAGTTGTATATATTAATGAATAACACAAAAAGCATACAACATAAACCTTGATCTTAGTAACCCTCCTTGATTGATGTCCAAGTCCAAGCTCAAGCTCTTTAGGCACTCCTTCCCCAAGCCAAAGTGAATAACATGTAGGTATTATCTGAGCATAAGGTTGCAAATAATGAGAGACCAACCATTTGGGAACGGAGAGGGATGAATTTACAGGTAGGGAGAGGGAGTTAGGATCTCACCAAAGATAGGGGAAGGTCCTCATATCAAGGAGGAAGCTCATAGGGATAAGATCAAAGGGTAATATTGGGAGAACTCGACCACATCCACAACAAACATCATCTCGTTCGTCATTCTAGAAGCCTCTAGATCACGAAGCTTCTCCTCCACTTTGGGAAAACTTGCCTCTTAGGGTTTAGCATGAGTATTTAGGAAAAGGTTGCACTCGTAGTGAGAGGCTCATATGGTGCAATGTCATCAGCATGAGAAGGCAATGTCATAGTCTCGGTGACCCAGAAATTATGGTTTTGACCTCATTTTTCTCACGAAAGGTTAAAGGAAACTTTTCATCAGTTCTTCAAGGAAGATCTGGACTACATATCACGATGGGTACACTACATAAGTTTCAAGGTTTTGGCACTCCGGGGTATGACACAGGGAAGTACAAGAGGTGTGACAAAATATTGTGTAACAAGTTCGAGTTCTTTGGAACCAAAAAAGGACTCCATAATAAAGCACAAAGTGAAACCACAAGTTTTGCTAAAGTGAAAAAATAGACATTACAAATTGCAAAATAATACATTCATTACAAAATAATACACCAAGATATAAAATTTGAAATTTATAAATATATTTAAATTTCTAAAACTATTCTATTCCCATAACTTTGATTTAATGAATAATAAATACAGAAAATTATTCTAATAGTACATTAGGGATTTGGTGGATTTGATAAGTATTTCTACATAGATATGTTGATATTGACAACAATTAATTCAAATGTGCCAAATTAAAAATAGAATTAAATGAAATAAAATTGTTAGTTTTCCAAGAATCTTAGGGGAAGCTCTCTTGTTTTCTGTGAATCTTGTCATTTTATGTTGTTCTACTTGCTGCTCTCCACCCTAGGGGTTGTCATCTTCTACTAGGCACTTTGCAAGTGAACTCAGCATGAGGATTGTAGCACTAGCTTTGCTTCTTTGGAAAAATTCAACTGAGTAGGTGTATAGGTTCAGGTAATTCTAAGCACTGTTTAATATTTCTAAATATACTTACAAATTTGTAACACATAAAAATTTGTATCTCGTATTTTTCTATTTAGTTATCTTGGCACCCTAGTTTATTTAATTGAATTTGAAGACAATATTACAAGTTTTAGAAATAGTTCAAATGGGGTCTTATAAATTTCCTCAAATGCATGTCTCCTATTTAGAAATCTAAAATGGTTATGATTCTTTATAATATGAGATGAACTCATTTTCTAGCTAACACTTCCCTATGCTGCAAAATTGATTCGATCTATGGTATTCACATGCAACATGCCCTTTGAATTCTTACTAATATATTGTAGTTTCCGATATTGGCATGGGATATGTTTGCTTTCAGTTCCCACTGATAACTTTTAATTTTGAGGCAATTTTAGTTTCAAGTATTCACAACACATAGGTCGAGTTGAAAGCTCTCTGAAAGCAAAAAAATGTGCTCCACTAGTAATTTTTGGTTGCTTGAGCTAGGCTCACTAGTTACTTGAACAACCAAAGTAATAGTGTTAGCAGCACAGAGAAGGAAGCACCAATTTATTGAGCCAACCATTGATTCAATGGATTGAATTGAAGCACAACACTAAGTGGTCGTATGAACAATCAATGCCAATATATGTTCATATATAACTACAACTAGGAAATAAATCTAACTATTGTGAATGCATTTATGAGTCTATAAATTGAAGCCAAAGGTTAGGGTTTCCTGGTGTGTTTCTCAAGGTTTCCCCTTCCACTGGTTCACCAATGTAGGGTTTATTATATGTAGTGGTCAGAAAATAGATACCTAGGCATAGGTCATCTTTGTTATGCCTACCGTCCTCATCTATATGGAGAGGAATATGAAGAGAGGGGCTTAGTAATTCTCACATTTAGCAATTTAGCTACTGACCCAAATCAAAATATTGAGCATTACTAATAGTGGGACCTTAGCTACCTGAAGTCAAGAGGAGGACATAAACTAACTGATAAACTTGACAGAGTTAAGAAATTTTGTGCTCCATGTAACCATATTTTGGAATCTGTTAATAGAAAATAAAATTTAAAGCTATCAAAGTCTTGTGAACTAGATTAAGTCTGTATGTGAGTTCATGTAACCATATTTTCGAATCTGTTAATAGAAAATAAAATTTAAAGCTATAAAAGTCTTGTGAACTAGATTAAGTGTGTATGTGAGTTCTTTTATGAATACTGGCAAAGATATTCAAGAAAATAGGTCATGTCTGAGAAATTTTCTTTGAGACTCTTATTAGGTTATTTCATCGATTTTCACTAAAATGCTTAGGATACTGATAAATAACTCACAACAAAACACAACTTAATCTACTTAAAAAAACAAAATCTTTTAATAATTAATTACCTGTTGTGCAATCTCTACCACACTAAGTAAATATTATTGGCATTTGCCAATATCACTCCCATAGTTGGTAAGGCACTGTAAAATTGAAAACTAGACAATGGAGGATGGTAAACCAAATGCATTTATTGATCAATATCGATAGTGTTCTGAATTTTTTTTCAATACATACCTCTTAGAATGCCTTGCTGTGATTTATAAAATAAATCTTTCCACTTAGGTTTGACCCTACAGGCACACTAGTTGGTGTTGAATCTTCAACTTGCATAAGCTCATGTTGTATTGTTCATTCACCAAGGACTGCATCAATGACTTCTTGTGCAATAGAAGGGTGATGTAGATAAGCTGGAAATAACTACCTCATCTCTGCAAAGAAAGAAAAGCGCTCCTAGGGGACGCAGTGAACTTGAAAAATTTAGATTATGCATGGCTACATATGTGCGTGTACTTCCTTTAAGTGTTATTGACATGGAACTCTGAAAGAGGCCTCAATCACATAACTAATGCATGTGCCAATAAGGAAAGGTGGCATTTGTCTCAAGGTTGTTGCATGCAACTACCAGAATAATCAGAGGTTAGAATCGTTGCTTTGCCACATGAGAATTGTCCCTGCAGTGGTGTCATAAGCATGACAGTTCATACTATATCATCAAATATTTTTTCTAAGAATCCTCTTTGTGATTGGATTGTCCAAACATGATGTCCATAGTATTTGGAATCACAAGTTTTATATATTTATTTTATACAGTGAAGATGGATTGAAGTTTCTCGTTTTTTATTTTTAAAAATAAGTTTTAATAAAATTATTTAGTATTAAAAGAAAATATATTAATTTTGAAATTAATAATATCTTGTTATTATATGGATAAATTTAATTATTTTGTAAATGTTTTTATTAATAATTTAATTAATAATAATAATAAAATATACTTTCATAAATATTAAATAATTATATCAAGAATATTTAATAAGTAAATAAAAAATGATGATGATGATGATGGTTAACATCCGCTCACACAACATTGGTCTATCGAACCTAAAGAAATGAATTATTTAGTTTGATTTAAGATTTTGTTCCTATGCTCAAAAAGCTTGGAGAGAAGCCTCCCAAGCTCACTATAATTTTGACACGGTAAAAGGCTAGGAAGGTTAGTATTGTAACAAAGATTATGAAAATGAGATATAATTTGGTTGTATTCGGGGCACTCTAAGAGGAAGTTATTTTCATCCTCGATGTTCAGATTCTCACAAAGATGGCACATCCTTTCCATCCATTGTGTTTTAGGAAGTGCCCAATGACCCGTTTCACTATGGAACTCATGAGAGTTCATTCTAATCTTGGCTATATTAATTTTCTTCTTTGAGGTAGTTAAAAAAGAGAGATACTTTTGATCTTCTAGGGCGGGGTTGATGACCTCCTTATAATATCTTAAATTTCTTTTAGCTCCTAAATCTTTCTCATACCACATTTTTTCTTTGAACTTAGAAGTAACAACATTTTTAATGTTATTAATGTTTTGCAATGCAACATTCTCGTCGATCTCCCAATGGTTTAACCACGCCCTCGTGTCTTTATACCAACCTTGTTTGAGCCTTAGGTGGTTTTGGCTGGAATTTAAAGCTAGCTTAGGAAGTCTATTGTATGGACCTGCGGTCCGGGTCACCTTCACCGTGCGAAGGACGGGCGAGGAGCTCGTGCAAAATGTGAATTGAACGAGCCAAGGGCAAGTTTATACGATGTTGGGCGAGTTGAGAGGGCAGTCCCATGAGTTGGGCGGGCCGATCCTCCACTCGAGCGAAGGCAACATGTTGAACGAGTCAGCTTTGGGCGTTGGGCGTATGTCGACCAGGTGACATAACTCGCCACCTGCCCGTATATATTAGTGGATGATTTGTGGAGGCAAATCATCATTCGATCAACACGAGTTCGATCAAGGAGATCTGCAGTGCGTGGATGAGCCCACACGACGGGCGGAACTCGGGTGAAAAACTCGTGTAGAAAAGTCGGGTGAAAAACTCGTGTAGAAAAGTCAGGTGAAAAACTCATGTAGAAAACTCGGATGAGATCGTCGAGCAGAACTCGGGCGAGGTCGTTCAAGCAGGAGTCGGGCGAGGTCATTCAGGCAAAACTCGGGTGAGGTCGTTCAAGCAGAACTCAAGCAAGGTCGTCGGGCAGGAAACTCGGGTGAAGTCGTTCGGGCGACTCGGGTAGATCATTCAGGCGACCCGGGTGAAGTCGTGTGGCGACCTGGGTGAGGTCATTCGAGCGAACCGTGTGAAGTCGTGTGGCAACCCAGGTGAAGTCATGTGGCAACCCGGGTGAAGTCGTGTGGCAACTCGAGTGAACGAGTTTGGGTGAATGGGTGGACGTGCGGACAGGTGGCTGGGTGAGGGCATGTCGTGCACGATGAAACGAAGAATCGTGTAGATGGGCAACTTGGGTAGGGCATGTCGTGCACGACGAAACAGTGGAAACAATGAAGTGTTGAGGTTGTGAACGAAGGTGTGACTCGTGCGGAGGCCCCTGTGTGCGGCGACTTAGTTACGATGAGGCGCGCCCAAGTTGGGCAAACAACACGCTCGTGCGATGAGATGAACGAAGGGTTGGTGAGTCGCGCGGCAACCGTGTGGACGCATCGATGAGCTGGGCAACCGAGTTTTCCGAAGTTAGAAATTTGGCTAATTGTAAATTTGGGGTTTCCCAAGATTTAACTTGTACTTATAAAAGAAGATTATATATATATTGATTCGGGTAGACTCATATTGCAGGGATTTGCCCCTCCCTTTATACTGTTATGCATTTCTCTTGTATAATGTTGTTTATGTGAATGTTATGGGCTTTCATTGTATAAAGGACAAAGATAATACTTGGTAATGAAAAATAAACTAAGTATGGAATGTTAGGCGTAGTCTACAATCGTAAGTATTGGTGAAAAGAAAACGGTTGGTAGTGCCGCACCTCGCTATAGTGCGGTTGGAAGAGTATCGCTAGTGTAGGGGCATGACATCTATGGTCTCCTATGTCATTGAGTTTGTGTTTGTAGACGAGAAACCTAGTCATAGCTAGGCTCTTGATAGGGGAAAGACCCACTTCTATAATGAGAATATGATAGGGTGTATTGCTTTTAATATTGAGGTTATACGTTATAAAACGCTTCTGGATTTGCTCAATCTTTCTCGAGGATTCTCTAGAGATGCTGCAACCCAAAATCTCACATCCATATAAGATAATAAGAGTAACTAAAGTTTCAAAGAGGAACTTCTTTCTATCCCACATTACGAGGTTTACTGTTTTACAATTATTTTCAAGACCAAAATAATCTTTCCACCCCCCATTAATCCTTTTCTCAATGTTATAGTTCCACTTGAGCTTGTGATGAATATCAATTCCTAGGTACTTGTAAGAAGACACTTTCTCCAAATTACTATTCTCATACATAAAATTAGCGTAACTGTCCTTCTTGGATATGATAATCATAACTTTTGTTTTGTGAGTGTTAACAGTCATACTCATGGTAGAGCAGAAATATTTAAGGAGTCTAAGTTGCTTATCAAGATCAGATGGGCACCTTGCGAGAAGAACAGTATCGTGAGCATAGATAAGAAGGATGATGACTATCCGAGCTAAGATCATGCCAACATAGCCTACTTCCTCTAAACAACCTTCTATCTTATCGATGTAAATGCCAAATAGGGTAGGGGAGAGGGAGCAACCTTGTTTAACTCTGATATTACACTTAATATCTTTTGACCACCCCTCATTGTTCCTTAACTTGGCAATTACATTCTCGTATAACCTTATAGCAGAACCTCTCAACTCAAAAGGAACCTTTAGCTCTTCTAATCTATTCCATAGGTTGTTTCTAGGAACTGTATCAAAATCCTTTCTAAAGCCCACAAAGCAACAAAAGAGATTGGATTTATCATTGTGGAATTCCTCCATAATGATCCTAAGCATAACGAGGTGGTCCATTGTCGAGTGCTGCCTTCTAAAACACACTTGGCCTTTAGCCCACTCACCTTCATTTTCAAGCCATATGTTCAACTTCTTTTACAAAATAATACCATAACTTGGCTAAGAGAGGGTTGATGAATTGTTTGATAATTAGAGGGGTTATTTGTATCGCCACTTTTAAAAATAGGGATAATGAGGCTCTAACTTCAAGGTTTAGGGAACCTTGCTTGATTGAAAAGCTTGTGGATGTGGGGGATGAGGGCGGGACGTCCAATTTTTAAGATTTCCGCCTCGTAATCTTCAATGTCCTTAGCTTTCCGATTTGTGAGGCATTTAACCCCAAAATCAATGTCTTCTAATGAGAAAAATTCTTTCGTTGTGAGTAGGGTTTCAAAGTTATCCATATCATTTGGAGATTCATAAATCTTTTTAAGATAGGAATTCTAGTTGTGTAAAGCAATTTTAGTATTATCTTTAGTTTTCCTAGTTAGAATCTGCGTCGAGTATTTCTTATGAGCTACCTTAGAGATGTGTAAGAGATTCTCGTCTTTTACGAATATACTGCCTTTTTTTCCTTTTAGTTAGGGCTTTATATATTTTTATCTTGCCAATTTTAAGAGATTCATCAACAGCTTCCTTAATTGCTCTCCTCACACTTTTACAATATTTGTCATACCATGGTTTTGTTTTGTTATTTCCTTAGTTACTTGAAACTTCAATTGAGAACGTGTTAATAGAATATGAGAGGGTTGTAGTAAAATTATGATATAGGTCTTCTATGTTGTCTATACTAGATAAAGGAAGTAAATTAGTTTTTAATTCATTTAGAAAGAGATCGTTTTTATTTCTATCAAATATTAAGTTATTTTGGCTATAAGGATTGTCTTCTATGGGATCTCTATGCATGAAAAGATTGAGAGTTATAAGTAAAGACCTATGATCAGAGTGAGGCTCGTGGTCGTTTAAGATGTCAAAATTTATTATTTCGTTGTATAAAGGGACATCAGAAATAGAATAGTCTACCACACTACTACCAAGCCCATGGATGCAGGTCATCTCGCTACAATTGAGCCACTTCTTCAGACTATTGCAAATTATGAGATCCTGAGCAATACAGAGCTTGACTAGCTCTGACCCAAGGAAGTTCTCCCCGAGGTCTTCAGAGCTCCTTTTGTACCAGCTAGCCAGAGTAAGGTATTCGTCTAACCAAAGAGGATCAGGGTTGGAATGATTGCTTAGAAGAATAGTTTGGTTGCTTGAAGTTCAAGCATTAAATTCACCCATTAAAAGGATATTACCTTCATTCCTTAGGCTAGGAATATCATTCTCTAAACCATTGTAAGGACTATTTTTATCTAGATTCTTTTTCTTATAGAAGTTAGAATTAATGGGGGGAAATAACAGATTGCTATGTAGGTCTTTTTATCATTGAGGTCAGTAATCTATATCCAACTATATTGGTTGTAAGGGTCGTTTTTATAAATCCTAGCATGGGGGGAGATGTTCTTCTTAATGTAACAAGCTATACCCTCAATACCTCTATGGGAGAATCGCTTGTTCTAGGTAGACCATAGTGCAAAGCCATCTATATTAGGGACCTTAGATTCTTCGTGCTCCTCTAAATTGTTTAAACAAAGTACAATTTAATATATCTATTTATTAACCTATTTTGTTAAAATTCCACATAGAAATTGAATTGTTTATTAATTATTTAAATATCACTAAACATCATAATTTATATTTATATTTTTTATTTCCTAAATTTAGTAAATTGTTCTTCATTAGATATTTATTAATTATTTAAATATTTTTAATATCATTTTCAAATATAAGATATATCTTCAAATAATTTAGTTATTTTATTCTTGTTACATGAAAGGATCAAATAACATTTTCTTATATTTTTATGTTGTAGGATAACGAGGTCATAATTTTATCTAGAAATTTTATTTAGAAAACAATAATTACAATCAGAATTTCACTATTTTGGAAAAATTGTGCACTCATTAGACAATATCTTTTTTTAAATATATTTTATAATTATAGAATAAAACAAATGTTAAATATATATAAATAATTATTATTACTAAAAATCTTAAGATGGGTAAAAAATCAGAATTTTACTAGAAATTATATTATCCAATTATTTTTATTGTACTTAATTATACTAAATTATTTTTAAACCAAGTGACCTTTTAGAAACACTTTTTTTCTAATAAACTTTGTATTAGTTATATAAATTAAATTAATTAATTCATATTAAATTAATTTATATATAATTAAAATTTCTCATTCTTGATTTCAACCCACAACATGAAACACACCATATTATAATTCGAAAGGTTAAACAACCATTTTTCATAAAACATGAAACACACCCTATTACAATTCTAAAGGTTAAACAACCATCCTTGATGCGGACAACTAAGGCGTCTTGAGAGTCTTATACTATGTTTCTATACAATGTAACAACATGGTATTGCAAAAGTTAGCATATCTATTAGGGCGTTTTGATATTCTTATATCCAAGTAAAATTCGATACTATGGCTAGCTCTTGAAGTAAAATAGTTCATATGCACTAGTGAACAATAGGTTAGTACACTAGTTCGTATAATATTGTTGGGTGTCTATAATTTTTATTTTCGATAATCTAGGTCATTTATATCATTAAAATGTTAAATAATAACAAAAGAAATTGTATTAAAGAAAAATGCTACTCTATTCGTATATAATTATGTGTATTGTTATAGTTTTAATAAATTTAAATTTAAAAATATTTATAAGTAAATAGTGTTATTAAATAATATAATAGATATTTTAATTCTAAATCTCTTCAAATTTACATTGGTCTTTAAATTTTGTAGTTAAAAAGAAATCTATAAATCGAAAAACTTTTTTAAGTTAAAATAAATCTATACTAATTTAATATTAAATAAAATCTAATATTGATGATGATGATGATGGTGGTTAACGTCCATTGAAACCAAACTTTGGTCTATCGAACCTAAAGAAATGAATTATTTAGTTTGATTTAAGATCTTATTCCTATGCTCAAAAATCTGGGAGAGAAGCCTCCCGAGCTCACTGTATTGTTGACAACATAAAAGGCTAGGAAGGTCAGTATTGCAGCAAAGATTCTAAAACTGAGATCTAATGTGGTTGTATGCGGGGTACTCTAAGAGGAAGTGATTTTCATCCTCGATGTTTGTATTCTCACAGAGATGGCAGAACCTTTCCATCCATGGTGTTTTAGGAACTACCCAACAATCCGTTTCACTATAGAGCTCATGAGAGTTCGTTCTAATCTTGGCTATATTAATTTTCTTCTTTGAGCTAGTTAAAACAGAGAGATACTTTTGATCTTCTAGGGTGGCGTTGATGACCTCCTTATAATATCTTAATTTTCTTTTAGCTGCTAAATCTTTCTCACACCACATTTTTTTGCAATGCAACATTCTCGTCGATCTCCCAATGGTTTAACCAGGCCCTGGTGTCTTTATACCAACCTCGTTTGAGCCTTAGGTGGTTTTTGCTAGAATTTAAAGCTAGCTTAAGAATTTTATGGTCTCCTATGTTATTGAGTTTGTGCTTGTACAACAGAAGCCTAGTCATAGCTAGGCTCTCAATAGGGGAAAGACCCACTTCTATAAGGAGAATAGGATAGGGTGTGTTGCTTTTAATTTTGAGGTTATACGTTATAAAATGCTTGTGGATTTTCTCAATCTTTCTCCAGGATTCTCTGGAGATGCTACAACCCCAAACCTCACATCCATATAAGATAACCGGAGTGACTAAAGTTTCAAAGAGGAACTTCTTTCTATCCCACATTACGAGGTTTATCGTTTTACAATTATTTTCAAGACCAAAATAAGCTTTCCATGCCCCAGTAATCGTTTTCTCAATGCTATAGTTCCAGTTGAGCTTGTGATGAATATCAATTCCTAGGTACTTGTAGGAAGACACTTCCTCCAAGTTACTATTGTCATACATAAAATTAGCGTAAGTGTCCTTCTTGGATTTGATAATCATAACTTTTGTTTTGTCAGTGCTAACAATCATACCCATGGTAGAGCAGAAATCCTTGAGAAGAATAAGTTGCTTATCAAGATCACATGGGTACCTTGCGAGAAGAACAATATCATCAGCGTAGAGAAGAAGGATGATGTCTATCCCAGCTGACATCGTGCCAGCACATCCTACTTTGTCTAAACAACCTTCTAGCTTGTCGCAGTAAATGCCAAATAGGGTAGGGGAGAGGGGGCAACCTTGTTTAACTCTGATATTACACTTAATATCTTTCGACCACCCCTCATTGCACCTTAACTTGGAAATTACATTCTTGTATAACCTTATAGTGGCACCTCTCAACTGAAAAGGAACCTTTAGCTCTTCTAGTCTGTTCCAAAGGTTGTTTCTAGGAACTGTATTGAAAGCCTTCCTAAAGTCCACAAAGCAAGAAAAGAGATTGGATTTATCATTGCAGCATTCCTCCACAATGATCCTAAGTGTAACGAGGTGGTCTGTTGTTGAGTTCTGCTTTTCAAAACCCTCTTGGCCTTTAGCCCACTTACCTTCACTTTCAAGCCATATGCTCAACTTCCTTTCCAAAATAATACCATATAACTTGGCTAGGAGAGGGTTGATCATAATTGTCTCATAATTAGAGGGGTTATTTGTATCCCCACTTTTAAAAATAAGGATAATGAGGCTTTGAGTCCATGGTTTAGGGAACCCTTGCTTGACCATTTGATTGAAAAGCTTGTGAATGTGGGGGATGAGGACATGACCTCCAATTTTTAAGATTTCCACCTGGTAACCTTCAATGTCCTTAGCTTTCCCATTAGCCAAGTGAATAACCCCAAAATCAATGTCTTCTAATGAGAAAACTTCTTTCATTGTGAGAAGGGTTTCAAAGTTATCCATGACATTTGGAGATTCATAAACCTTTTTAAGATAGGAATCCTAGTCGTGTAAAGCAATTTTATTATTATCTTTAGTTTTCCTAGTTAGAATCTACCTCTAGAATTTCTTAGGAGCTACCTTAGAGAGGTATAAGAGATTCTCTTGTATTTTACGAATATATTGCCTTTTTTTCCTTTTACTTAGGCTTTGTATATTTTTATCTTGTCAATTTTAAGAGATTCATCAACAACCTCCTTAATTGCTCTCCTCGCACTTTTACAATCTTTGTCATACCATGGGTTGGTTTTGCTATTTCTTTTATTACTTGAAAGTTCAATTGATAACTTGTTAAAAGAATATGAGAGGGTTGTAGTAAAATTAGGATAGAGATCTTCTATGTTGTCTATACTAGAAAAAGGAAGCAAATTAGTTTTTAATTCATTCAGAAAGAGATCTTTTTTATTTCTATCAAAGATTAACTTCTTTTGGCTATAAGGATTATCTTCTATGGGATCTCTATGCATGACAAAATTGAGAGTTATAAGTAAAGGCCTATGATCAGAGTTAGGCTTGTGGTCGTTTAAGATGTCAAAATTTGTTATTTCATTGTATAGAGGGAGATCAGAGATAACATAGTCTACCACGTTGCTACCAAGCCCATGGATGCAGGTCATCTGGCTAGAATTGGGCCACTTCTTTAGAACGTTGCAAATTATGAAATCCTGAGCACTACAGAGCTTGACTAGCTCTGATCCAAACAAATTCTCCCCAAGGTATTCAAAGCTCCTTTTGTACCAGCTAGCCAAAGGAAGGTCTTCGTCTAACCAAATAGGATTAAGTTTGGAATGATTGCTTAGAAGAATAGCTTGGTTGCTTGACATTCGAGCATTAAAGTCACCCATTAAAAGGATATTTCCTTCATTCCTTAGGCTAGAAATATCATTCTCTAAACCATTGTAAGGACTATTTTTATCTAGATTATTTCTCTTATAGAAGTTAGAATTGATGGGGGGGAAGAACAGATTGCTATATAGGTCTTTTTATCATAAATGTCAGTAATTTCTATCCAACTATATTGGTTGTAAGGGTCATTTTTATAAATCCTAGCATGGGGAGAGATGTTCTTCTTAATGTAACAAGCTATACCCCCAATGCCTCTACAAGAGGATCACTTATTCCAGGTAGACCATAATGTAAAGCCATCTATGTTAGGGACCTTAGATTCTTCGTGCTCCCAAGTTTCAACAAGCAAAATAATATCAACATCATTCAAGATCCAACTTAGCTTGGGGCCTTTGTTCCATGGAAAGCCCTGACAGTTCCAAGAAAGAATCTAGAGCATGTTGAATTGCTATTTATTATTATCCTTTTGGTTTCTATCTCGAATAACGGCTTTTCTATTTCTAATTATTGCGCATTTTCCTTTCTTCCTAGCTTCCTTTACCTTTTGAACCTCCTTTCTCAATTATACTTGATCTTTTGGAATGAGATCTTCATTTATAAATATTCTCGTTCCTTTTAGACTTGAGGTTTTACTAAGTATATCATACTTATGGTCTGTAGAGCTCACCTTTATTCGGATCAGCCTTCCTTTATTTTCAGTTGGTTTCTCCAACCTTGTTACTTCTGTGAGACACGTTTCAATTTGTAATTTGTTATGTAATTCTGTCTGGGCTATGGCTAAAGTATCCTCGTCTACCTCCTCTTTCAAACCGAAGATTATAAGTTTCAAGGACCTTTAGTTACTCTCATGGTCTAATTTTATCAATTTTTTCAGTTCATCTTTAATTGGTTTGATATCTAATTTACCTGCCACACTATTGAGGGTGAAGTGGCTATTAACTTTTTTTTCTAGCTCTTTAATCATATCCTTCATTTTAAGACTCTCTAAAGTATCAAAATCTACTTGCTGGGATGTTTGGTTCATATCTTGGTTTTTTTTCTATAACCTGCAACCTAGTCTCCATTGCCTCCATCTTATTCTCCAATAGTTCTATTTTATTTTCTATTTGTTTTTGGATCTTGTCTTCAAGATATGTGAATTTATTTTCCAACATGGCTGCTAACTCTATTTGTAGCTTGACTTCTCTTTCTTCTCTACGTTTCTCTAAAGACTCTATATACTCATAAAGGCTCTGTAGAGTAACTGTGCTAGGTCTACCTTTGGTAATATTTGGTAATTGTGGTGAATTATTCATACTTGAAAATATATGAGCAAATATGTATTAGAAATGTGTGTACCTGATATCAGCAAGCCGGACCGCAAATGCACGTGCCCCAGATTGTTTTTCTATTACTGTAGAGAGATCGTGAATTATTACCACAGAGAGATCATAAATTATGACCGCAGAGATCGTAAATTATTACCGCAGAGAGATCGTAAATTATTACCGCAGAGAGACCGTAAATACATCACCCTAAATTAATTAGTTATAAACAATTTTTTTAATAATTTAGATAGATTTAATTATACCACTACTAATTTATCATTACAATATTTATTTCTATTTTTATCCTTTATTTTTAAAATTTTAACCAAAGTGAATGTAAAAAATAACATTTTCTCTTAACAAATTTAAGATGTCATTAACTTCAAATATGTTTTACCATACCACCCTATACCCAATTTTTTTTTACTTCCATGTAATCATGTGTAACATTTAATGAATAAATGTGTAAGACTCAAGGTTACAATCATGCTCTAGTATTAATTTAACCTTATTGCCCTTATATCTAGAAGTTTATTATTTCCATGATACCATGTGTAGTGCTTAATCCAAGAATGTGTAAGACTTTGAAGGTTACAAACTTGCTCTAATGTCAATTTGTAATATGCACTAGGTATCTTTTCAAATTATACATTACATCTTGTGTGCTATATACTCATTATCAATTTATCAATATGTCACATACTAAAAATAAATCTCATTATAAATTTATCTATATGTCACATACTAAAAACTAATCTTGTTTTTTAACTTTTTTTTGAGTTATTTTTAAACTAAGCCCCAAAAAAGTTATGTAATATGATGTAATATGTTTTTTACTCTATATTAATTCTATTTAAAATATTATGTAATATGAATATTGATATTGATATTGGAATTAACATTGATATTAATATAATTTATATTAATTCTACTTAAAATATTATGTAATATGAATATTGATATTGATATTGGTATTAACATTGATATTAATATAATCATGATGCTAATATTAAAGTGTGTAAATTAAAAAGAATTGTGTGAATTAAAAAAAAATTATGGATTTAATATATGTATGTAAACTAAAAAGAACACATATATATCTCTAAATTAAAAACAATTCTATAAATTTTAAAGAACAAATATTTTAATTTATTTTCCTATTAATATTAATATTTATATGTCTACATACATCTACATTAATATTAATGTAAATATTATAAATATTAAACAAAATATGAATATAAACTTAAATATTAATACAAAAATATTAAATAATATAAATATTATTTATATCAATAACTCGTAATTGATATGACACAAAAGATCATTTATGGTTCCCCATGTCCAAAATAGTGAGAAGTTATAGTTTAGATACCCAGGTGGGTCGGATAAAGCTCCTCTTAGAAATTTTTTGCCTAAACCACCACCGGCCACGTCATGCATTTGACTCGATAGCGAATTGGGGGTCAACGACATAGCATAATGACTTCGCTACTCTACGGTATGAAGTTTTAAGTGCAGTTGACACGGACCCTAGGAATTGCATGCTCTTTACAACCTCCTCGAAGAAGATTCCCCTTCCCCCGATGGGGGTGGACACATGGTTAGCTCGAGGACCTCGGCATTACCCCTCCCCCACATAAGTATCTAGAAGCTACTATGGGTATGTTAATAGACGCTATCGAATTTATTCCATTCTTGGCAATGAAGTTTGGGTGGAGACAGAATAGAGGGATCACGATGGTGACCATGAGTGTTCGCATAGGTGTTGACTGCGTAGGCACATCTCAGTGGCACGGTGGGGATAGATTATGATTTTCAAATTAGTATGTGGGACCCGAGTATGACCCTTAGAGGTGAATTGGCTTTTGGCTCAGTGTGTGGCTTGGAACTTAGGCAACTTCTCCCCAATCGAGATCGTAGTTTCAAAGTGGACATCCCTTTATGCGCTGAGAAGGTAACCGTATTACACTGTTTATATTTCTAGAGTTGGTTTGTCAATATTTTTGTGCTTTGTGTGTAAACTCTCGAAGAACTTTGAAGGGGATTCGGTCAAGCTCTAGGGTTTGCATCTTGTGGTGTTAAGTGATCACGCTCTACTCGTTTCTCTTGATTCGAGTCTCAATTTTTGCAAGTTTGGTGTTCGTCTTTGCCTTTGTTTTGGCATAGTATTGGTGGCCATCCTCATCTATAGCTTGAACAATTCGGCATTCGTCCCCCGAGCCCTTTGTGTTTTCCACGTTGTTGTTATTTCGAGACTGGTGCTTTGTGGGTAGACTCTCTTACGAATTCAGTGGAGGAATTTACGAAAGACAAGTTTCAGTGTTCTACTAGTTGTTTTTCCTGCTTCTATTCGAGTAGGAGATTTGGGGATAGATCAAAGACCATATTTTCCCGTCCTTCATGTTCAAGGGCAATGTCGCCTCAGAGAGGGAGGCAACGCTGTGGGGGTGGACATCACTTCAATGCTGTTTTTCAATCCCACAACCAAAGTTCTTGCTCTGCAAATTCTGTAAGTATGGAAAGTGAAGGTGAGGTTGCTCACATTGTCGACTGTTCTCTAGGTAGTATAGTTTCTCAAGCCTCCTTGGACTCTATGGTAGAGAAACTACGAGGCATCTAGGCCAACATGGATATTATTCGTGATGAAATGTATGAGGAACACAATTAACTGGTTTCATATATGAACGACATTCAATTCAACGAGAACGATATCTTCTAACAACTAGACAACCTCTTACAGATCCATCGTCGAGCTAATGACCATCTTCAAAATCTTGAAGTTTCTTCCACATGCATGAACATCTTGCTCAACATGTACTTTTCCCCATCCTCCTTCTTGATATGTTGTTGTTAGTATTTGTGTTCTTTTTTTTCTCCTCTGTGCAATGTATGGCTTCTAAGCCTAGCATAAGAGATGCATGTAAAGGTCTATATATGGCATCCTCTCGCCCCCAATTCCAACAAGTCTCATCGGAATGAGGTAATGGGGGTTGTAGAGACACATTTTGTACTCCTTGTTTTCATGGAAATCTAATGTAGAAGAAATTTTGAGTGAGTCAAAAAAATATTATTTATACTTAATGAGTATTAATATTATTATTTACATTAATTGTCATATTATAGATTTATATGAATTTGTTGGATTTTTAGCATTAGATAAATTTGGATATGTGTATTAAATAAATTGCAATCAATACATTCAACAGATTTTAAATCCATTAAAGGAACAAACATTTTAATTTTCTTTCCTATTAATATTTATATTAATGTCTGCATAGCCATATTTATATGAATATGCCTACATGCATACACATCAATATAAATATTAAAAAAAAAATAAATAAAAACAATTTTTTTATATTTTTAAATACTATTAATAAAAAATATAATTTCTTTTATGATTTATTTTGATAAACAAAATTTACGTTACAATTAATATCTACTTTATATTATGATTTAAGTTTATATTCCTAAGTTTATATTTCAATTTATTTCAACTAGATGAGTTTATGAATAAAATCTATTCATGTCAATTGATCTCAACTAAATAAGTTTATGAACAAAATATATTGATCTCAATTGAATAAGTCTAGATCTCAATTGGTCTCAATTGAATAAGTTTAGATTTCAATTGAATAAGTTTAGATTCCATTCTCTAAATTTCAATAACTTTATTGAATAAAATCAATAGTTTACATTAATTTTATAGATTTCAATTAATCTCAATATTAATTTTATAGATCTCAAATGATCTCAATAGTTTACATTAATTTTATAGATTTCAATTGATCTGAACATTAATAGTTTAGATTTCATTTTATAGATTCTCATAAGTTTATCAACATTAATAGTTTAGATTGATTTTATAGATCTCGATAAGTTTATTAAATAAAATCAATGATTTAGATTTAAAATGATCTCAACATTAATATTTTACATTAATCTTATAGATCTCAATAGGTTTGTTTATTAAAATCAATAGTTTAGATTTCAATTCTCATATGCCCCTTTTTATGTATTCCTCTCTAGACAATTTTTTATACTATTTCCAGTTCAATTCCATTCATTGTTAAATTGCGGTAGTCTAGGAACATGGTAATACTCTATTAGATAGTATATTTCTCTTTCTGTGAGCGGTTATGAATGATCAACCCTATTTTAGTGGAATCTTTTTATTACAACAATACACCCCACAACATATTCCTAATTTCTCTTTTTATCTTAAAAACAATACAACCCCCAACCTCTCTTTGGTATGTAGGACTTCACAAGATATTGTTTGTTGAGTTTCTTATTTCTCCTCTTAGGATTATAATATGTTTTATAACCAAGGTCATTCTCATGTAACTGGTTCCATACTAGTATCGTTACAGGCTTAGGTCTTGGTCTAATTACATCCACACACCTCCATATAAGTATAAATTTACCTTGTGGTACATTTTAGGTGATTAATATATCTCTTTACGATATTATAACCTTTCATATGAATCTCATGGCTCAAGAATTCGAATTTAACCCACCGTTGAAGTATAGGGTTCTTTATGCATGACAATTGGGAGGAGAATATCGAGGTTACCTAGGACATAGTACTATCAGTCTTGAGGCCGAGTATCACCAATCGTCTCCCTCCAACTCCTTTGAGACAACATGCTTATCACATGGGTGCACGGATCGGCATATGTGAATGGTGTAGATCCAAAAAGAAAATCTAACAATGCTGAATGTCTCATCTCAAACCCTAAACCTAATCAAACGTGTGCTATGTTGTTCAGTTGTGAGTCGCGGCTCCCTGAGCAAAGCGAGGTGACGGATTCCAAAGTCACACAGTTGCCTTATCCATTTACCCAGGCGTCAAACGAGTATGCTCTGCGTTGTTTAATGATTATTCACAATGTTTGCTTCGTCGTCATATTGAATCCCTTGTATCATAAAGGATATCGGTTCCCTATATCGTGAAGGATAACAATGCTTCGGCATATAACTTTCTATTTTCTTGTGTGTGGCCATCCAGCACTGAACATGCCTTCCATTTTTATTTTCATAGGTAGCAAATTTGACTGCAATCATTTTAATTGTGAAATTAACCTTTCCCTTTTCATCTTTCGTCTTGAATTTTCATTTAATAATTTGATTTTTCATTTGGGTTTGGAGATAAAGAGTAGGATGCATATAGAAATGGGGCTTACTCTCCTCTCGATTTCCCCTACTAGAGTCGTCATTGAACGCATCTAATACGATTACCCAGAGGCGTCATTGAACGCACATGCCACCTGGTATGTTTGACCTCTCCATTCACATAATGAATCTTTATTTATTTTCAGTTACAGTTATTTATTCTTCTGATCATTACTTTTCGTGTTTTAATTTCTTTCTTGTATACATTTTCTCTATAGGTACGACTTAGGTAGGTTACTATTGGTGTCATTTCCTCTTTCGACCTTGCGGTGAAATTCCTCACCTAATATTACCCTGTGTTATTCAAGGTTGTTTCAACAATACTGCTTTCGTGAAAGGCATTCAGAGAATTTATGTCTATTTTTCTTCTTTCGGTACATGATTCTCAGTTAGAGTGGAACACTAAAGGGCGCACCAGTGAAGCGCACCTTCTCCTATAGTCGGTCAAACCCCGACTAGTAAGAGAATTGGAAGCAACTCCCTGTTCAAATTCTTATGGTCTTTACTACGCTTATAAAATCGAAGCTTTTCATTTAATTGAGACATCCAAGTTCTTTTTTAATTTCAGGTACCATCAACCCTACAAGATCGCCTCCTACTTTTTCAAATAACCGAATGACGTTCCCTATTCCTAAGGGCTCCATGTTGGTTCTTCCATTCACCAAGACTTAATACATTGTCGTTAACATTCCTGAGTGATGTATCTATGATACTGTTTGTTAAGGGATGCTTGAAGATCAATATTTATCCCTATACTCTGCATAAAGTTCCTGTAAACTAATTTACTAAAGTCGGTTCAAGTGCGGTCTCAAATACTGAGAGTAATTTCCTTTGTTGTATTAATCAGCTTTGTTATCCGTGATTACCTCTTATAGTTATATATTATGAACCCTTGTTAACAATGTAATTGAGAGTTGGTTATCACCTATTTTTGGTAGATTTAACATGTACTGTTATCTTCATGATCTGAACAGTATTAGTCTTACTTAGCTCAAGGATTTCAGCACCTATTGTCGAACTTGTAGCACTATCACCTAGAGAGGTGCTACTTTTCTTTATCAAATGATGGCTTTGGTATATATGTTATCTCATTTTATTCATAGTTAGTTACTAATGTCCTTTCTTGTAGTATTTTCTAGTTTAAGTTATTGTAAATTATTTCAGCTACTACTTGTCGCACTTGTCTTCTTCAGAATAACTCGTAATTAGTTACTTTTAGTTATAATTCCTTTGTCTTAAACTTATAACTCGTAAATTATTAACTGATGGATGATTGATACTATGCTTCATGCATTTGACATGTTTTTTATTACCTTACCTCTTTCCATGTTAGCATGTACATCTTCGAAGTCATTACAAAGTTAACCTTTGTGACCTTTTTTGAAGTCGTTCCTTCTAATCCTACGATGAAAAGTATAATAGTACATACTTTTCAGTACAACCATTATAATGATTCTAATAGTATTTACATCAATTTACAATAGTATAATTTTGGTTTCTATGCAGTTGTTTCTTGGAAATAATTTAGATTTCCGAATGTGATATAAACATGGTGTAAACATGTAAATATTCTTAAAGGCGTTGATTCATTCCTCCCGTAAAATTTACTCGTCCATCAATATTATTAAAAATTGGGGTGAATCATGGCCCTTAGTTAAATCTGTCAAATTTTATTTTAGGTTTACGTGTGTGACCTACACTGCATGCCAACGCGAACTCGAAAATTAAATCACAATGTAACATTATAGCAGGATATGTACCAATGATATATTAACCCTAGGTCCCCATCCTCTGCTCTTACCACATTTCCTCTCTTTATATTATGATTAATTCTAACAATTTGGTACTTTTCAACCTAAGAACGCAATCACTTAAACACTTTGCGATAGCATGCCGACACAATTATAAAGTTGATCTTTTCAATAGAATTTGCAATTTGCTCCACCTAATTTTATTTTCATAAAATACTATACATATAGAATAGTAATCAGGTCGGTATCTAATGGATTTCATAGAACTACCCTTTTTTGATTCCCGCATCGTGGAATTAATTCAATTTTTTTTTATTTAGTATAATCTATTCCGAGCGGTGGAGTATCCCCCTGTTGATTGCTACATATTAAAATCAAAAGCTTTATTCCTTTCACTTCTATTCTTGTTGTTTCATAATTCCTATCTTCCATATTACATATATAGGGATCTAACCACCCTATTAACTTACATTCAATAAAACTAGCATCACCATGTTTTTATTAAACATCTTATAGCAGCTTCGTTCAAATTTCCATTTGGATAATACCTCATCATATTATATCTGTTTATTTTATAGATAGGAAAATGACATTTTTATAAGTATTTTCATGGTAATTAACAATTAACATTAAAATAGATGGAATCAAATGAATGGAAACATAGAACATAATTACATTAAACAAGAATGGCTAGTAGAGAGCCACATGGGAATCAAACACCACCACCTAACCTACAACTGATTTCCTCCAATGCACTATCTAGCTGAGAGTACTTTCCTATCCATCAACCACCTCTGTTGATTTATTCAATAGGTATTTAATACATTTTTTTCATGATAAAATACCCTTTAGTGGCATCTTGCTTTTGTGGATATTTTTATGCACTTGCCTAAGTTTTTCCATAAAATCTTGCCTTTATCTCCATTGACGCTTTTACATGTTTATTCAAATAGCTTATTTCTCTAGCTAAAAAGCTTAATGGATTTTTATCTCCCATCCATTAAGCTTATCTATAACTTCTATCTTCAAAAAAATTACCAATCTCATTCACCAATGGGATTTTATTTATTAATTGTTTTGTTTCTTTAACAAGATTTCATTTCTAGATGTCTCATTCCCAAGCACATACATTTCACTTATTTATTTATTAGTAAATATTCATTTACATAATTATTCCAATATTATTCATGGCCTTTTCTTCCATTTTATCCAATTCAATTCAATCTTATCGAAAATGGTATTCTAGAAATGGAGGGATATTACATTCTTCTCCCCTTTTATTAACAATTTACTTGGTGTTCATTTTCTAGTTCCTTTCCCTTGACGTTACATGTGTAGCATTTTCTAATGAATTATATGGAAGCTATCATGTACTTATTTCTTAATTAATGATATATGAAAACATTACATTTTTTTTTTAATACTACTAGAAAATACTAATGAATGTACTACAATTCCAAGTCTATTGGTTATGTGCAATTTTAGTATTCTTTGAAACCCTTAGTATGATCGAAGAAATTCCATATCTTCTTAAGAACGAGACATTGTTGCTTTATATCTTCCATCATTACCATCATCATAACTTTTCTTCATTAGATTTAGCATCTCACTCAAATGCACACCTACTCTTTCATTTGATTTTTTTTCCACCAAGTTTGTCTATGTGATGAATATAGGTTTTGTAATTTCGTTCTCCACTCAACAGACTTCCACATGTATTTAAGAAGGTGAGCACCAATCAATATATTACTACAATATATCTAGTGGCCATACCCATTAAAATGAATATTTTTTACTTATAAACTTTAATGAACATAGCGGTACATTGCTTTTCGCATTGGTCGAATAAAGATAACACACTGCTACATAAAGGGGGGTTTAAGACAATATTTGAGACAATTTTTGGGTAAATTGTCTTAACTTGAGACAAAAAAAACTTGTGTATTGTCTTAAATATTGTCTTTAAGCGGGTGTCTCAAAAATTATTGTCTTAAAGATTGTCTTAAAGATTATTGTCTAAAAAAGTCTCTATAAAGACAATATATAACACAAGCATTATTGTTTCTTAGGAGGCAATTTCATTTTTGTCTCTCTAGAGACAACACTCAGATTAGAAACACAATACAATGTCTTTAATACTGGCTATTGTCTCTCTAGAGACAATAAAATTTTTATTTAAAGATCACTTTTGTCTCTCTAGAGACAATTTAGAACAATGAATCTAGAAATATCTCACCATTGAAATAAATCGATATAAAAAAACATTTAATTAAAAATAAACTACAAAATCGTTGATTAATTCATGTTAGTACACAGTGGAATCGAACCACTAACCTCCTGCCTGTAACGCAGACGCTCTTCCATTGAGCTAGCACACTTTAAAAAATTACATGAAGAGTTATGGTAATCCTGAAAACTAAATTTATAGCCATTGATTTAAATTACAAAAAAAAAAGTTATGACACATGATCTATAATCTTTATAAAAACTATAATCATGCAGACCATATTTTTAATTTATAAAAACTAGCAATTGCCCCAAAAGGTGCAAAGGGAGGTGAATTATATCTCTAGCAAAAAAATTCAAGATCTTATATTAGTATACAGTTAAATGTTCATGTATACATGCTATCTTGCTACAGTGGCATATCCCTGTGTTGGGATTTCATTCCATGTTGAGACTTCTTTTTCTTCATCTTCTTCTCCACACATGTATGTTTCTATTATTGTGTATATGCACCCATATAAAATTCTATAACAAAATGTCTTGATTTCCAAACGTAAAACAAATAGAATTATGATTTGTGAATCCACAATTTGTGATTAAGTCGTTATCAAAGCAAAAGAAATGAAATGGAGTGGATATATTATCTCGCACCTTTGCAATCAATTCTCCCTACTTAAAAGTCAATAGACCTAGAATATGATTTTCCTTTGAATTTTAAGCTAGATAGATTCCTGGCTCCAACCTATCTCCACAATGATTTGGGGCCCTCTATGGCTTGGGAGTTCCACACGAGCCATTATTTATGAGAGTGTAGAGCACTAATGACCGAGAACATGTGCTAAAAATGTCATCTATGCTGCTACTAAATGCAAATATATATCTTGATAATGAAAAAAAAAAGAAGTTTCTTATTAAACAAGTGGACGTTGATTATAAACAGGAGAGGATGACATAATAGAAGACAAACTACTCTTCAGTAGCTAGTGCCAAGAAACCATGGAGCACACTCAACAAAATAAATAAGCATAACATGTGAAAAGTTACAAACTATGAACTGTAAAGCAAAAGGTCAAAGCATAGCTTACCATAATTTCTCCAACAGGATCTATCCACCAGTACAGAGTACTTGCAAGAATAGTAGCAATTAGACCAATTACGTTGGTGATCACATCAAAGAAATGATATTGAGCATATGCCTTCACAATCTCATTAGTAAAACTTCAACAACACATTACGAGGAACAACTTCACAAAAGTAACTAAAACCATAATTCCAACCACCCAATGCCATTTGTCACCATCTAAAGATAAACCATCCTCCTGTGGAAATTTGGAAATAGAGTTGACAAAAGTTAATTCCTTGTATGCAAATTGGAAAAATAGTTTGTCTCTGAAAATACAATATACAAAATTATGACAATAAAGTACATGATAGAGCAATCAAGTTGTATACCTATTGTTGAATGAATGAATAAATGTGCACTATTGTTGTATAAAATTTTGATATTTTGGGAACCCTAGCCAACATAGAAACCCTAGGGCAAGAAAATTCCCTTAGAATATTACACTTTCCACATCTTCATGTAGGTTCTCAACTCTATTTCAATGTACTAAAGGGAGTTTATGCCACTATAGCATGTATTTGAGCAATATATTCACCCTAACTGATTAATTATTTAGGCCTTTGCATGGTTTATATACTCTCAACTTCCTTTTTCCAAAATTAAAGGTGGAGTTAATTATTGGTTATTTGACTTAGAGTCATTGTTACTGTTAGTTAGGCTTAATGAAAGGGAATCAACCCAAAGGATATGAAGTAACAACGTGACTCTGTAATTTTTTACTATCTAAGTTTAAAACTCTCCCCTTCCACCTTGGAAGGCATCTAAGAATAGTTTCTTGCTGCCTAAAACATGTGTGTGGAACAGTTGTCTTGGCATGAGTACATCTGCTTGGATTTTTAATTGGAGTGGCCCCCATTGTGACACAAGACAATCCACCCACTCCCTCTCGCAGTATATTTTTAGGTTTGCTTCATTTTTTAATATTTTATTTTCAATTATCTCAGCATGTGGGCCATTTTGATTTTCTTATTTTCAGCAATTAGATGATGAATGATATGTACATGGAAAGTTTGAATAATGGTAGCAGCAATTCGAAGTAGATAAACAACTTTTCCTTTATTTACGAAAACATAAACAAAAACAATACATACATGTAATACCAACCATTATATCAAAGACTTGTGAGTTGAGAAATGTGTTGAAATTGTATGTTCCCAGATTGACACATTGGCAGGGTTCTTGGTTAGGATTAAGTGTAGCACTCTGAACCCCAAGATTTGCCCGCCACTCCTATTCCCTAGGATTTACGTCTTCACCTGTATAATAGTGAGAACTATTTTATAATATTGATATTTAATGGCATGTCTGAGCTATTTTTCATCCACGTCAAGCTGTAGAGGTTTAACACTGCAAGGGTACATGCTTCATGTTTCTATTTCAACTCACCTGATATTTTTGGGTAGTAAAAGAACTAAGCAAAGGATACAATAGATAAGGTATTTCAATGAACTTCGAAAGGCAGTAGAAATCTTAGTCCCTTCAAATAAGCTTCTAAGTAACTAAAATTTGTCAAATGACTCAAACTATTACGTGTAAACAGATTTCAATGGATAAGAAAATTTAATTATCCTATTTCTATTTCAATGGATAAGCAAATTTAATGAAATTATTTATCCATTGAAAGTGAACTTCAATGAAGAAGAATTCAATTATCCTATATATATTTCTGTTTCACTTTTAAAACTCTGTTCTTGAGCGAATAAGTAATTTATGGATAAGCTTTTATGTTTCAACCTATGATGCATGGGTACGGTAAGGTGTGGGTACAGTAAAATAAGGATTAAGATATTTTGAACTATGGGTACAGGGGTACAACAAATTTATTTTGCAAAGGAGGAGGTCATGAGGATGCAAGTACAAAAAGTACCAGCACCATTGTTAGAGGGGTAGAAGTACTCAAGAAACTGTTGTTTGAATGCTCTGTGAGTTTCGAGAGAAGGCTTTGCCTATAGAACTGTAACCCATGTTATGAAACTTAGAATTGATCAGGGGTGAAAACCTATTTGCTGACCTTGCAAAATGATTTTGTTATAGCTTGAAAATATCTATGAAATCATTTTGATAGAGACCAGAAATAGGGGAGAGGTTGATTCCCATAAAACATCAAAGTTTTGGTATGAATTCATTATTTGAGAGATTCTGTTCTAGCATTTCTGGATTACTCACATTGAACTTTTTATGGTCGACATTTTGAGCCATCAAGTGTGGCTCATCCTCAGGAGGTAGAGATGTTAATTACGATGGGTTTTCAACTTGTAACATATTAGAAATAATAAATCTAACTAGAACAATCTTAATCTATGAATGATGAAAAACCAGATCCAATGAACAACCTATAAAATATTGGATAAGACTGTGGCATTCCAAATCATAGTGGGAAAAACAATCCATTTTTGCACAGTAATTAATCATGGCCATCATTTAAAGCAATAAGAAATGTAGTTGGATGGCTAAAAAAGTAGCCTCTATTGTCTCAGCACGAGGGGCTCCCAAGCACAAGTAAACTCCTTTGGCAGTTGTGGACAACAGATAGAGAAGGATCCAGATTCTGCTCCTCACTCAATTTCTCCACATGCAACTTTAAGTCATATGATCTCTGGTTTGTCCAACTCCCAAGAAAAAACTATCATCCAGTTAGCCCTAGTGGCTTCAAAGCCACAAAAGACAGCGAGGGATGTAACAGTAGTATCTTGGTTAGGGCCACTCCTAGCAACTTGAACAAGAAGAATTCAGCTCTGATGGGGTTTTAATGAATCCTTGGTCTTTCCAAGAGGTGATCAAGCAATCTAAGGTCCCTTTAGCCCCCAAAAGCTAGACAATGCTAGCAGTTTCATTGTGAGGAGCCTCGATAGTACCCCAACTTTAAAGGTGTCTTCAGAGAAGATTGATCAAATATCCACAACTTCCATAGAGGTTTAGTTTGTATGTTCAATAGTTTGTGGCCAAGTAGTGATGACTTGATGGAATGGATAGTGGAGAATTGAGGTAATGTTAAGATTTTATGCCACAGGTTTCTTTGTAGATATTTTTGATAAGCCTGAAGACAGGTAGTGTAAAGTTGTAAACTGGAGAAGGGATACTGAATTTCAGTAGGGTTCATTTTTTTTAAAGTCGTGGACTCTTAATTTCAATCTGAACACATAATCTCTAAGATCAACCCTAAAATGGGTATATTACCAATCCTCTGCTTACATCTTTGGGAAGATGAAGTAAAGGAGTGAATTGGAGATTCTCTTGGTAAATTTATTTATGTTGACCAGAGTAGTGAAAAATTGGAATCTTCACTACCAAGGGTATAGCTCAATTGGTGATTGCTGTGATATGAAGTCATTGTGAAAATTTGATGTTCAAGGTTCAAATCCCCTTATTTACCATGTGAGCCATGTGTGGGGGCACGTAAGGGTTCATTTAATCAACAATATGATATGAAGCATGGAGAAGCAAATCCATGGCTAATATGAGCTCAATATCAGGGTAACTTTTAAGACAAGGAGTATGATTATAACTGCACAAAAAAGCAACAAGAGTATGTAAAATGATTTATTGAAAACAAAATTGTAAGACTTCGCATACATGTAGGTCCCGATAAAGGTAAACGGGTTTTTGGTGTTTGGGTGTTGCAAGTCCATGCCTCCTTTTAATCTATATTCATAAGACTAGCATTTGTGAATAAACAGGTACTTGCAAGAGTTGATGTCAAGATAGGAGGGTTTCTACTAATGGCCATACAAGAAAAGAAGTCAGAAAGCTTTTAATCTATATTTGAAAAATTGAAACCAATTCTGCTGGATATCAGAGAATATATAAAACCATAAATGCGGGCTTTGCAAACTTAGTTTTCCTATGAGAGATTATAGAAACTTCAAATGTATTAATAAAATGTCCAAATAACTATTCTAATTTGACATTCATAACGCAAAATTCAGAGTATCTTACAGCGCACTCAGGCTCACCAAACCTCTCTGGTAGTGAAACAACAACATGTTTGACCTACAAAATCAAGAGCATATAAATTCTATTAATGTCTAAAATGGAGCCCCAAAAAATCCTTGTTCAGAAAGAGAGTTCAACTCCTGAGACTTGCAAAAAGATAAGCTGTGTGATCTGTGTCCAGTTTGACATCAAGGAGTTCAGGACCAAATTGCAGCCAAAGAAATCATGGGTTGCATTGTACATGTATGAGGGAGACTAAGACCTCTAGTCCAAGATGTAACATGCAGATTCAGCCCTGTTGTTTGGATGAAGTTTGATTTTTGTTCATTCTCGTATCTTGTTTTCTATTTGCCTACAATGCTTTAATGGTTTTGACAGTCGTTCCACAACTTTCACTAACTTTGTGTGTAGGTGCAGCTTCTGTAGCTGTAGCACTCTGACACTGCAAGCTTGATTCTGCAACAGTTTTTTGACTCTACCTTTCCAAGACTTGCACCGTCCAGCGAGAGAACAAATTATGAACTCAATTATAGCACAAATCTAACTCTAATTCTTGGTCAAGGGTTCATTCACTAGATTTCCTTGTTTGAGTTGGAATAGGAATTCAATTAGATCCAATTTATAGCTCCATTTTCATGGCTGTCAACTTTTCATTGTCCTCCATTATTTATTAACAATACCTGGAGAAGTAAACAACTTTGGAAATTACTAATAGTTATGAGATCTTTGCACAACATCTCCTCTCCATAGATACAATTTAGCTTTGAAAGATACAATTTAGCTTTGAAAGTTGTCAATCTACGCCCCTTTCTATTTGTTTTTAGTGGTGTAAAAAGTGTTATTATCTCTTATTTGGCTCATAGCTATAACACCTTTCTGAGACATCCTCATCATATTAGCTTTGAATTACGTGTGACTATCATTAATCCTAGAGAAGTGAATATCTAAGTCAATAAGGCAACCTAGACACCATGATACATAATGAATGCTACCTGATTTTACAAAATGGATTCGGTATAGATTTGATTTAGATTTAGTGTCAACAGGAACACAAAAGAGTAAGCTATTATGATATAAATACCTTCAAGTGGCTGAGATATCATCATTTGAATCTCAAGTGATGAGTGGCCAACCCAAGTAACAACACCAACAACTTTTAGGTCAATATCTACATGGATTGGCTTTTTTCAACACCATCTTGTCAACTGATGATGTCACTAGTAACAATGGTCTTGTTGTGTTGTCCTCATCAGCACATGCCTACAAGAGAGGAAACCATTAAAAATATAATGTAAATTTTTCCACTTTCAACCAAAAGAAAATCTTGCACAGAAAACATTACATCTGCAACTTTCCCAATAACATTTTTTATAAATCTAAAGAACAGTAAAAAATACAGATTCACATTCCTACAACAGATGGAACATGTTAGGATTCTTGCTAATTTTATTTTCTTTCCAAAAATTGATTTCCAAGCGTCCATTTTTTTAACAAAAATGGTTCACTCAGACTCTCTAGCATAAATTTCAATTTCTTAAATAATTGCCAAAATGTTATAGAAACTATATATAAAATCCTTAGAAACTTGAATATTTTGGGATAACATTTTATATTTGCCATTTTCAGTATCAGTAAGATTCACCGGCCTAAACAAACACTATTGAAGTGGAATTCCGTTACACTATGTAGGTACTATTTGTCAGTCTCTCTGATTTGAATGCATTTCAGGTTTTGAGGCAAGATCTTAGTGAAATTAAATATCAGTTTATTTCCTAATTATTTTCTGGCATTTGGAACCATTTCATTTTGTCAAATGAATTAGTTCTGAAAAGGGTAAATTAATAAATTATAAATATTTACAGTCAACAAAAAGAACTAATGAACTCGGGAAAGGCGGGACTTGGTGGGTTCATGTGAGTCCAAGAAAATTGTGGTGGAATAAGGCATGCTGTACACCAACAGCCATTTGTGTTGAAGACTTCACATTCCAAACATATTAACTATAACATGGCCATTAGAATGGAAAACCTTTAAACATAAATTTTGCAAATAAAAAATCTGTAAACTCCTAACAAAAAGGACAATTAGGTTAAAAATCAAGATATTCCCTCCAAGGGCCAGCCAAATACAGACCACACAATGTGAAAACAAGCATCTAGTCCCTGTGAGAATGCTTCTTCTTGGCAGCCAAGTCCATGGGGCTTCATAAGAGGTATTTTCGAGAATCATAAGAGTTTTAATACCTTGGTGACTAGTATTTGACACTCTGTGGGGTCATGTTAAAATATTTTATTTCCAATAGGTGAGGCAACATTGTTTCTTACATGGAGTGAGCACCATCATAACCATGCAAGAGTCACCACACAAAACTCCAAATGCTGCATGACAGAAAAATATGGTCTTTTTATTAGCTTGCTACCTTGAAGCAAAAAGGCAAAAGCAGGGAGCGTTGAGAGTCATGCCAATAAACATGCTAAGATCAGCTGCACAGAAAAGGGCATACTTCTCTGACTCGTCTAAGGCAGTCCTGGAAATTCGATCAGATTTGCTCCTACTTCTGAATCAACATCTTTGCGTGACTACAAAGCCCTTTGGCATGCAGTAAGGGGAGCTTCCTTCTTATCATCAAAAGTTGAATTTCCAACTTCTTGTTTTCGTCTGCTTCTCTTCTTCTTTCCTTCAAGTTCAACATCCACAATTTCTGCATCTTCATGTCCCTCCTCATCTTCCTCATACTCACCAACTGGAACACGTTTCTTAGTGTTCCTTGAGATTTCACGATGTGATGCTTCCTCACCATCATCATCCTCATCATGATCTCCATCCAACCCAGAATAGAATACGGAACCAATTCACAGTATGGTTAATTCAGAGAAACTGATAGTAAAGGCATAGGAGTTAATAATAAATACCACATCACTATTGTCACTTGATAGTAAAACACAAAGTTTTAAATTCAGAAATTACGTGCAATGAGACAAGGTGAAACAGAGTAATGCACAATGAGACAAGGTGAAACAGAGTAATGCAGAGTAATAATAAAATTGAAATTCGAGAATTATGTGTTCATGAAGGAAAAAAATATTTACAAACTAACAGGAGTCTTTAGCTCCATTCACCACAGTTAATCTAGAAATCTTACAAAGATTTACCGGTCTCTATTTTCATACAGTAAAAACTATGTTTTCACGCACCCACTTATTTTCGCTCCAGACATTCGACCTTACACGAAACCAGCTGAACTATGTGTCATGACCTAAGTTACCAGGATTCGGATACGGATACGGATACGGATCCGGATCCGGATCCGCTAGTTTTTTGAAAATCTAAGATCCGGATACGGCAAGGATACGTCACGTACAATATATATATATATATATATATATATATATATATATATATATAACTTTTAAAAAACACCTTAAAGCTAAAAAATCAAATACTCCATGAAACCATCAAACATTTTTCGAACATTGAATGATAAAATCATAAATATGAAGATTAAAACATTGAAATGGTGCATCGTCCCTCATACAAAGACTAAAGTAACAAAAAGGTCCAAGGATCATGATTCATAATATCATGAATGATAATAGTAAATACATTTACATATCCTCAAATGGATCTATATCTTCTGCATATTGCAACTCTACATCATGAATAGATGATGGGGGTCCTGGAATGTAGGAAGTTGCATCAGGAGGCTGGACTGGTGGTGGAACAATATCCTCAAGTAGGTTGAGGTGAGTCATGGCATTCAGTGTCAGGTTCAAGTCAGAGATCTCAGGCTCCACATCCCACATCCTGCTCGGACCTTTTTTATACTCTGGTTCAACATGTGATAGAAGACGAAGGTTGGAATGAACATAAACAAGGTCCTCAGCCTTTGCCGCTCCCAACCTGTTTCGCTTCACTGAATGGATGAAGCCATATGTACTCCAATCCCTCTCAGCTGATGAAGAACTAGCAACCTGTGATAACAACCTAGTGGCTAGAGTAGACAGATGAATGCTATCCCCACCATGGAAGCCCCACCAAGTAATAGGATCAAGATGTCCTCGATCATCCATAGCTACTGGATCTGAAAAGCTACCAGTAGACTGTACAAACCCTCCAAATTCTTGGCGGACTTCCATTGCAACTCCCATATCTCTATAAATTTTCTTCAAGGCTGTCTTGTATCCTTGTACCACTTCAGAATCTTTGTTTGGTGCTGCTCTACCACGTAAAGACAAAATTTTAGAATGATAGTATTTAGGGTGCAATGCATATGCCAGAAGGTGTAATGGCGTGGTCATTTTGTTCCACCTTTCTGTAACTATGTCCTTCACTAAATAATAGAATGTTTCATGAGGGTCATTTTCACTTGCCCTGATAATTTCCCTTATCCTCTCCAACATACTATCAATGTTTTCATAAACTTCCCCCAAGCAAGGTGTATCTGTATCAAATGCCCTGATCAAGGTCAAGATTGGTTCAGTGAACCGTAGAAGATATTGAACCTTGTCGCACCATGCATCATCAAGAATGATGGACTTGATTTTTTGCCCTCTATCAGAAGTGGAAGTCCTCCATGATTCCCAAAGAGGGTCAATGACCATTGCTTGTAGTGCTTGTCTCACCTCCACAAGTCTCTTTATGACAAGAGTGTGGGAGGCAAAACGAGTTTCAGCAACCTATAAGTTTCAAAAGGCCAAATCTCAAATGATAAACCATATATAAATTTGTAATTAAAAATAAGAATTTCATTATTTCTAATACAAATAGTAATGATAAAAAAAATTACCTTCAGTAGCTCCAACTTTGCAAAACCCCGATAAATGGCTTGGGACATTGAATGATTTGTTATGAACATTTGGATTTCTTTTGATGCTACATATATTTCATTAATCCATTCAATCTCACCAATCTTGGCAAGCATAAGGTTCAATGAATGGACTGCACATGGAGTCCAAAAGATGTGATCATATCGACCCTCCACAATTAAACCTGCAGCTTTACAAACCTGTGCGTTGTCCGTAATGACTTGGACAACATTATGTGGCCCCACACTTTCTATTGCATCAATAAGAATTGTGGATATGAAAGATGCATCTTTCTCTATTCCACTGCAATCAACAGCCTTCAAAAACATTGCCCCTTGGGGGCATACTGCAACAACATTAATTAATGGGCGGTTTCTTTGGTCTCTCCATCCATCAGAAATGATGGACACCCCTGTTTCTGCCCATGTATCCCGGATTGCCTGTAGCTGCGTATCCACGGATTGCCTTTCTGATGCCAACAAGGTAGTGCGGACCTTTTCATATCCAGGGCTTTTGTACCCTTTCGGCGCTTCATTAACTGCCTTAATCATTTGTTGCCAGTAAGGGGAACGCACCAAATTGAATGCTAGCCCATTTGCATAGATGCAACGAGCTACGTGTTCATCAGCGATGTCTCTACCTTGATTATTGAAACATGCTTCAAGAGGGCCTAGAGTGGCCCTTTTATTAGATGTAGCAGCAGGCCTAGATGGCAATGGAGGCCTAGTTGTAGAACTTTGCACAGGGTGTTTTCCCTTAGCAAGTTTCCTATCAGCAGCTTCTTGCAAAGATGCATAGAATTTCATTTTTCCAGGACTCAAACCTTGGCCAGGTTTGCCATTTGCATCTTTTGGCCCGGTGCATACTTGCACCCCTGTGTTAGTTTGACCGGTGAGATGGGCCTTCACTCTAGTATATGAGCCATTTTTTATATCTTGGCATTCATTGCACTTCCATTTAAATGAACCACCTCCGGGATTTTTTCCAATAATCTCCACATACTGCCATAGAGGAGATTTTGGATCTGTTTTGATGATTTCCCCTTCACTATGCTCATGATGTGAATCTTGTGATGGTTCCATTATGATAATAATATAGACTCTATTGGTTACTTGCAAGTTGCCACTGCATTTAAAAGTCAAGCTATAATATATTAATATTATGATTATCCATAAACAATTAAAAATTAAATTGTAAAATTAAATACATTAAAAAAAAGTAAATTTAAATTTTAAATACATTTTAAAAATTTGAATAACATATATTAAATATTAATATAACTATTAACTGTTATTATAATTTATTATGTTATATAAGTTATAAGTTATAACATATATAATTATATTATATAATATATATATATAAATATTAAATAATATATATAACTGTATAATATATATAACTGTTATTTAATATATATAACTGTTAAATATTAAATAATATATATAACCGTATAATATATATAACTGTTTAATATATATATAAATATTAAATAATATATATAAACATAAACATAATATTAAATAATAATATTATGTTAAATAACATAAAACATTAAACATAATATAACCGTAAACATATAACATTAACCGAACCGTAAACGTTTACCTGGTTAACGCGGAAGCCTGAAACCCTCGGCATGACGGACTGTGCCCACAATGTGTGCTGCGTGCACAGGAACCAGCAGCAGTGAATGGTGCAGCACGCGTGCAGTGGGGCCGGCGGTAAGCCCGTAAGCAAAAGTCTTGTGCAGGAGGGGCCAACGGTGAGCACTGAGCCCAGAACGAATGGCGACAAAACAAAACTACGAATGGTCAAAGCAGACAGAGCTACGCAAAGTCCGACAAAAGTTCAAAACTAAAAGTAATGTTTTAATCTCGGGACCACAAAATAGGGGAGGGACGCTATTACCTGTGCGCCCTCCCCTCCACCTGGCAGACAAGCACGTTGCAGGCACGTGGCCTCGTACGACACCACGCCAACTCAATCCGCCACCTGTTAACATGCGTGTCAAGGGTTTACACTTTATTTAACGACCATGGATCCGCTCATTTCCGCCTTTACCGCGCGATGTATGCTCCGACTGTGGGTTTTCTGTTCGGGTTCGGTGTTTGTTCGAAGCCCTCCGCCGATGATGGCGCGGGAGGGCTCCATTACCTGTGCATGATGTCCGCCATGGTTGAGCTCATGTCCGCCAATTGCTGTTCAGCCTGGACCGCCGGTGGTTTTGGGTTTCCTGGGTGGTTGTTTAATTCGCGTTATTTGCCCGCCAATTGCTGTGCCAATTGCTGTTTAGTCTGGACCGCCGGTGGTTTAGGGTTTCCTGGGTGGTTGTTTAATTCATGCTATTTGCTGTTTGGGGAGGAGCCAATACCAATTTACAGGTAACTGCAAATTTCGGTGGTATTTGTGTGGTTTTTTGGGTTTTTTTCTTCTGCATTTGCTCATTTGTTAATTTTTTCCAATTGTTGCAGGTGTGGCAGGTCCGGCGAGCACTGGAGAAGGTCCGCCGAATGTGTGGCGAGCTCTGGACTGATGGCTTCTATTCGGTAGGATTTTTATCCTACCAGCCATTTTTTGAAGTGTTTTTCAACACCTCTCACCGTGTATTTCTCAACACCTCACCTCGCTTATTGGAAGTTTTGTTGTAGCTTTTCGGTGTTAAGGTCTTGTGCTTTTTTCGGTGTTAAGGTCTTTTGCTTTTTTCTGATATAATGGTAGCCCTCTGGTTTTGTTGAATGTATAATTTATTAGCTGCTTTGTTGAAGGGTTTAGGGTTTTGGATTCTAATGGCAGCTTGGTTTTGGTTGCCATCTCCAAAGCTTGCAGCTAGTGTGAGACTCGGAACATACGGAAATGATGTTGTAGCTTTTCGGTGTTAAGGTCTTGTGCTTTTTTCTGATATAATGGTAGCCCTCTGGTTTTGTTGAAGGTATAATTTATTAGCTGCTTTGTTGAAGGGTTTAGGGTTTTGGATTCTCATGTGTATATTTCTTAATAGGAATTGTAAATGCTCTTCCGAGGCCAAGATATGCTATTTTTACTACACCTCTTCGCTTATCCACCAGGAGATTGTGAGGCTTCAGGTCCCTGCCATATTATAGGCTGCCTTTCAATATTGGAGCATGAACAGAGAATGTTTCAACTGCCTTTCGAGCTTCTGTACCATTCCATATAATTTAGGCATACTTCATGAATTGTAAGACTCCTAAGCCGGTGGTGTTCTAAATCCTTCTATGAGATGTAAGGTTGTTTGCGTGTAGGAAGTTTGTCAGACTGTCTTAAGGTGGCGAAGCTGTTTCTAGGGTTCTACTGCGTCTAGTCTTGTTCTGAGGGTTTGAAGGGAGTTGTACAGATAAGAAGGTATGCGGATTCCTTCCTAAGCAGGTATTGTAAGGATTCAAGGTCTAGTGTTTCATTCCAAAGATCTAGCTTCCTCATTCCTTCTAAGCTAATGTTTATTAGCTGCTTTGTTGAAGGGTTTAGGGTTTTGGATTCTCATGTGTATATTTCTTAATAGGAATTGTAAATGCTCTTCCGAGGCCAAGATATGCTATTTTTACTAAACCTCTTTGCTTATCCACCAGGAGATTGTGAGGCTTCAGGTCCCTGCCATATTATAGGTTGCCTTTCAATATTGGAGCATGAACAGAGAATGTTTCAACTGCCTTTCGAGCTTTTGTACCATTCCATATAATTTAGGCATACTTCATGAATTGTAAGACTCCTAAGCCGGTGGTGTTCTAAATCCTTCTATGAGATGTAAGGTTGTTTGCTTGTAGGAAGTTTGTCAGACTGTCTTAAGGTGGCTAAGCTGTTTCTAGGGTTCTACTGCGTCTAGTCTTGTTCTGAGGGTTTGAAGGGAGTTATACAGGTAAGAAGGTATGCGGATTCCTTCCTAAGCAGGTATTGTAAGGATTCAAGGTCTAGTGTTTCATTCCAAAGATCTAGCTTCCTCAGTCCTTCTAAGCTAATGTCTCAGACCATCTTCAGATTGTCTCTGTCCTTCTTCGGAATGTTGGTTTGCTTCTTGAAGGATACTAGAGCCTATGGTGTAAGCAACTTACGTATTATTCATATATTATGATAGCTTGTTTCTCTGTATTGGTTACTAGTAATCACAATGCATAACCTTATGGACAGTGTTCACATAATCTACATGCCTTAATTACGATAAGTTCTTGTTCATGTATTAGTATAGCTTGATTACAGTGATATCATAACTCTTACATATTACTGATATAAGCTCAATGTAAGGATATGGAATATGAAGCGTATAGTCTAATCACTTACACGGTATCAATTGATGTACCATATATAATTGACTAAGCTTAAACTCCATATTAGTAGAAGCTATAATACATTTATACCTATAACTATTTCACACATATGGCTCTGATTCCCATTGAATTGATTACAATGAGTACTCTTATTCAAGCATTGTGTTAGCTTCTCACTTCCATGGAACTAATCTGATGAATACCGATATAGTGCTTGCAGTAGTTTGGGTTAGGTTCCTAAAGACTATCTCCCATGTTTGCCTATGCCATTCAATTTTGTCTATCACATGCATTTTGTTCGTTTCCTTGGAACAATACTTAGCTCAATTATTTTAGAACTATATATGACTACATATTTGATTATATTAAAATCAGATTTGTTGGATTTATTTACTTATTTATGGTTGAGAATTTATTTGCAGCTCTGTGTCTTATTATCTCAGTGTTTCAGGTTTTCTTCAACAAATTTAAATAATAATTACTTCAAAAATGAAGAAAATGACTTCAAAGAGTCCAGTAGTTCCAATTGTAACTCTTTATGATCTTTGTGGAGTACATATGTTGTGTAGGCTTTAAGTTTAGTTCAGTTTTGGTTTTGAGCTATTGTTGTGTATTAACTTCTTTCTGTATTCAATAGAAGATGGATGTGTTTGAGAGTTAGGATATTTTACAGAAGTATGTGCTTGTAGGTAAGCTTACTTAGATCTAGGTTATTCTTTCAAAGTTGAAAAACTGCTTACAGTGGCCTGCTTTCTATGATACTTGTTGACTGCAATGAATAATTAGATCTAAAGCATATTGCTACGGTGACTGCATAAATACCCTAAGACAATAATAATAAGCCCAAGACCACTGCACATTGACCATAAGAGACTAATAAAGTCATATGTTTTTCTGTTGGTGACTTTCCAAGTGTTTATCTAAGGTCTGGTATATGTTTTCTGATATCTGAAATATGCTTTTCGAGATCTGGTGTACTTGTTTTAGTAAGAAGAAATCAATTTGCTAAGGTTTAATATCCATAAGAAATCACTTATCAGTGTTGGGAGCATCATTTTGAAGCTAATGGTGAAGTATTAAGTGATTTATTTTGTGAAATATAGTTCATCTTTGCAGTGGAAAAAGATGCCCCAAGACATAATATGAATTGACATAACAATTTCAAAAGGGGAATAAGTATCTAAGTTATCATTGTAGCGTCTTTTGTGGACTGATATCATTTGTGCTTAACTCGCAAATAAAACTTGTTTACAACCAACCAAGCTGCTGTTGGCTTTTCAATGTAGTGAATGCATAGCACCATAATGTTGTTAGTGTTTCAAAGCAATAAAACAACCTAGGTTGTAAGCCAGAATGTTTTTGTGACAAGAAAAAGACACAATCCATCCAAAATCCACATCATAATGTGGTTACAAACAAAAACATATGACACCCCTATTCTTTATGGCCTTGAGAATCTTGAGTGCCAAAACTCCCCGAGTTACCTTCTTGAGCCAAGTAGGTTGGCCTACCTGTCAAGGGTTGATTAGGAAATGGTTGATTGCTGCCATATGATTGACTCCAATTTGCAGCTTCCAACCATGGAGGTATTGAGTACCCATACCTCACATTTGCACTACTGGTCCCTGCATTAAGTGGAGGTGTGTAATGAGCATACATAGAATTGGCACCAACTCTGGTAGGAATAAGGCAAGTGGGTAAACCCTCAGTGGTATAGTGAGGCACTTGAATGTTTATGAGATCTTGGAATAATGGTGTATTATCTGCAATGGAGTCCAATGAGTTTGAAATAATTCTGGTTTCATTAGCTATTCTTGTATCATTGTCAACCATATTGATCATCCCTTGTTCCTTTTCAAGCATTTGTTGTGCCTTTCGTTTTTCCTTTTCCTGTCTTGCCATTTGCTTTTGTTGGTCCTTAATTTGCCTTGCTTTATCTCTTTCAATCTTTTCATTTGCTCGATGTTGTGCTGCAACAATCCTTGCTGCCTTCTTCTCCTTGACTAGATCCTTCTTTTTCTGTTTTAATTCTTGCATTTCAAATTTCTTTTTTTCAGACTCAACTAACAGGTTTATATAGTCCTCTGAGGTGAGTAACTGTGAGCTTCGGCCCAGACGAAGACTACCTGGTGCACCTTGCTTTTTTTTCATTGATACTCTCTGTACTGGTAGCTTTAGGAATCGTCCAAGTGTCTTCTCCACCCCTCCCACCTGCATGTCATTGCTTGGTACTTCCCTTCCAGTTTCTGTTGGAACTGATCGAACTATATCATTATCTTCATTTGATGCCTCATTATGTCCTTCATCTTCTTCCATTGATATATTGTCCACAAAAAAATGAACAATTTCATTGTTCAATTCTGCTGGTTGTGAGGGCATGTTCATGCTTTCTTCATTGGTTGCTGAGACACTATGTGCATTCATATTGATCATTGCTTCTGCTAGCCATGAAGGTGGGGTTACTTGGCTTGGCAATGTCAATTGGTCATTGTCAACTGCATGTTCAGCAATAACATTAACAATATCAACAACAGGAATTTCATGTTCTTGAGTTGGTGGAACAATCTCCATGTTACTGCGAATTTGTTCATTGTTATATTGTGTTTCACATACAGTTTCATCATCTTCAGCATATAAGTGTCCATGAGACAAGGAAATCATATTACCAGCTGCAACAACATCATCTTGGTCATCTACTTCTTGCACTTCAACACCTGTTTGGGCATTCCCTTCTTCCTGACCATCCACATGAAACGCTTGGCTACAACCAGTATCATGCATGAGAGCATCATAGTTCAGTGGCCAGATTCCTGTCCTCCTAAAACCAGCCTTGATATTTGATGGTGTCAAAGCCCTTTTAAAAGCTTTACTTGCAAGCTCTGCTAGCTCAAACCTTTTCACCTCAACCCCTGGATTCTTTGCCATCCATGCAGCACGCTCCGACCTGAAATAGTTCTTGAAAGGGCCAAACACACTAACATCAAGGGGTTGCAGTCTATGAGTGGTATCAGCTGGCAATGTCAATAGGTCGATGCCTAAATTGTTTGCTTCCTCAATTGTTTGTACAGCCATGTGGCTCCCATGGCCATCTAATATCAAAAGGTGTCCGTTATTAGGCGAGACGCCACCTGGTACCGATGCAGCAAAGTGAGAAAGCCAACTTAGAAACAGTTCTTTAGTCATCCATGCATGGGAATGTGCAGCCATGCATGCACCTGGTTCGCAGTTCTGTATATAGTTTTTCAGTTGATTTTTACCTTTGAATAGATAAAATCCTGGGATTGAAGTACCAATTGCATTAACACAACATAAAATAGTTATCCACTCCCTGCTCTTGGGCAAAATCTTTGGCACATTTCGGCTCCCTCTCTTGGCAATTACCCGCATGCCACAATTCCTCCCTGCCTGTAAACCTGTTTCATCACAGTTCCATATATGGTCTGCTCCATAAGAATGTTTATCATAAGCACTAGAAAGTGTGTCATAGAATTTTTGCACAACTGCAGGGCGCAAATTTAATGCTCTGTCTCTGTCAAGGCCCTCAGCAGTACGCAATACAAGTTCTGGATGCCTTTTTTTAAACCCAAACCACCATGATTTACCAGGAAACCCATCTTTGAATGGGTTTGGCCTCCCTTGACAGATTTGAGCAACTGTTGATTTGAGTTGTATCAACTCTAGCCCATGTCCCAGTTGGGCCATCTCTTTACACCACTCAACCACCTCGGCCTCCTCATCCTCAGTCATAACTGTAAGAGGCCCTCTACGTTTTGTATGAGTCAGTCCATTTATCCAATAATGTATTGATGAGGGAGGAATACCATGTTTTTTTGCAGATGCCCGAACTGAGTATCCATTAAACTCTATGTCGTCAATTGCAACTAACATTTGTTCTTTTGTCCATCCTCTTATAGCACTGATTTTTTTAGTTGAGCTTGCCCCTTGGACTGTTGTTGATGGTGGTTCTGTGGCTGATGGTGTGTTAACATCAGCAGCTGTCACATGGTCATCTTCAACAATGTTCCCTGGTGCATTGCTGGCATCGACATCAGCTGGCCTGTCATCATCAGATGATGTGCATCGGAGCTGCGCACCCCTTGTCACTCTCCTGCCACTTCTCCTTGTACGAGCAGAGTAACTTCCTTTTGCCATAGATGCAACAACCTATAAAATTATTGCATGCATTTAGACATTAGAATATATGTTAAATTATGCTTTATTACTTCTGCAAAAATTATCCCTATGAAGCTGATGATCGAATAATTCTTGTAAGCTAACCTTCAATTCCTGTAAGGTAAGCAACAAATAAGGTCAACAAATAAGGTCAACAAATTATTACAGTTTTAAAAATAAAATTAAACATAAATAGATAGCATTCTTAAATTTTCAAGGCTAACAAAAGACTTACACACATGAATACCATTTTGAAAGAATTCATACCATTTGTAACTTACAACACTAGGTAGATCTTGAGATTAAGATTTTTTCTCATCTGTGATGTCAGAACAAGTTTTTACCATGGTGGTGAACTTGTGCTTTTATTTACATTATTGGGACTTTCTTTCTCTGCTTAGCATATCTGACTACAAAAGTTTAGGTAGATAAGATGTTTTCTCATCTGTGGTGTCAAAACAAGATTTTTATGATGGAGGTAAACTTGTGCTTTTATTTACATTATTGGGACATGTCTTCCTCTGCTTCGCATATCTCGTTACAAAAACTTAGAAATGCTTCCCACTTGACTGATATGGAATTTGTGAGTTTGATTTTAGTTTTTCATGTAATGTCTAAATGAGTCTTTTTCTCTATCTTTACATAATTTCAAAAGAGTTGAAATTATTGCTTCAGTGCTTAGTATTTTATTGGTGTTTACCATGCTTACTGGAAATTTGGATTCAGTGCCCTGTTTTGATTGTTTCCTTTACAGTTACTCTGTCTCTTCTTTCAATTAATTTGTCCTTAGGCTTTTTGAAACAAATGGCTTGCATCTCCTCATATTACTTCACCGATAGTTCACTAAAATCCTATTTAGTTTGTTCCATGTGCTTGTTGCATGAGCAAAAATAAGCGCGACCTTTGTAAAATGTGACTGAACTTAAAATTCGGCTAAGAGGTCTCACTTTTCATTATATTTTGATATATTTGTGAAATTTTCTCTCATAATCATGTAAGTTCACGGGTTTCTTCAGTATCTGTTTTTCCTGGTATACCACTTAAGCGCGACCATTGTAAAATGTAACTGAACTTAAAATTCGGCTGAGAGGTCTCACTTTTCATTATATTTTGATATATTTGTGAAATTTTCTCTCATAATTATGTAAGTTCACGGGGTTTCTTCAGTATCTGTTTTTTTCTGGTATACCACTTTTGTCGCAGTTCCAAAATCTTTGCAATTCTAATATATATTCATAACATGACCAAGTGTGAAATAATAATTCTTACGCCAAGAGAACTTAAACTAGTATTTCTGAAATTGGCACCTTTAAAGTTTTGAGTTTTGCAGTTATGGCTTAATAGCGAGCTGGATTACTAATGTAGCGCAAGTATTTTTAAACTTAAAAACACCTGTTTTATTAAGCAGACTTAAAATCTAATAGCATCTTGTCCTCTTATTTGATTTGCTGTCTTTCTGAGCAAGATGTTTGATAGCTTACTGCACTAATTTGTTTGTAATCCTAGAAAAAATGATCTATTTTAGAAGTCTGAAAGTTGAGCTTACTGTACAGTGTATTGTTTCATATTGCTTTTGTTAAGTTGGTCCAATCAACATGGACACAGCGGGGCTTTTTTTGCGCTCACTGTACAGTGTATTGTTTCATATTGCTTTTGTTAAGTTGGTCCAATCAACATGGACACAGCGGGGCTTTCGTTGCGGAGACCCTACCGTGTATAAAGGGTTATCGGGAACGACAACAGGACGAGAAACGATGTTTAGAAGTTTCCCATTGAAGAAACTAGGAGAAACGATGTTTAGATGTTTAGAAGTTTCCCATTGTATTCAATAGGTTAACTGTATAAGCTAGAACACATACATAAACTCTGTATAAAAAAGGTTAATTGTAACTGTATAGGTTAACTGTCACCACCCTATGGACAGAACTGTAATGTAAGAAATCTGATAAATGAATGGACAGAACTGTAATGTAAGAAATCTGATAAATGAAAACAAAACTGTAACAGAACTGTAATGTAAGAAAAATCTGATAAATGAAAACAGAACTGTAAGAAGAATGAGTTGTAATTCATATAACTAACTTGAATATATTGGCCACTGTTTTGTGATGTTGTCTTCAAGTTTGCTGAATAGTTTGAAAGCATAAGATGCAACTTCAACAGTGGGTGGACTTGTTTTATAGTTTTGGGGACTTGATTTTAATTGGTGGACATGGATGCACATGGATTGCAATGGCTTCATTTGAATGTGTGGTATGGATTTAATTTGCTGTGATCTAATGGTTGGGAATTGTTTATTTGTTGATCCATGTGCTTTGATTTGTTTTAATGAGAAATAGAATGAGTTGGGTGTCATTTATTGCAGTTATTGGGTCTGGGTGTCATTTATTGAACAAAGTGGATTTAATTGTTATTAGGTTGGGTGTCATTTATTGAACAAATTGGATTTAATTGTTATTGGGTTGGGTGTCATTTATTGAACATAGGGTGCTTAGTTGTTGAACAACACAGCAGTTATGGCTGACATACATTCCTTTTGTTATGTGCAGGTAGGCATATTTATTTGGGATGCAAAGTTAGAGTTCTCATGAGTGGGGGTTGAAGTGACTGTTGTTTTGTACTTCTGGAATAGACCAGTTTGGAAGCCTTTATGGCTCTAGCTGTTTTCTACTTGGGTCAATATGTTTTGCAATATTAAGTAGTAAAATACTATTTATGGACAGTTGTGGGCCCAGTCAATGTATGGGTGATTTTTGGACATAGTTTAAAACTTATTTATACATAATGTTATTTATTTCTGTTTAAAATTTGGTTTCACAAGTCTTAATCACTGGTGGTTTGGTGGGACCAGTATTATATCAACTACTGGGCCCTGCACAAGAATAGGAATCCCTCCCCTATCTACTCTTAAAACCGTGAAAATATCTGCGTGAAAATATCTGCGTTTTAACTTGCAGCCACCGTCCGGATCCGTATCCAAAATCCGCTTTCCGTTTCGAAAACCCGCGTTGTTAAAAATATACGTATTTTACCCGTATTTGGGAGTATCCGGATCCGGATCCGGTTCAGATCCGTGGATCCGGCAATACTCCACTTGCCTGAGCCGGATCCAGTAACATAGGTCATGACACTAACATAGGATATTTTGATGTATTAATTTTATTACATTAAATCAAAACATGGGTGCACATATAAAAAAATTAATTTCAGACACTGCGCACTACAGACTCTTTCCTGTGCAGTACACTCAAACATTTACAACTTCATTTATTCCATGCAGATATTTACTAAGATTTGATTTACTGAATTATTGCAGGGATGGGGGAGCTTGTAGGCAGGTTCACTAACTTATTCACTCCACATCGCTTCAAGCTGAAGGTAAATATGCAAATTGGTTTTCTCTTACTTTTCCGCAGATATGCGAACAGGTTGGCCAGCTACAAAATTATTAGTCATTTCTGCCTGCTTTCCAGAAGTGATTTCGTTGGCATGATGTGTATCCATCTTTGCAATAGATGCATTGGTATAAAACTAAGTTCCTTCTTAGGTGATTCTTGCATTTCCACCCTTACAGGGAAGTCATCTTCATCATCCGAATTTTCCTGCACATTGGATATGCAGTCAACTCATGTCGTGCACATTGGATATGCAGTCAACTCATGTCCTTGAGTGCAGTAATACGACATACCTAATATGAAATCTTCCATATAACCATCGACAGATCTTGACCACCAACATGTATTTAGACAAAGTTAAAACATAAACCACTACCTTCATTAAATTTAATGGTATAAAACATTTTCTGCCATGGGTGTCAACACCTTAAGATTACAGAAATATGCCCAATTAGGTAAGTCAGCCCCATTACAGGACTAGACATGGCAAGTCCTTGCATGCACATGTTAAATAAAAAGGGAAAAATGCTAATGACAACACAATGGGATATACAGGAACTACAAAATAAAATGGTAAAGTAAACATGCTAAGATCAGTTGCACAGAAAAGGACATACTTCTCTCACTGGTCTAAGGCAGTCCTGGAAATTCGATCAGATTTGCTCCTACTTCTGAATCAACATCTTTGCGTGACTGCATAGCCCTTTGGTGTGCAGTAAGGGGAGCTTCCTTCTTATCATCAAAAGTTGAATTTCCAACTTCTTGTTTTCGTCTGCTTCACTTCTTCTTTCCTTCAAGTTCAGCATCCACAATTTCTGCATCTTCATGTCCCTCCTCATCTTCCTCATACTCACCAACTGAAACACGTTTCTTAGTGTTCCTTGAGATTTTACGCTGTGATGCTTCCTCACCATCATCATCCTCATCATGATCTCCATCCAACACAGAATAGAATTCACAGTATGGTTAATTCGGAGAAACTGATAGTAAAGGCATAGGAGGTAATATTATATAAATACCACATCACAAACACAATAAAACTGCTGTCACTTGATAGTTAAACACAGAGTTTTAAACTCAGAAATTACATGCAATGAGACAAGGTGAAACAGAGTAATGCACAGTAATAATAAAATTGAAATTCGAGAATTGTGAGACAAGGTGAAACAGAGTAATGCACAGTAATAATAAAATTGAAATTCGAGAATTATGTATTCATGAAAGAAAAAAATATTTACAAACTAACAGGAGCTTTTAGCTCCATTCACCACAGTTAATCTAGAAATTTTACAAAGATTTACCGGTCTCTATCACAGTTAATCTAGAAATTTTACAAAGATTTACCGGTCTCTATTTTCACATGTTTTCACGCCCCCACTTATTTTCGCTCCAAACATTCGACCTTACACAAAACCAGCTGAACTATGTGTCATGACACTAACTTAGGATATTTTGATGTATTAATTTTATGACATTAAATCAAAACATGGGTGCACATATACAAAAATTAATTTCAGACACTACGCACTACAGACTCTTTCCTGTGCAATACACTCAAACATTTACAACTTCATTTATTCCATGCAGATATTTACTAAGATTTGATTTACTGAATTATTGTAGGGATGGGGGAGCTTGTAGGCAGGGTCAGTAACTTATTTACTCCACATCGCTTCAAGCTGAAGGTAAATATGCAAATTGGGTTTCTTTTACTTTTCCGCAGATATCTTAGGTATCCTTGTGCTTTTGCGAAAAGGTTGGCCAGCTACAAAATTATTAGTCATTTCTGCCTGCTTTCCAGAAGTGATTTTGTTGGCATGATGTGTATCCATCTTTGCAATAGATGCATTGGTATAAAACTGAAGTTCCTTCTTAGGTGATTCTTGCATTTCCACCCTTACAGGGAAGTCATCTTCATCATCCGAATTTTCCTGCACATTGGATATGCAGTCAACTCATGTCCTTGAGTGCAGTAATACGGCATACCTAATATGAAATCTTCCATATAACCATCGACAAATCTTGACCACCAACATGTATTTAGACAAATTTAAAACATAAACCACTACCTTCATTAAATTTAATGGTATGAAACATATTCTGCCATGGGTGTCAACACCTTAAGATTACAGAAATATGCCCAATTAGGTAACTCAGCCCCATTACAGGACTAAACATGGCAAGTCCTTGCATGCACATGTTAAATAGAAAGGGAAAAATGCTAATGACAACACAATGAGATATATAGGAACTACAAAATAAAATTGTAGAGTAAATAAAGTAAATATGTTGCCAATTGATGAAAATATAACTAGAACAAATCCATCTTAAACTTATATCTATCAAGGAGAGGGTCAAATTTCCTGATGTGTACATTTCTTTTATCATTTAATCTGAAGAACTTAATTCATGACATGGAATTAAATGATTAAAAAAACTACAGCTAATGAAATTTAATCCCTCTCAGTGCTTGATAAATTTGGATTTAAGATCAATCAACATTGGTTTAATATTTTTTTGGATGGTGTCACATATCTATGTACATGAAAACATCTCTGTCATGCTGGGCTACAAAGCACCTCACTAATCTCACTGCACAAAGGCAAATACGAGTATATGATACTTCAGAGCTTGGTAGATGTATGAAAGATTGTTAAGGTAAATTCACCAGCAGAGTTAATGTTAGTAGGGATTTTTATATTACCAAGGCACCTATGCATGTACCAGTGACATAAAAGAGAAATTACCTTAAATTGACCATAGTTTTGTTCAATGGGATTGAACAAATGGCATAAATCCCAGGTGATTTGGTGGTAGTTGAGATGGTACTAAACAATAAAAGAATAACTAAAAGATGATATAAATTTCTTTGTACATCAGATGCCCAACTTATACCTGAAGAATAAGTCTCCGACGTCGTCTCCCACCTTCAGTTACGGCTTCCCAGATGTAGATGAGGCTTCCAAACCCTTCTGTTTGGTTCCTCCTGGATTGCCAGATGCAGATGAGGCTTCCAAACCCTTCTATTTGGTTCCTCCTGGATTGCCAATGGAATTTTCATGAATAGTATGAGTAACTCCAGCTACCTTAAGCTTCACCTTTTTCAACGGACCCTCTTGAGAAGGCAGATCATCTTGCCGTGGCACTGATTTATCCAAAGACTTCATATCAGAATCCCTGTTATGAGAGGTTCTTCCATCAACCTGTGTTTTGACTTGTCCCCCATTTTGACCTTCCCTAGCTAGTGATTTTAATTGTGCTGCATGACGACTACTATCCATAGTCAGCCCCTCTGCCCTCCTTCCTCCATCTGTCATTCTACTATGCCCAGAGTCCGCTCCTCGGGATCTGTCATTCTACTATTGTAGGATCTGTCATTCTACTATTGTGGGAATCTGAGAATCTTCTCTCCGGCACTTTGTGCCCATCAGAATTACAACAGTCCCCCAAAGACCCACCTGCACCCAATCCCCAATCAGACATTTCTGAACATGACTGTGCCTTAGCCGCCTTCGCTGTTTTTCACATTACCCTGCACATCTCCATCCCTATTCCTATCCCAGTCCCTTTCACGATCACGGTCCAATCTGTCATGACAACCATTCCTCTCATAAGAATCCTTCCTGTCCATCCCACCATCACGAAACGGCTTCCAGGGATCTAAATCATCACAGTGCCGCTTCCGCTTGAATGTTTCACCAAATCTGCCTCTTTCCTTCTCGGCCTTCTCCCCAGTCGAATAATACTTGAAATCCCTCTCATAATGAAACCCATCCCTGTGACTTTTCTCCCTGAAAGACTTTTCAGGCCTCTTACTCCGCTCATACTCCTGAGGCTTGGAACCCCCTCTATCATACTTCCTATCATGATTCCTATCATTATCTGGGCTCCTGCCAGAATGCTTGCCATTATGGTCTACAGCATCCCTCCGAACCCTCTTCATTTCATCCCCCTCGGGCACCCACTCATCATCTCCACCAGCCCTTTTGTGACTAGCCGACTTATTACTTTTACCCAAATCATCCTTCCCCATCTCAGATTTACCCTTGCTATTATTACTCCCTAGCCTTCTCCTGTAATCATCACCATGAGAATGAGGATTAGAATACTTACCAGGTTCTTCGTTCAAACCCTTATCAACATTTCCAGCACTTCGAGGATCTGAGGGCGGGGAATCTGACGGCGACGAATGCTCGTACTCATTGAGAAACATTGCATGGGATCCTCCCGATCTGGGCTTCCTTACCGAAAATGTCTGTGGCTTCCTCACGCCTTTAAAGCCATCGAAGTCCAGCCGCTCAACCGTCTCCATGCCTGCACCCTCTGCAACAAAATCCTTTAGAAAAAAACCTCAAAAACCCAACAACAAAACCCTCATATACTCCACGAACCCTTGACCAATATCTGCAACAAAATCCTTTAGAAAAAAACCTCAAAAAACCCAGCTTCCCGCCTTCTCAGGGTGCTTTCAGAGACGACTTGAAGGATGCCATGAGTTCTATGCTCAAATTTATGTCAAATACCGGGGCTCCCTTCATGGCAAATGTGTATCCATACTTCAGCTATTTCGACGACAGAAGCATTTCTCTGGATTATGCATTGTTTAAGTCCACGACTTCGGTGGTGCAAGACGCAGGTCGTTGTTACTGCAACTTATTCGAAGCCATGGTGGATTCTATTTTGTCCGCAATTGAAGCCTTCAGATATCCCAACATCACACTCATTGTTACTGAAAGCGGATGGCCTTCTGCTGGTGATGAGATGACCACAGTTGAGAATGCTCAGACTTACAACAATAATCTCATTCAGTATGTACTATCGAATGAAGGGACACCGAAGAGAACGGGAGTGGGAATGGAGACCTATATCTTCGCTCTTTTCAACGGGACACCGAAGAGAACGGAAGTGGGAATGGAGACCTATATCTTCGCTCTTTTCAACGAAGACAACAAAGTGGGGTATGAGACGGAGCGTCACTTTGGGCTCTTCAACCCTGATCAAACTCCTGCATACCATGTCAACTTCTCTCGATTATGTAACTTCCACATCGATGATGTGGATTTAGGTGCTGGAATTCCTAGAGGGTTTTTAGCTTAATCTCATTCATTTTTCAAATTTCAAAATATTGTGATGGATTTTCAGTTTTTAATAGTAAAATCCTCGGACTTAGGTGCTGGAATCCTAGGAGGGTTTTTAGCTTAATCTCATTCATTTTTCAAATTTCAAAATATTCTGATGGATTTTCAGTTTTTAATAGTAAAATCTTCGGTTTGATTTTGATTTTGATTTTTAACACGATGATGCTCAGACTAGAGACATATTGAAGTCTTGTATTTGGATTAAACTACAATTTATTAAGATGTATCGGAGGTGGTTGCTCTCGCATGTAAATTTCAATATACATATTTTTATCGTAGATTCCTGAGCTAAGAAGAAAATGATCGGATGTGCGGCGAAAATCACATGAGAAACTATTTGTCGATGCGTTTCGAACCAACCAGTGTGGTTCATCGTCACGACAAGTTGCTCGAAACGCGTCGACAAATGGTTTCTCGTGTGATTTTCGCCAAAAAATCTATCATAAACTTGTTATGGATCACAGAAGCCTCAACTCTACCATCTTACGTGTATTAATACTAAGGCATAAATTTCAATTGTTTTATTTATTAAAAGAATTCTAAAAAAAATGTAAAAACCATGAATAAAGATATTAATGTCGATTTATTTCTAGTTTTTTTTGTATTGGTATAATTTGTAATCTTAATTTTAATTTTAATCAATATCTCAATTGAAAAATTGACATATTTTTATTAAATATTGAAAAAAAAATATTTGTGTGTATTTTAAAATTGAAATTTTTTTCATGCTTTCTAAAAAAATATGGTAACTACAAATTTTATTGAGTATTTAAAATAATGAACATCTTTTATAGCATGTTTAAGTGATTTCTTACGTTGATAATTTTCTTTAAATGATGATTAAAGTCTTTTCCAAAAAAATTTACACAATTTTCATGTGGATGTCCCTTGTTCTCAAAACATGATGGGTATTATAATGATATCAAAATGCTTAGATAGTTTTATGGAAACAAAGGTGATTACCAAGGAATCTTTGAGCTTAAGTCAATGGGTGAGGTTTGGGGTATTTCCATCTCTTTCCCATTTCTATATAAATTCAAATTGTAGGGGAGTGTCTTCCCATCATATTCATAATAAATCCCAATGTGTGAAGTATTCTGATCTTATTAAACAAAAAAAGCTCCATTCAACTCTATTCAATAGGGAGTTTTGAGAATGAGATATAATTTTGAGTGATTGCAACATGAAAAAGGTAACGGAAGATGAGAAAAAATGGACATATAGATAAAAGCACTAGAAGAAAAATTGGAACAAATACAAATAGATGGAGGTGTTTTGACTTTATAAATCATTATAATTTTTTCACTCTTCATTCAGAAGCTATGACCATTATATTACTAAGTTATGTTGAAATATATAATACATGGATAGAGTTATTTTAACTAACTATTTTTTTTTCCTTCTCAAGTTACAAATTATGAAAATGAAATTATCTTTACTATTACTATAGTTTATCTATTTAAAAATAAATCATAAAATTAGAATTTGGTCCATGTGAAAACCAAGCTTTGCATATTCTATTTACATCATTTAACAATAAAATAATAATAATAACAATCGCATACAATTAATGTACTACCCATAATATACATATCACATATTCATATGTGTAGATATATATCCTCTTGTTTGAACAATTAATATCAATTAGAAAATCAAAGTGTCCAAGAGTATTAAGCACGAAAAGGATGCATACTACAAGTTTCATTAAACAACGAGAAACTAATTTTTAGCATATTTTGAATTTATATATAAATAAAATTTAATGCTTGAAAGGTTTGATTGATGGAAACAAAACATATCATCAAGAAAACGTTGTAGAGACATGTATGGCAATGAGTGATGATTACATAGTGTTGTGCACTATTAATGAAGTGGATAGACCCATTAAAATCCTACCCAATTCAAAGTTTCTAAACTATTTTTTCAAAACATTTTGACATGTGCTTAAGGAGACATGGTGCTAATCAACCACAAACAAGAGCCTAAAAGATGTGAGATTGTTGTCGAGGATGAGTTGATATATAACTTAATTTGAATTTTTCAACTAAATATTAAAGTCTCCAGTGGCTTTTCGAGACATGCAATACACACCTTATCCAAGCTTGGATAAAGTGAGAGACAATCTAGTTGTTGAATGCTATCAGGTTGTTTTCAAGTTTTGTCTTTGTAGAGATTGTATAATTATGATCCCATAATGAGAGGGTTCCTCTAAATCTCTTCATAGGTGCAATGGTGACACTCTTTGTATTGACCCATCATCGGAAACTAGTAAGGAGAGAATTCTTGTATGTGGTAGATTAATATTTGTTTATCAAATTTCTATATTTATTTAATATGATTTATTGAGTTCAATATTTGTTTGATTTATAGAAAGAACAATGTTATGCTCAAAAATATTTCTTTTCACACTTGTTATTCGATCCCAAATATGATACATATATAGTTGGAATAAATCCAAATAACTCTAATTTTGGAGTTATCCGTTGAGATAATGTCCCAACAACCTCCAAGAAATCTCAAACCAATCTCTAAAATAAACATTATCACCCTTCCATTATTTTATTTTACAAATAAAAATATAGAAACCACAAACAATTCACATACAAGTAACATTTTCTTAGTCTGTCATTGGCCTACGTAGAACAATTTTTAGGTTTTGTATTTTATATCAAGAAGAGGAAACATGTCCTCTTATCTTTTAGAAAGGTTGACATTACAGATTATATCTACCTCTTCCAATGACATATAAGCCTATATCATTAGGTCATAATATGTACTTCATGTTTTCATGAAACCTAAAATGTTTGCTCCATAAAGAGAAAACTTAGCAAACAAAATTTATGCCACGTAAATCCTTGACAATTCTTAGAATGGGTTGATAATGTCCTAAATTCCAAACCATTGGTATCATTATGGTATCCATCCCTAATAATATATTTTCATTTCTAATTACTACCCATTTTGCTTCATTTATGACTTCATTTTCTATTTGAGTTTAATCTATGTCTTATGGATATAAGAAACATTTTTGAGAGATCATATTTTGTTTTAAGCGTATTGAAAAATTATGTATTTTGATTAATGCAATGACCAATACCCTACAAAGGAGAGTGTTTCTTCCCCGTATAAAGTTCTACATCCAACAAATATTTTTTCCAATATGATATTTGTTACCCAAAGGCAATACATTGTATCCTATGAAAATTGAGTAAAAAGTATACTTCCCATGTTTTTTTATTGTATGATGATATGTATTTGTTATGTTTTTAAACCTATAAACTGAACAAAATTTGAAATATGTATATTTTAAAAAGATGATCGTATCTAACAACATATGAACAAATTGTTTTACCTAGAACATCTAAGTAAAAGGCCTACTCACATTTCTTAGAAGAACATAATATGCCATCATCAAAATCCTCCACCTCCTCAAGTTAAAAAATAATATTAGGGGATGGAAAAGTTACTTTGAATCCTAACACATCAATAGGATTGGCATTGAGGGGCAAGATCAGAAATATCTGATTGTGGAAAGGAGAAACCATTCCACATTACTCTTCAGGTTCACTCAGTGTTGAGATGAGCTTGGAGGAGTTGAAGAACATATTCCCTCTCCAAAACTAATGATCTTAGCCCTCCAAGGCCTTCTAAAATCCTAGCACAACTATTGGGACTCTGTAAATGGAAGGGACAAATTACCAAATTGGGATAGACTTCGATCTGATTTAGTGCAAGAAGAAATTCAATGGAAGACTAGAGATGGAGTAACATCTAAATCTGAGGAGGAAGAGAATTTTTCCTTGGTTGGAAAGGGAAATAAGGGAAAGGGAAAGAAGGCCCAAAGAAAACCATAGATTAGCCAGAAAAATGGCAAGAAGAAGGACTTGAGCAAGATAAAATGTTTTCGTTGCCATGAATTTGGGCACTATGCAACAAAGTGTTCACACAAGAAGTATAACAAGAATCCTTCAAGAGGAGCAGGAGGTGAAGCACTTGCCTCAAAATTTGAATTAGACTTCACCCCGATTGCATGTATGGAAAACACTATAATGGGGAGTGTGTGGTATCTATATTCAGGTGCCTGGTTCCATATGACATGATGTAAAGAATTCTTTAGTAGCCTAAAGGAGAAGGATCTCCAAATGCACATAAAAATTGGGGATGATGGGTGGTACAATACCAAAGGAACTGGTATTGTAACCTTTAAGAGGGAGTCAGGCTCCCATCTTCATTTGAAAGATGTCATGTATTTACTTGGATGAAGAAGAACTTGATCTCTATAGTTGTATTGGAGCATCATGGCTATGATGTTATTTTCAGTAAGGGGAAAGCCTTTCCGAGACATATAGCTATCGGTAAAGTGAAACAAATTGGATTTTGTGTGAACAACCTATACAAACTTGAGGTGGAAGCTTGCATTGCACTAAGTAGCAAGGTAGGAGAAGTGCAGAGTTGGGATGTTGGAGAACTCTGGCATAGACACATGGGAGACTTACACCATGGGGCCTTAAAAATCATGCAGTAGATTACCACCGGTCTCCCGAAATGCACCCTTAACCAACATGATGTCTACAAGGGATGCACATTGGGGAAATATGTCAAATCCACCTTCTAGGTCCGAGATAACATAACTGGAGTAATCTTGGAGTGAGTCCACTCTAATGTATGTGGACCATTTTCTACAACTTCTAGTAGCCTAGAGGAGAAGGATCTCGAGATGCACATAAAAATTGGGGATGATGGGTGGTACAATATCAAAAGAACTGGTATTGTAACCTTTAAGAGGGAGTTAGGCTCTCATCTTCATTTGAAAGATGTCATGTATGTACATGGATGAAGAATAACTTGATCTCTATAGTTGTATTGGAGCATCATGGCTATGATATTGTTTTTAGTAAGGGGAAAGCCTTTCTGAGACATATAGCTATTAGGCAAGTGAAACAAATTGGATTTTCTGTGAACAACCTATACAAACTTGAGGTGGAAGCTTGTGTTGCACTAAGTAGCAAGGTAGGAGAAGTGCAGAGTTGGGATGTTGGAGAACTATGGGACAGACACATGGGAGACTTACACCATGGGGCGTTAAAAATCATGTAGTAGATTACCACCGGTCACCCGAAATGCACCCTTGACCAACATGATGTCTGCAAGGGATGCACATTGGGGAAATATGTCAAATCCACCTTCTAGGGTCAATATAACATAACTGGAGTAATCTTGGAGTGAGTCCACTCTAATGTATGTGGACCATTTTCTACAACCTCTACAACAAAACACAAACATTATGTTATTTTTGTTCATGACTTTTCAACAAAATGTTGGATCTTCTTCATGCGGAAGAAGGATGAGGTTTTCTCAAAATTTTCTGAATTCAAAGCATTGGTTTAAAAGGATACTTGTCAGAAATTGAAAGCCCTGAGAAGTGATAATGGAGGAGAATATGTATCTATCACCTTTAATTACTTTTGTACCAAATATGGTATTAGAAGAGAATTGATACCACCCCATAACCTACAACAAAATGGGGTAGTTGAAAGGAAGAACAAAAGAATAGTGGGAGTAGCAAGAGCCATGTTGCATGATCAGGGTATGCCATTACACCTATGGGAATAAGCATGCAACAACACAGTCTATTTGTAGAACTAGAGTCCTCATAGAATACTTGGAATGATCACACCCGAAGCTTTCTATGGGAGGAAGCCAGTTGTATCTCATTTGAAAATTGTTGGAGCTACTATGTATTTCCATGTCTCCAAGGATAGCAGGAAGAAACTGGACCCTGCAACTGAGTTGGGAGTCTTTGTAGGATAAATAGAGACACCACATAAATATAAGGTGTATTTGTCATCACCCAGCATGATAGTAATGAGGAGAGATGTCAAATTTGATGAGAAGAAGGCTATGAGATGCTCTCTAGAGTGAGAGTTGAGTATCCCATCATAGGAGGAGCTAATAGTTCCTAAGGAGGAGCCTCATGCAAAGATTTAGGAGGTTTTGGAGCAGCCACATGCAGAGTAGACAAGAGGTTGAGTGGAGGCACCCACTCAACCAGAATCTTTCGTTGAGGGGAGGAAGAGAACCAAAGAAGCTGACAAATTGATACAAGATGCCCAGGAGCATGTGGGAGCTCCTTCATCTTAGCACAAGAAGAGGATGTCACCAGATAGGTACATTGGGTATATGGATATCATTACAAAGCTCATTGAATCAGAACCTTCTTCATTTGAGGAAGAAATTTCTCAACTAGTTGGGGTTGATGCCATGGTGGAGGAGCATGAATCCATCATGAAGAAAAATGTATGGGAGGTGGTGCCGAGGCCAGAGAACAAGTTAGTAGTTGGTTCCATATGGATCTACAAAGTGAAGCATGTAGCTCATGGGAGCATCGAGAAGTACAAGGCTAGATTTGTGGCCAAAGGCTTCTCTGAGGTAGAGGGAGTGGACTATGAGGAAACATTTGCACCAGTGGAAAGACATTCCTCGATCATAACCATTCTAGCATTAACTACACAGATGGGGTGGAAGATCCACCAGATGGATGTGAATACCACCTTTCTCGATGGTGTTTTTGAGGAAGAAATTTACATAGAGCAACCAGAGGGATTTGAGACATATGATTGGGAGACATGTGTAGACTCAAAAGAGCCATGTATGGTGTCAAACAAGCACCATGAGCATGGTACACTCTAATTTATACATATATCAGTTGATTGGGATTCACCAAAAGTGAAGTAGATGCCAACCTCTATCACATTGTGGTATATGTCAAGTTGCTTATCTTGGTAGTGTATGTTGATGACTTGATACTTGGAGGAGATGAATAGTGATTCATAGATGAAGGACATGGGATTGATACATTACTTCCTTGGTCTGGAAGTATGGCAAGGTGATGGTGAGATGTTTGTGAGTCAAGGTAAGTACGCCTCTGAATACTTTATAGATTTTACATGGAGAACTACAAGCTTATGGACACACCTCTAACTACAAACTGGAGGAAGGAGAGTGCTTCTTTAGGAGAGGCAGTAGATGCTACCATCTAAAAACAACTTGTGGGATCCTTGATGTATTTGGTGAACACAAGGCCTGACATATGTTATGCAGCTAATTAGTTGATTGAAGCCATGGTTAAGTCCACCAAGCTTTATTGGAAGGCAAAAAATCATGTGTTGAGGTACCTCATAGGTACAACTAAGAATAGGGTATGGTAGAGGAGGACAAAGGGAGTGAAGCTCCAAGGCTTCACTAATGCAAATTAGGCAGGGAGTCCATCATACAAGAAAAGTACTTTGGGTGCTATCTTCAGTGTTGGGTCTGCAGTTATTTCCTGGTATAGTAGGAAACAGAGGTATGTGGCATTCAACTCAACAGAGACTGAACACATGGCTACAAGTCAAGAAGCATGTGCGGGCATATGGATGAGGAAAATACTTGTGGGTATTTTAAGTCAACAGATGGATTTGACAATGATTAATTTTGATAATCAGAGTTGTATCAAACTCTTTGAGAATCCAGTATTTCATGACAGGTCCAAGCACATTGATATCAGGTATCATCACTTGTGGAATTGTGTGCAGAGGAGAATTATGATGTTACATTACATTCCAAGTGAGAAGTGGGATGTAGATATATTGAAAAAGGCATTGTTAAGAGGAAAATTCAAATTCCATAGGTGCATGATATGGGTGGTTCAAAATCCCTTTCTTATTAAAAGGGAGTGTTAGAAAATGTAGTAGAAAGGCTAAATTTGACTTGTTCCTTAGTCAAATTTAGTAATTAGATTTTCTAAATCAACAATATGACTTGGATGAAAGTTAACTTGTGTGACATGGCCTTGTCTACTTGTTTACTCAGTAAATTCTAGTTATAGGCTAGAAGTAGAGTTATGCATGCATTGTTGCTAAAATTTAGCAATATAATTAAGTTATTTTCAGTTTGACTCAGTTAAACGAGCTCAAGTAACTAGTTGGGTCAGTTGAAGGTGAGTTGAGTAGTAGAATTGTTGTTCACTCTATGATTTCTTGGTTAAACTAGTTAATTAACTAAAAATAACCCAGACATGCATGGAATTTGAATTTCCAAACTAAAGTGGAGGAAAAGGCACATTGTAATGATTAATTCTATACTAGTTGAGTGTACATGCTGGGCATTGAGGAAGGCGATCAATTACTTGGGATTTTCACAAGGGAATAATGAATTCCCCTATTATTTAGGAGCTAATTTCCTCTGGAATCGTGCAAGGAAATAAGAGAAAGATGGGGTATTGAATTGACGAAGGGTTAGCTAGAGCAGGACAATCAATAGGAGAACTAGTTTACAGTGCAGGGTGTGCTTTAGGATTTAAGCAAGGCATTGTCATAGTTTCTCATTCTCATATGATTAATGAAAAGCAGTGGAAGGGTTTTTCCCTGTTGGGTTTCCCTATAAATAATTGTGTTCTTGTGTTTTTTTTTATGGTTGCATGTCATTGCATGTGTTTCTAAATTATGATTTCCATTTTGCAAAATAGTAGAGGAAATTTTTAATTTCTTGTTTTCAGTTCGAATACATCAGTAGTAGAAAATTTATATTAATTTTTACACTCTTAGGGTGTTGTAGGATACAAATATCTAAGTGATGGGTAGCTAAAAATGTTCCCAACACACCCATTTCTGCCTGGAGCACACTCTTGGCCTTTAGGATTCTCACCCTAAATAAAAAAATAAAAAAAATTGACCAAGTGTATAGACCCTACCCTTACCTCAAATTTGATCGCTCGGGTCAATGGATTATTGTTGGTGTCTATACACACAACATGGTTCCACTAGGGTGTGGTTTCACTAGTGCCCACTAGGTGTTGGACCTGCTAACATGTCAATAAAGTCATGTTCTCCCACTTCCTCTCGACCTCAAAAACATAGCATATATGAACTAAAAAGAAACCTAGGCTAGGTTCATAAAGAAGAACTACAACTGTTGTGCGCCCACCCTCCTGTAGTTTCAAGGAGACTCATGGCCCAATTCTTGATACCTAAATTATTAGTTTTGACAAAATAACTAGCGTAGGGATTGGTTAAACTAAGTATACCCATAAATTTTGAAATCAATTGATTGAATATGAATACATAATTGCACATTCACCATGCACATAATAATGAATAGCATATTCTCCCGATCGGGATGCAGGTCGTCAGTCAGGCCAGCCTGGGCACAACCATGTGTAGTACCCGGGCACTTATTACCATCGTCCCCCACATGCTCAAGGCAGGGGGTGCGGTGTCCTTCAGCATGAATGCCTGTTGGGGAAGTGGGCAAGGTGGCGGGACAAGAAATAAGGCAGGGTGGTGGAGTAGGCGAGGTCATTCGACGTGCAATGTAAGAGTGAAAAAGGCTATGGAGAAGGGTGGCGATACAGAGCAGAGGAAGGTCCATGGAACAGGAGGAACCTCGGTCGCAGAAGGTCGCCTGCAGAAACCGGGTATGTAATTCAGCTTTTCTCAACATTGAATCTATGTTCTGGTTGGGGTTATGCTGGGGGGAAAGGAGGGGAAAGAGTCTGAAAATATGGGAATTGAATGCTGTTGGTGGAAATGGGGGAGGAAATTTCTTGCCATGGCTTGGTTCTGTGTATATACTTTCTCCCAAATGGGAAAAAACCATGACTGCGGGGGGCGGGAGGCAAAAGCAGGTTGCGGTGGGGCTGTGAGGTTTTGTGCTTTATAATTAAGGCCTGAGGGGAATTGAATAGAGGCACTACAATTCAAGAGGGGTCGGAGTTTGTAGAGAGTGCTAGGGTAAAGCTGATTGCAGGGGGCTGGGGTTGCAACACTAACTATAGTCTGCAAAGAAACCGCTGGGATAACTGGAAACCACACAGGATTGATGGCAAGGCCAGGAATCCTGAGTGGAAAACTAGCCGGAGGAACTTGAGAGGCAAATCCATTTCTCTTTGGGCTGAGGGATCAAGGATATGCAACCACTACAGGCATACTACCAGATTCAAGGAGGGCTTGTGGGCTCGGCTTGAGATGGAGCGGAATGACCTGCATGCAATCCATAGTAAGGGGGAAGGGAACAATGGTGGGTCTCGGGGTAAGGATCAGAGACCTTCCCTCTGGGACCTGAGGGCTTCGACCTACCCATGCACGTATGCAGTGAGAAATGGAGGAGAGGAAAAACATGCACGGGCAAGGTGGTGTATTACGAAAATTTTGAATTTGAATCTAACTCTTTCTGGGTGTCAACATTGTTTTGCCAAATAGGTCATGGCCTGTGCTGCAAGAGGATGTGGGTGCAGCAGGAGAGGCCCGGCCCCCCAGACAGATAAGGGGCCAAGCACATTGAAAACCTGTAGGGGTCGGAAATCAATAGAGCACCTCATCATTGAAGCAGCAGAGGCCTACCATGAGGGGACGGATGCTGGCATTCACAAATTGATGGAAGAAAGGGAAGAGGAGGTAAACAAAGGAAGCGATATAGAGGAAGACATGGATAATTGGAGGACTCTTGTTCCAGATCTAGGAAACACTCGAGGGAGAATCACACAGTTCAAGCAAACATTGTACTTGTACTAGTTAATGAAGAGTCTACTCGGCAAGGCGATGGAGCAAATATCTGTGGGTATAGAGGTGACAATTCAGGGAATGCCGAATTACAAGAAGGACATGGAGAAAATTCTCTTCCAGCTGCACAAACAGGATATCAGGATGGATAGAATTGACCGCCACATCCCATGCATTCTGGAGTTGTATGGCATGCCAGGGGCAACAACTGAAGATCCTGCTCCCGTCACATCTACCTTAGAGGAACAGAAGGACTAGACTCATCCCATTCTTAATTTTGGTCTATGCAGTTAGCTTTTAATTTTTATGTTGCAAATGTCAGTTTTTACAGTTATGTAGTGTCTAGACATGAGATAGAGACGTATCTAGCCTAGCTAGAAATATTGAAACAATACTACTTTTGGATGGCTTATAACGCTGACCGATGGCCAACAGACTTGGTTTCCCCTCGGGGCAAGTTGAGGCCACCCAGTTAATCTATGTGGTGTAAACTTGTTTATTATATAATAGAAAATGGAATGGACCTACCAAGCTTAACAAAATAAATAAATAATGAATAACATATTCTCGGCACACTTTAAAATCGATATGCATACATGACACCATTCTAATCACGAAGACATAGTGAGCGTCAAAACTCAGACATTCATTTACATTTAAAAACATGCAATATATTGCACCATTCACAATGTAACAAGATTCATCACACTCCATAAGGCAATACACATAAGAAATGTACACTTATCAATCTGTGTGTTTAATGATGATTGAAAAATGATGGAAGGACTTCAAATCCCCACCTAATTGTAAGTCAGCCACATTGCAATCTTTCTTGCAGCTGATTATCCTGAGATAGATCCAAAGTCTAAGGGGATGCATATTAAGGGAAATTTAAACTCGAGGCTTAATCACATAACCAGGAGAAGGAGTCCAAAATTTAGTTAGTTTATCAAATGCTCTGCAATAGTAAGCACCAAAGTGACTCACGGGCCGAATCCAATGACAAACAAATTGTCTCTAATCATATCAAAAAGATTGAAGGGACAAAAGTGGAATTGATGTCTAGGAAATCTTGCAAGGAAAAGTTGTCGTGTTCTTCGGAGTCGGTTACCCCCACAAAACGAAGAGCCGAATAGATCGTTGTCTTTATATACGATAATGTGAATGGTAAATGAAAAAACAACCTCGGTATAGGCGCGAGACAGTAGTAGCCTGCAAGCTGGCGAACTTAGGGTGCACTGTCAAACTCAATTTTGCAGTTGTTAGATAATATTGTCTTAAATTGATATGTTTTTGTCTTAATTGTTAATTGTCTTGAATGAGTTTTGTCTTAAGTGGTCATTGCCTTAAATATAAAGTTTTGTCTTAAAATATTTTTCTCTTAAACTATTTTTGTCTTAAAATATTTTTGTCTCAAATTGTTTTTATTTCAAATTGTTTTTGTCTTAAAATATTTTTGTCTCAAATTATTTTTTTCTTAAATATAAAGTTTTCTCTTAAAATATTTGTCTTAAACTCGTTTGTCTTAAAATATTTTTGTCTCAAACTGTTTTTGTCTTAAATTTAAAGTTTTGTCTTAAACTGTCTTTGTCTTAAATATAAAGTTTTGTCTTAAAATAATTTTGTCTCAAACTATTTTTGTCTTAAATTTTATATTTGAGACAATTCAATTGACATTAAATTTTAATATAAAATAAATAGAATAAAAAATCACTTTTAAGACAAAAGAGTTCTTTTGTCTTAAAAAAATGTCTTAAAAGTACCCTTGGTGTAGTAATGACAATTGTCAAGGAAATGTTTGTGGCATGTTATGAATTAGATACGACGGTATCAATGGTGCATATACTATTTTGGTCATTCTCATGGATCCTATATTATGATTAAAATAACCCTCAATTAGAATTATCTATATATACCCATGACTATTTTTCTTATCAATTCACTGTAGTTGTCATTGGTAATCAAAATATTTTCACCATTCACAATTTTTCCTAATTGACCTGGCAGAATGTGCTTCACAATTTGTTACAATTTCAATCCTTTGAATTATTTTTTTTCAAATTTTGACCTTTGTGAGGTTGTTTCTTTCTTATGATTGCTACCAATTCCAAGTTTATTAGCTTTTATTTGGAGCTAATGTACTTAAAATTTGTTATTTTTACACTCTTATACCAACTACACACACATGTCTTGCCTATTTAGGTATAGAACACCATACTCATGGTTCTTATATTTTGTGAATGTTGTCCACGGTGGCTTAGTCTAGCCCAATATTATAGTGTCGCTACTTTTTTTCTTGTGTAGACTTTGTCATTAGTTACCCACCCCAGTCTTATTATTTCGGGTGCTCATACATTGGAATTTAATCTACATGAAATCTTTCTAACTTCCATAATCAAGGAAATCACCAATTCAACCATCAGTTTCCTTGTAGCAAGTCTCATCCCCTTCCCAAAATTTTATAAGTTATTAAAACAATGTCACTCTAAACATCTTTGGCAGTGTATTTCTTATCCATATAATATTTAGGATACTTATGTTATTAGCTTTTGGTTTCTTGATATGAAGAAAATTGAATTTTGTCATATTTGTTGTATGTTAATATTTTTGAGTCCTTCTTTTAATCCATTTTCTATCTATATTTATGTATTTTCTAATAATTTTGATCTTATGAGCATACTAAAATTCTCCTTTCTTTCTAGCAGGAAATCTTGTCTTAGACAATTTTTTCATAACCATACTTAGTATTTTGAACTTCTAATTCATGTTCAGACCATTTTACCTTATTTCACACTAAGGACTTATAGAAAATTCTATGTATTTCCTTAATCATTCAAAATTGATTATATAAAATTATTATCTTATATTTCCACTTCTTAACTTATCTTACGTTCTCTATAAGAAGTACCATTGTTTTTATCTTCCCCTTTTCCAAATTAAGGGTTATTCATATATCTGCTAAGTTATTATTTTTTCAAAGTGTATTATGGCTTCATTTCTCTTACAGAACTATGTCTCACATTTTTTTTTTAAAGTGCAGACTTTCCACAACACAGGTCAGTAATGTCAGTGACTCATTCCACTTTTCAGTATTATGTGCCTTACACCATTGTTACAAATTGGTCATCTCAGCACTACCCGAGACTATAAGTGTTAATAAATTTAACGTGGTGCATACATTTTTGGCCACTTTAGATTAAAGTCCATCATATATATATATATATATATATATATATATATATATATATATATATATATATATAACATACACCCACAACTCACATTGATGCTCATATCACATCCTCCTTGTCCACCTGCTAATTAGAGCCTATCATCATATTACACACATCCTCATTCGAGTCTGAAAAAATAATGGGTATCACATTTGGGTTTTATATCAGGAAATCAAGAAGTTGTTTGTACATATTTCCCAACTACCTATATATTTTGACACGTGTGAATAATTTTTTTCTCTCAAATCTTGCATATATCTTATTATGATTATTATTATTATTATTATAATCAAATTCATATGCTTTTGAACTTTTCTGAGAACCTCCTAAAAGACTCCATTCACAAGGTTTTATCAGACATTTGTGCTAGACCCAACTTATTGCCTATAGTATCTTTAGAATCTTAACTACCCTTTTCTTCTAATAGTGACATGTAAAAATCAATTGGTAATTGAAAAGGTCAATACTTGTCATACTGCATATAACCATGTTAACACAAGGACAACGCACGGAATCATGCATGAATGAGAAAAGAAGTTTGAAGATCCATATTATCTAGGTTGATATCCCATTTGTATCATAAAATGTACATAATTAATGATAATCTGCATTTTTAAATTCAGTCCTCAAGTAAAAATTGAAGGCATTACATTTAGGAGAGTCAATAATCTTGTAGGCTTCGTATCCATAGTTATAACTGGCTTAGCCGTGTTATAAAAAAATTATATTATTTCTTGTGTTTTCCGTTTTTTCTCAAGACACATTATGTTTGCATCAAAATCAATATTCAAATTCATTAGGAGTTATGTAAGTAAACATTACATGAAGGACGAAGGGGCTCCTCCACCTACAGAAATAAAGGGAAGATGACACACCCTAATAGAAAAATGTCTATATCTTTCTAAAAAATAATCATTCTGATTTAATCTTGAATAATGAAATCCAAACTTTTAGAATGACTTGTGTGCTTTTGAGCGGTTTCTCTACCTTACTTCAGTTGCCATATCATAATTAAGTGACATATGTTTAGTTTCTCAATACCCACGAGCTAACATTTGAATGAGTGATTATAGAATAATTGTGTATTTTTCCCTTCTCCTTCATGTATAGCAATCTATTGCAAGAAAATTTGTCCATCACAGCGGACCTTGACCTTTTTCCTCTTGTAATTGCGGATTGGTCATAGGATTCAGTATACAACCTTTTTATGCTTACTTTTCCATTATGATTATAAGACTAGCGTATTAACTTTAACATTGAAGTGTCACATATGATGTGAATGTGACTTCTTTGTTATTTATCCCTGAATTTACCTGTTGAGTTGTGCGGCCATTGGTACACACTTATTTTAGCGCAACTGTTGTAGAACAATTTACTCTTGTCATCAATGTTAGAAATTACTTCTTGAAAACCACATTCCGTGTGTCTAAATTATTAATCTTACTTTGAACATGAAGTCTTTTCTCCTATAGTAACCATTCTTTATTGTTGTTCAATTTATAAACTCTACATGTCTCATTTTCAATGTCATGTAAGCACCCTCATTTCTGTCCATTAGGTCCGAGAGTTAAACCTAGGGCTCTAATACCACTTTTTATATGTCCCTTTTTATGTACTCCTCTATATATCTCTATATCTATATATATATATATATATATATATATATATATATACATACTATTTTGAGTTTTAGTTCCATCCATTGTTAAATTGTGCTAGTCTAGGAACATGGTAATACTCTATTAGATATTATCTTTCGCTTTCTTTGAGGGGTTATGAATGATCTACTCTTGTTTAGTGGATTTTTTTTTTATTACAACAGTACAACCCACAACATATTCCTAATTTCTCTTTTTATATTAAACACAATATAACCCCCAACCTATCCTTGGTATGTAGGACTTCCCAAGATATTTTTTGTTTAATTTCTTATTTCTTTTCTTATTGTTATAATATGTTTTAAACTAAGGTTATTCCCACGTAGTTAGGCTTGGGTATCGGTCAGATTACATCCATGCACCTTCATATAAGTATAAATTCTCTTGTGATAAATTTTAGGTTATTAATATATCTCTTTACGATATTGTAAACTTACATATGAATTTAATAGCTCAAGAATTTGAATTTCCCCCACCGCTGAAGTACAAAGTTCTTTATGCATGGGAATTGGGAGCATAATATCAAGGCTACCTAAGATAAGAGTATTCTCAATCCTCATGCCAGGTATCACAAATCACATCCCTCTAGATCCTTTGAGACCATGTTCTTATCACATGGGTGCAAGGATCGGGATATGTAAATGGTGCATATTCAACAAGAAAATATACTCGTGCCAGATTTCTCATCTCAAACAATAAACCTACCAAAACTTGTGCTATGCTATTCATTTGTGAGTTGCACCTCCTCAAGCAAAACCAAATGATGGATTCCAAAGTTGCACAGTGACCTTATCCATTTACCAAGGTATCAAATGAGTCTGATTTGTTTTATTTAATGGTTATTCACGCTAGTTGCTTCATCGTCGTATTGAACCCCATGTATCATAAAGGATATTAGTTCCCTATATCGTGAAGGATAAAGTGTTTCAGAATTAAGGTTTCCAGTGTCTTGTGCATGGCCATCCAACACTGAACATACCTTCCATTTTGATTTTCATAGGTAACAAATTTTGCTGGAATCATTTTAATTATGAAATTCACTTTTCCCTTTATATCTTTGGTCTTGAATTTTCATTTAATAATTTGAGTTTTCATTTGGGTCTAGAGATAAAGAGTAGGGCGCATACAGAACTGGGGCATACTCTCTATTTGAGTTCCCCTACAAGAGTCGCATGCAACCATGAATTATGTTATTCAGGTAACTATATTGGTTATTTTCCTACAGTCGATTTGCCATTTCATTCTATAATTGTGTTTTTCGAGCAAGTATTGATTTCCAAGATTCATCTACTTGGCTGTGTTTGGTTTGCATCCAACAGGATTACCTAGAGGCGTCATTATATGCACAGGCCCCCTAGTACGTTTGACCCCTCCATTCATAGAATGAATCTTTATTTATTTTTAGTTACGATTATTTATTCTTCTGAGCATTAATTATCGTGTTTTAATATCTTTCTTGTCTACTTTTTCTCTATAGGTATGAGTGAGGTAGGTTACTGCTGATGGAAATTCCTCTTTCGACCTTGTGTTAGAATTCCTCGGTTAATATTACCCTATGTTATTCCAGGTTGTTCCAAGAATACTGCATTTGTGAAAGACATTTAGAGAAATTGTGTCTAATTTTCTTCTTTTGGTACATGCTTATCGGTGAAATTCGAACCATTCAAAGCGCACTAGCAAAGAGCACCATCTCCTATGGATGGTCAAACAACAATCAGTAACAGAATTAAAAGAAACTCCCTGTCCAAATTCTTATGGTCTTTACGAGGATTATAAAATCGAAGGTTTTCATTTAATCGACACATTCGGGTTCTATTTTATTTTCAAGTACAACCATACTACAATATCGCCTCCTACTTTTGCAGATAACCGAATGATGTTCCCGATTACTAATGGCTCCAAGTTGGTAATTCCATTCAGCAAGACTTAGTACGATGTTCTTAACATTCCTGAGTGATATAAATTCAGTGCCATTGGTTAAAGGATGCATGAAGTTCAATATGTAAACTAATTTACTAGATTGGTTAGAGTGTAGTCTCAAATACTGAGTGTAATTTCCTTTGATGTGTTAACCATCTTTGTTATTTTTTATCACCTCTTATAGTTATCTATTATGAACCCTTGTTAATAATGTAATTAAGAGTTGGTTATCACCTATTTTTGGAAGAATTAACATGTAATGTTATCTTCATGATCTGAACAGTATTAGTCTTACTTAGCTAAACGATTTCAACACCTATTGTCAAACTTATAGCATTGTCAGCTACAGAGGTGTCACTTTTCTTTATCAAATGATTACTTTGGTATATATGTTACCTCGTGCTATTTACAATTAGTTATTAACCTCTTTTCTTACAATATTTTTGGTTTAATTTATTGTTAAAAATTTCAGATACTACAAGTCGCACTTGTCTTCTTCTTGAATAACTCGTAATTAGTTACTTTCTCTTATAATTCCTTTCTCTTAAAGTTATAACTCATAACTTATTAATTGTTGAGTTTTTGTCATTGTGCTTCATGTTGGAAATTTATGAAAATTCCATAACAGACAGACAACAAAAATGCTCTCTTTTTATACTCTGTTTTAACACAGAAAACTCAGAAAAACAGAAAAAAAATCGTTCTCTGCCCTAGTGTTGCAACAACGTAGTTTGGTGTTGCAGCAACGCAAAAAAAATATTTTCTGAAAACTGAATTTCAACAGTGCACAGCAAAAGGGTAGTTGTATTCATGTATAATACTTTCTCTAACAGAGGGATTTCTACAAGGCTACTTTAAAGACAGTTCAAAACTTAAAAAAAACTTCATGTTGTAAACAGAAAATACATTACTATGTTTGCACTGCTGTACATTACAGAAAACAAAATACTCTGTCTCCTCTGAAAAATCAACAGGCTGTTTTTCACTGCTGTGTCTGCACTCTGCATTGCTGTGACTGCACTCCTGTGCATTTACAAAACACTCTGTTTCTGGTCAGAACTAATGTTGCTGTAACACTCTGTTTCAGCTCAGAACGCTGCTGTAACACGTTGCTGTAACACTCTGTTTCATCCTTGAAACATTTTACACTGCTTTGCGTAAATTACATTCATACATTCACGCTACTGCATACATAAAAAAAACTTCTGCATGGCTGTGCATTACAAAGAGAGCTCTGCCTCTGTTCCAAAAAAAGACTAACACACTGCTGTGTCTACATTACATTTTTTAGATTCAACAGAAAAACTAAAACTTCACGATTTTCCTTTTGCCGTAAAAACAAAACTGTACTTGTGAATTAAAATAAAATAAAATTAAAAGACCTACCTACATTTACCGACTACAGCAATAAATTACCATCATTCCGTGAGTGACCACCATTTCGTAATAAATTGCTGTGTAATGGCTGATTCAGGAAAAGACTGGAGCTGCGGTTGTTTAATGGCAGTTCCATCAATGTAGAGGTATGGTTGTTGATTCATTAGTACAGGAGTATGGCAAAGGACAAGCCCTGCAGTTGAAAATAATATTTCAACACTCCCCTTTAGTTTCAACTGCTGGGTTATTAGTCATACCCACACATTTCCTCAAAAATTCAAAACTTTTCTGTCCCAAAGGCTTGGTTAGAATGTCTGCAACCTGTTCCTGAGTTTTGCAATGTACTAAGACAATTTCTCCATTATTTACCAATTCTCTGATGTAGTGAAACTTTGTATCAATGTGTTTCGTTCTCTTATGAAACACAAAATTTTTGGATAATGCAATAGCAGAACTGTTGTCACAATAAATCACAGTTCCTTTTACCTGCTCTTGGCCTAAGCTCCTTAACATCCTTCTCATCCAAACTGCTTGACAAGCTGCTGCTGTAGCTGCCACGTACTCTGCTTCTGCTGTAGACAATGCCACAATTGGTTGTTTCTTGGAAGCCCATGAAATGGCTCCTGAACTCATATGAAAAACATAACCGGAAGTGCTTTTCCGATCATCTACACTTCCAGCCCAATCACTATCAGTGTATCCAACTAAATTTGAACATTCTGAAGTAGTATATAAAATTCCAAACCTTTTGGTACCTTTGACATACCTCAGAATTCTTTTTGCTGCCTGCCAATGTGCTTCCTTTGGCCTCTCCATGAATCTGGAAATTAAACTAACAGCAAACATAATGTCAGGCCTAGTAGCTGTTAAATACATAAGGCTGCCAACAATACTCTTGTACAAACTAGGATCAAAATCCTTGCTGCTGTCCTCTCTGCTGAGTTTTAATCTCATTACTGTGGGAGTGATCGCTGCTTTGCATTCTTGCATGTTAAATCTGCCCAACACTTGATTTACATATCTAGCTTGTGAGATAAAAATTCCTTTTTCATTTTGATCTACTTCTATGCCTAAGAAGTATCGCAAGAAACCCATGTCAGTCATTTCAAATTCCTCTTTCATGACTGATTTAAAATTCTCAATGAGCTGATCATCATTACCTGTGAAAATAACATCATCAACATATAAGACAACAATTAAAATTTTACCATTTTTTTCTTTGATATAGACGGTGGGTTCTCCTTCACAATTGTCAAATTCATTATCCAATAGATAGGAATCTATCCCACTGTACCATGCTCTTGGCGCTTGCTTCAGCCCATAAAGAGCTTTCTTCAATCTGCACACTTTGTGCTCTTCACCTTTCTTCTCATTGCCTAGAGGTTGTTCAATGTAAACCTCTTCCTTTAACACTCCATTTAGGAATGCTGACTTCACGTCCATTTCGTCAACTTTCCACTTGTTTTGAGCTGCTATGGACAGCACTGCTCTCACGGTTTCCATTCTTGCAACCGGTGCGAAAGTCTCCTCATAATCTCTCCCATATTGCTGCTTGTACCCTTTGACAACCAGCCTTGCCTTGTGTCTTTCTATTTTACCTTCAGCATTGCTCTTGGTCTTGTAAACCCATTTCACTCCAATGACTTCTTTGCCTTTTGGTAGCTCAACCAAATCCCATGTTTTGTTTCTCTCTATGGCATTCATCTCCTCATCCATAGCTTCTATCCATTTCTTATCTTTAATTGCATCTTTGAAATGAATAGGGTCTTCAACATGACAGTATAAAGCAAATAAAGAATTCATACCTTCATTTGCTGCTTCTTGTTCATAAATTTCATTTAAATTTATGAACTTCTTACCTCTTTCATTTGGTGTATAAGTGCTTGAAGAAGCACTTGAATTTCCTCCTTGTGGTGTGCTTGAAGAAGCACTTTCATTTCTTCTCACGAGTGTCTCTTGCTGTTCTGTTGTTGGTGCTGTTGTTTGGGGATGCATTTCAGCCACCTCCTCATCATCTTCATCATGAGACAAACAGTTTTTAACATTCACTGTTTTCTCTATGCTTCCATCCCAAGCTTCCTCCTCAATGAACTGAACATCTCTGCTGACAAAAAATTTCTTGGTAGATGGGATGTACAACCTGTAAGCTTTGGATTCCTCACTGTATCCAATGAAGATACATTTCTCCCCTTTGCTGTCCAACTTCCTCCTTAGCTGATCTGGTATGTGTGCATAGGCCACACATCCAAAAACTTTCAAGTGGGTGACACCTTGCTTTCTCCCACTCCATGCTTCTTCCGGTACTTTGTTCAACACTGCTTTTGTAGGACACCTGTTCAAAATATACACTGCACAATTTACAGCTTCAGCCCAATAATCATTTGGCAAATTCTTTGCCTTCAGCATGCTCCTCGCCATATCCATGATGGTCCTATTCTTCCTTTCAGCAACTCCATTTTGCTGTGGGGTGTACCTAGCTGTAAACTGTTTGCGAATTCCATTTTCTCTACAAAATCGTAGGAATTCCTTGGAGATATACTCACCTCCTCTGTCAGTTCTCAAAACTTTTATATGCAGCCCGCTTTGGTTCTCCACAAGTGCTTTGAAATTTCGAAATTTCTCAAACACTTCACTTTTGTTCTTAAGGAAATATACCAAAGTTTTTCTTGTGAAGTCATCAATAAATATTAGGAAATATTGGCTGCCTGCTAATGATGGAGCTTGCATCGGTCCACATAAATCTGAGTGGATGATCTCTAAGGGTGTCTTTGCCCTTATGCTTTTACCTGATGGAAAACTTTCTCTATGTTGTTTCCCCAAAATGCAACCTTCACAAAGGTTGTCCGGTTTCTCTATCAATGGCAATCCTCTTACCATTCCTTTTCTGCTTAACAAGTTTAGACCTCCAAAATTGAGATGTCCAAATCTCAAGTGCCACAACCAATTTTCATCCTTTGGCACGCTTTGGAAAGCCTCTTGTGTCACTGCTGCAATTTCTTCTTTATTTTTCAAATCTGCTCTTATTCTAAGAGGGAACATTCTGTTCCTTGTCATCTTCACTTCAGCAATGCATCGCTTGCTGGGTGCTCTGTCCATGATGGTGCATACATCATTCTTAAAGAAAACATTGTACCCCTTATGGACAAGCTGTCCAATACACAAGAGGTTACACCTCATTCCAGGGACATAGTAGACATCTGCTATGGTTTTCTTTTCTCCTTGCTTTGTAAATATTTTAACTTCTCCTTTTCCCATAACAGAAATTTTGCTATCAGTTCCTAGTGTGACTTCTGATTTCACATTTTTATCTAGGGCAGAAAAGAAGGCTATGTTTCCTGTCATATGGTTGCTGCAACCTCAGTCTAAAAACCATATGTCTTCACTGTTTGTTTCAGCCATATTACAAGCTAACAACACATTATTTTGGCTAATATTTTCACTAGTAATGTTTCCATTAGATCTATTGATCATATCATGCTGCTTCTTTTTACATTCACTGGCATAATGCCCATATTTTTTACAATAATAGCATTGGACATTGGATTTTTCATACCTTTGTCCTTGAGCATGATGTTGTCCTCTTTGCTCACTGTTACCTTGGCCTTGGTTCTGATTTGGATTGCTGCCTCTTCCTTGAGCATTTGCTGGGCTGTTCCTTCCACCTCTGTTCTGGCTTCTGCCTCTTCCTCTCTTGTTTCCTCTGCCTTGACCTCTTCCTCTTCCAAAAGACATCTGGGTCTTGAAGGCTTGCTCTAGAGATGAGTTTTCATTTCTACTCAACCTCTGTTCATGTGTTATCAGTGATGCATGTAGCTCATCAACTGAAAAGTTTGAGAGATCCTTTGTCTCTTCAATGGTGGTGACAATCGCATCAAACTTTGAGGGTAAGACCCTCAATATTTTCTCCACAATCCTCCTTTCTTCAATGGTTTCTCCATGAGTCTTCATCTGTGTGATCAGACCAATCACATGTGTGAAGAATGAGTCAATGTTGTCTGACTCCTTCATGTTCAGACTCTCAAAATCCTTCCTCAGCAATTGTAGTTTTGCTGTCTTCACTCTCTCCATGCCTTGATAGGCTGTCTTGAGAGTTTGCCATGCTTCATTGGATGTCTTAGCTGTTGCTATTCTTGGAAATACACTCTGTTCCACTGCTTGATACAACAATACAATGGCTTTTGCATCCTTCTTCCTATTGCTCTTCAGCAGATCTTTCTCTCCCTGAGTTATGTTGTTAAATTGATTTTCATCTGCTGGTTCTGCAAACCCAGATTCAACTAATTCCCATAAATCTTGAGAGATAAACATAGCTCTCATGGTTATGGCCCAGTAGTCATAGTTTTTCCCATTAAACTGTGGGAGCTGGGTGTTAAACATACCCATACTAGTGCTGGTGCTAGCCATTCTTTCAATACTTGACTGTGTAAAAAAAATTCACTGACTCTCTTCACTCTGCTCGTGAAGTTGCTACAGCAATAAACCCTTCCTTCAGCTTCTTTGACACTTCAAAGAGCCTGGACTAGCTCCGATACCATGTTAGAAATTTATGAAAATTCCATAATAGACAGACAACAAAAATGCTCTGTTTTTATACTCTGTTTTAACACAGAAAACTCAGAAAAATAGAAAAAAAAATTGTTCTCTGCCCTGGTGTTGTAGCAACGTAGTTTGGTGTTGCAGCAACGCAAAAAAAATATTTTCTGAAAACTGAATTTCAACAGTGCACAGCAAAAGGGTAGTTGTATTCATGTATAATACTTCCTCTAACAGAGGGATTTCTACAAGGCTACTTTAAAGACAGTTCAAAACTTAAAAAAGACTTCATGCTGTAAACAGAAAATACATTACTGTGTCTGCACTGCTGTACATTACAGAAAACAAAATACTCTGTCTCCTATGAAAAAATCAACAAGCTGTTTTTCACTGCTGTGTCTGCACTCTGCATTGCTGTGACTGCACTCCTGTGCATTTACAAAACACTCTGTTTCTGGTCAGAACTAATGTTGATGTAACACTCTGTTTCAGCTCAGAACGCTGCTGTAACACTCTGTTTCATCCTTGAAACATTTTACACTGCTGTGCGTAAATTACATTCATACATTCACGCTATTGCATACATAAAAAAAACTTCTGCACTGCTGTGCATTACAAAGAGAGCTCTGTCTCTGTTCCAAAAAAAAACTAACACACTGCTGTGTCTACATTACATTTTTTAGATTCAACAGAAAAACTAAAACTTCACGCTTTTCCTTTTGCCGTAAAAACAAAACTGTACCTGTGAATTAAAATAAAATAAAATTAAAAGTCCTACCTACATTTACCGACTACAGCAATAAATTACCATCATTCCGTGAGTGACCACCATTCCGTAATAAATTGCTATGTAATGGCTGATTCAGGAAAAAACTGGAGCTGCGGCTGTTTAATGGCAGTTCCATCAATGTAGAGGTATGGTTGTTGATTCATCAGTACAAGAGTATGGCAAAGGACAAGCCCTGCAGTTGAAAATAATATTTCAAACACTTCATGCATTCAATATGTTTTGTATTACCTTGCCTTTCTCCATGTTAGCATGTACATCTTTGAAATCGTTAAAAAGTTAACCTTTACCTGATTTACAATTGGTCCGTAAAATGTTGTTTTAAGTTTACGTGTGTGACATTCACTGCATACCAACGCAAACTCGAAGCTTAAATTAGAATGTAACCGCAAACTCGAAGCTTAAATTAGAATGTAACCTTACGGTAGGATATATAACATTGATATGTTAACCCTATGTCCCCACCCTCTACTCTTACCACATTTCCTCTCTTTATATTATGATTAATTATTCCTTAGAATTAGCTACCTTTCAACCTAAGAACACAATCACTTTAACAATTTATGATAGCATGCCGACACAAATATAAAATTGATATTTTGAATATAAATTGCAATTTTCTCTTGCTAATTCTATTTTCATATAATACAATACATATAGAACAGTAATCATGTTGGTATCTAATAGATTTCATAGCATTACCCTTTTTATTCCCATTCTTGCATCGTGGAATTAATTCAAAACTTTTTATTTAGTATAATCTGTTCTGAGCGCTGGAATATCCCCTTGTTGATCGCTGCATGTTAAAATCAAAAGCTTTATTCCTTTAACTTCTAATCTTCTTGTTTCACAATTCCTATTTTCCATATTACATACATAGGGATCTAACACACCCTATTAACTTACATTCAATAAAACTAACATCAACATGTTATTATTAAAAACAATACAAAATGACATCATATTATATTTGTTGATTTTATAGATATGAAAATGACATTTTTATAATTATTTGTATGGTAATTAACAATTAACATAAACATAGATGCAATCAAATGAATGGAAACACATAACACAATTACTTCAAACCATAATGGCTAGTAGAGAGTCACTTTGGAATCAAACACCACCACCAAACCCAGAACTGACTACCTGAGAGTACTTGCCCATCCATCAACCACCTCTGTTGATTCATTCAATAGTTATTTAATACATTTCTTTCATGATAAAATATCCTTTAGCAACTTCCTACTTTTGTTGATATTTTTATCCACTTGCCTGGGATTTTCCATAAAAGATTGCCTTTATCTTGTGTGACACTTTTATGCTTATCCAAAATTAGAATCTTTCTCCAACTAAATAGCTTAATGGATTTTTCTCTCCCATCCATTAAGATTATCTAAAATACATGTCATCAAATAATTATCCAATCTCATTCATCAATGAGATTTTATTTATTTATTTTTTTGTTCCTTTGGCAAGGATATCATTTATACGTGTCTCATTCCCAATCACATACATTGCTCTTATTTATTTATTAGTAAATATTCATTTACATAATTATTCCACTATTTTTCATGGATTTTTCTACCATTCTATCCAATTAAATTCAATCTTACCGAAAATGGCATTTTAGCAATGGAGAGATATTACATTCTCCTCCCCTTTTATTAACACCATCCTTCGTGTTCATTGACTAGTTCATTTCCCTTGAAACCTTGTTGGATGAATTTTCCTCTTTTCAACCTCTTATTCTCGTGTATCCTCTTTAGAAATAATTGTTCTCATTGCACTTGATGCTTAGCAACAGCTTGATTCCGAAGCTGGATCTCCTTCTAGTCTAAGATACATAGGGTTCCATCATAAAGCCTCCCTCGACTTTGCCTGTAGCATTTTATAATCAATTATATGGAAGTTACCATGTACCTATTTCTTAATTAATGATATAGGAAAACATTACAATTTTTTTTATTAATACGACTCGAAAATACTAATGGATGTACTACAATTCCAAGCCCGTTGGTTCTATGCAGTTTTAGTAGACTCTGAAACCCTTATTACGATTGAAGAAATTCCATCTCGTCTTAAGACTCAGAGATTGTTTCTTTTTGTCTTCACCATTAGCATCGTCATCAATTTATTTTATTTGATGTGACGTCTCATGTGACGTCTCAGTGGGATGCACACCTACTCTTTCATTTGATTTTTTTTTCCATCATGTTTGTCTGTCTAATGAGTATAAGTTTTGTAATTTCCATCTACACTCAACATACTTCCGCATGTATCTAATAAGGTCAGCACCAATCAATACATTACTACAATATATCCGGTGGCCATACCCATTGACAAGAATATTGTTTACTTCTAAACTTCAATCTACATAATGGTACATTGCATTTCGCATTGCTCACATAAAGATAACAATTTTCAAGAAAATGTTATGAATTAGATATCATAGTATCAATGGTGCATAGATTGTTTTGGCCATTCTTATGGATACTATTTTATGATTAAATTAGCCTTTATCTAGACTAATCTATGTATACCCTTCACTAATTTTCCTATCGATTCACCATCACCGTCACTGGTAATCAAAATATTTTCACCATTCGGAATTTTTCCTGATTGACCCAGCAGAAAGTGCTTCACAATGTGTTACAATTCCAATCCTTCGATTTTTTTTTTCAAATTCAGACCTTTGTGAGGTTCTTTCTTTCTTATGATTGTTACGAATTCCAAATTTCTTGGCTTTTATTCAGAGCTAATGTACTTAATAATTATTATTTTGATACTCTTATATCAATTACACACATATGTCTTGCCTACTTAGGTGTAGAATGTCGTACTCAATTCTTTTAGTTTGTGAATGTTGTCCACGGTGGCTTAATCTAGCCCATTATTATGATGTCGCTACTTGTTTTCTTGTGTAGAATTTGTGATTAGTTACCTACTGCAATCTTATTATTTTGGGCGTTGATACATTGGAAATTCATGCACACCAAATACTTTTAACTTCCATAATCGAGGAAATCACCAATTCAGCCATGAGTTTCCTTGTAGCAAGTTTCATCCCCTTCCCAAAATTTTATCAGTTATTCAAACAATGTCATTCTAGACATCTTTGGCAGTTTATTTCTCATCCATATAATATTGAGGATACTTATGCTATTAGCTTTTGGTTTCTTGATAGGAAGAAAATTGAATTTTGTCATATTTGTTGTATGTTAATATTTTTGAGACTCTCGTTTAATCCCTTTGCTATCTATCTTTATATATTTTTCAATAATTTTTATCTTATGAGCATACTAAACTTCTCCTTTCTTTTTAGCAGAAAATCTTGTGTTAGACAATTTTTTCATAACTATACCTGGCATTTCTAGGATGATTCATATATCTTCTAGGTTATTATTCTTTCAAGGCTTATTCTGGGCTTCATTTCCCTTACAAAAATATGTGTCGAACATTTTTTTGAAACTAGAGACTTTCCACAACATAGGTCACTGATTTCAGTAACTCTTTCCACTCTTTAGTATTATGTGCCTTACACCACTATTCCAAATCAGCCATCTCAGCACTACCAGAGACTATAAGTGTTAATAAATTTAACATGGTGCAAACATTTTTGGTCACTTTAGATTAAAGTCCATCGATTTATGGTTTTTTATATCTATATATATATATATATATACAACCCCACAACTGACATTGATGCCCATATCAGATCCCCCTTATTCACCTGCTAAGTAGACCCTATAATCAGATTACACACATCCTCAGTCGAGTCAAAAAAAATAATGGGTATCACATTTGGGTTTTAGATCAGGAAATCAAGAAGTTGTTTGTACAATATTTCCCAACTACCTATATAATTCCCAACTTGCGCTCTTCTTCTCAGTTGTGAGTTGTGCCTCTCTGAGAAAAACCAGGTGATGGATTCCACAGTTGCACACTTACCTTATCCATTTACCCAGGTGTCAAACAAGTCTCCTTTGTGTTGTTTAATGGTTATTCACACTTGTTACTTCATCGTCGTATTGATCCCCCGTATTATAAAGGATAGTAGTTCCATGAATCGGTTTCTAGTTTCTTGCGCGTGGCCATTGAGCACTGAACATGCCTTCCATTTTGATTTTCATAGGTAACGAATTTTTTTGGAATCATTTTAATTATGATATCAACTTTTCCCTTTACATCTATGGTCTTCAATTTTCATTTAATAATTTGACTTTTCATTTGGGTTTGGAGATAAAGAGAAGGATGCGTACACAACTCGGGCTTACCCTCCTCTCGAGTTCCCCTACTAGAGTTGTGCACAACCATGAATTCCGTTATTTAGGTATCTATATTGGTTGTAATTTTCCTACAATGGGTTTCCATTTGATTCTATAATTATGTTTTTCAAGTGAGTATTTATTTATGAGCTTCCTCTAGCTTGGATGTGTTTGGTTTTCATCCAACGGGATTACCTAGAGGTGTCATTACATGCACAAGCCACCTGGTACGTTTGACCCATCCATTCACAGAATAAATCCTTATTTATTTTCAGCTACACATATTTATTCTTTTGAGCATTACTTTCATGTTTTAATTTCTTTCTTTCCTACTTTTTCTCTATAGGTACGACTGAGGTATGCTACTGTTGATGCTAGTTCCTCTTTCGACCTTGCGTCTAAATTCCTCAGCTAATATTACCCTGTGTTATTCCAGATCGTTTCAACAATACTACTTACGTGAAAGGCATTAAGAGAATTTGTGTCTATTTTTCTTCTTTGGTACATGCTTCTTAGTGAGAGTGGAACCCTTAAAGGCACACTAGAAAAGAGCACTTTATCCTATAGCTGGTCAAACCTCGACTCGTAAGCAAATTAGAAGAAACTCCCTGTCCAAATTATTTTTGTCTTTACTAGGATTATAAAATCGAAGGTTTTCATTTAATTGACATTTACAGGTTTTGTTTTAATTTTAGGTACTCACATCGCTACAAGATCACCTCCTACATTTTTAGATAACCGAATGATGTTCGCTTTTCCTAATGGCTCCATGTTGGTTCTTCCATTCACCAAGATTTAGTACACCATTGTTAACATTCGTGAGTGATGTATCTTCAGTGTTGTCGGTTAAAGGATGCATGAATATCAGTATTTTTACCCTATAGTCTGCATAAAGTTCCCCTAAACTAATTTACTAGACTTGGCTCAACTGCGGTCTCAAATACTGAGCATAATTTCCTTTGATGTATTAACCAGCTTTGTTATCCGTTTCCCTCTTATAGTTCTGTATTATCAACCCTTGTTAATAGTGTAATTGAGAGTTGGATATCACCTATTTTTGGTATATTTAACATGTAATGTTATCTTCATGATCTGAACAATATTTGTCTTACTTAGCTAAAGGATTTCAGCTCCTACTGTCGAACTTATAGCATTGTCAGCTACAAAGTTGTTACTTTTCTTTATTAAACCATTACTTTAGTATATATGTCATCTCGCGCTATTTACAATTACTTATTAACCTTTGTTCTTACGGTATTTTTTGGTTTAAGTTATTGTAAATTCTTTCAGCTACTACCAGTCACACTTGTCTTCTTCATGAATAACTCGTAATTATTTACTTTTAATTATAATTCCTTTCTCTTAAATTTATAACTGGTAACTTATTAATTTATGAATGATTGACACTGTGCTTCATGCATTCAATATGTTTTGTATAACCTTGCTTATTTCCATGTTAGCATGTACATCTTTAAAATCGTTACACAGTTAACCTTTACCTGATTTAGAATCAGTCCTTCTAATCCTACGATGTGAACTATAATACTACATAGTTTTCAATACAAACATTATAATGATTCTAATAATATTTATGTCAATTTATAGTAGTACAATTTCAGTTCTGTGTATTTGTTTCTTCGAAATAATTCAGATTTCCCAATGTGATATAAAAATGGTGTAACCATGTAAATATTCTTTAAGGAGTTGATTCATTCCTCCCCTAAAATGTATTCAGTTGTCAACCTTCTTAAAACTCAGGGTGAATCATGGCCCTCAGTTAAATATGTCAAATGTTGTTTTAAGTTTATGTGTGCGACCTTCACTGCATACCAAAGCGAACTTGAAGCTTAAATTAGAATGTAACCTTACAGTAAGATATGTAACATCGATATGTTAACCTTATGTCCCTAGCCTCTGCTCTTACCACATTTCCTCTCTTTATATTATCATTAATTCTTCCTTAGAGTTAGCTAACAATTAGCTACTTTTCAACCTAATAACATAATCACTTACTTAAAGAGTTTGTGATAGCATGCTCAAACAATTATAAAGTTGATCTTTTGCATAGAAATTGCAATTTTCTCTAGCTAATTTTTTCATATAATACAATACATATAGAATAGTAAATAAGTTGGTATCTAATATATTTCATAGCATTACATTTTTTTTTGTTCCCATACCCGCATTGTGGAATTAATTCAGATTTTTTTTATTTAGTATAATTTGTTCCGAGCGGTGGAGCATCTCCCTGTTGATTGTTTTATATTAAACTCAAAATATTTATTCCTTTAACTTCTATTCCTATGGTTTCACAATTTCAATTTTGCACATTACATACATAGGGATTTAACAAACCATATTAACTTACATTCAATAATATTAACTTCATCATGTTATTATTAAACTTCTTATAGCATCTTAGTTCAAATTTCCATTCGGATAATACCACATCATATTATATATGTTCATATGGTTTCACAATTTCAATCTTGCATATTACATACATAGGGATTTAACAAACCATATTAACTTACATTCAATAATATTAACTTCATCATGTTATTATTAAACTTCTTATAGCATCTTAGTTCAAATTTCCATTCGCATAATACCACATCATATTATATATGTTCATTTTATAAATAGGAAAATGACATATTTATAACTATTTGCATGGTAATTAACATAAAAATTGATGGAATGAAATGAATGAAAACATAGGACACAATTACTTCAAACCAAAATGGCTAGTAGACACTCACTTGGGAATCGAACACCAGCACCCAACCTAGAACTAATTTCCTCCAGGTCACCATCAAGCTTGCAATACTTTCCCATCCATCAACCACCTCTGTTGATTAATTTAATAGGTATTTAATACATTTATTTCATGATAAAATTTCATTTAGCAGCGTCTTGCTTTCGTGGATCTTTTTATCCACTTTCCTAGGCTTTTCCATAAAAACTTGCCTTTATCTCCTGGGATGCTTTTATGTTTATCTAAACTTAGCATATTTCTCCAGGTAAGAAAATTAATGTATCTTTCTCTCTCATCGGTTAATATTATCTAGAATTTCTATCATGAAATAATTATCCAATCTCATTCACCAATGGGATTTTATTTAATTAATTTTTTGTTCCTTTGGCAAGAATCTCATTTCTATGTGTCTCATTCCCAAACACACACATTCCACTTATTTATTTATTATTAAATATTGATTTTTATAATTATTCCAATATTCTTCATGGCCTTTTCCTCCATTCTAACCAATGGAATTTAATCTTACCCAAAACAGTGATCTAGAAATATAGTGATATTACATCAATAGATGTACTTTGAATTTGAAAATACATTTCAATACATATAATAATATATATCATTAATTAGAAGTTTACATTCATAAGTTTAGATCTCAACACTTGTACAAATAAATTTTTCGAAACATTGTGTTTTGACATTCTTTAACAGTTTACATTAATTTTATATATCTCAACATTAAAAGAATTATTCAATTGATTTCATAAATTTATATTTCAATAGATATGATAATAGATTAATGAATTTCATAATAGATTTCAATAGATTAGAATTATATGGTTTAAGTTTATATTCATCTCAAGTTTAGATTTCAATAGATTTTATTTAAATCAATAGAAAAATTGTTTTTCAGTAAAATAGATTTTATTGAAGACAATCTATTTTATTGAATGAAATAAATAGTTTAGATTTTAATCAACATAATAAATTTTAAGGAATTTAGACTTCTGTGATCCATAACATTGTATAAATAATATTCGGCAAAATCACATAACCAATCTTTTGTCGACGCGTTTCGAACCAACTAGTGTGGTTCATCGTCAGGACAAGTTGAAGAACCAATCTGGTTTGCTCATTAAATAGAGTCTGCAGAGACTCTAACCGCTATATTGCCAACGGCTAATTTGACCTAATGATCCTGATCAAACCACTAATTTAATAATTAGCATTTCTATAAATAGCTAAAACAGGTAAATTTATTAAAAATCATTAATAATATGAGTATTGAATAATATCCATGTTTATTATTTAAATATAATGGTCATATATTTATCTATAAATATTGTTATTCTAATATTATTTAAGTATAAATAAATGTTACTCTTAGAATTTAGTTATCTTAGGTAAAAATATACATTTTATTATTTATTATTTAAATATAATGGTCCATTCGAAAATAATAATATATGTTTATTAATATATAGCTGTAATAATAGCTAAAACAGGTAATTCTAAACATATAAATAGCTGTAATTCAAACAAGTAACTTAGTTAATTATATCTAAGATTAAAATCATTGAATAATATAATATCCATGTTTATTATTTAAGTATAATAATATATAAATATTATTATTCTAATATGATTTAAATATAAATAAATGTTACTCTTAAAATCTAGTTATCTAATATACCATTTAATTATTTATTATTTAAATATAATGGTTCATTCGAAAAATAATAATCTATGTATATAAATCCATATTTATTCCATAATTCCAATATTATTAAAAACAAACAAATAGAATTCTTATTAAAATATTATTATTATTAGAATAAAGTAATGTTCATGTTTATAAATACTAGAATAACTAATATTATTGTTATATCAAATATATATTTATTTATACTACTATCTAATTATCTTTTAAACCTAATGGTCATTTGGTAACTAGGTTTCCTTTAATAATTGAATTACCGATTTATATTTATTAAATACTCAATATATACTCAATAATCTGTTATTCCATTATTAAAGTTAATTATGTCATTAGGTAAATATAATATTACTTATAAGGTTTAAAAAAGGCTGAATAATCTTAATAGGGATGATGGCTGGAAGATTAGCAGTTGCTGGGTCCCAGCCTTGTCTTCCTAGCCGCCTCATTCCCCTTGTGTTTCCGTCTTCCCCCTCCTTAAGTTTCGTTTTTGGCGGATTAGTCCTAGTGAGTTTCAGGGTATTAACCTTGTCCCGTTTATGATACTATTGGATAATTTAGATTAGATTCTTTGGTTCCATTTTGTTGATTAAATATGCTTCCTTTACTATTGTCTAAAAAACCCCCTTTTAGTATTTAATAAATATAAATCGGTAATTCAATTATTAAAGGAAACCTAGTTACCAAATGACCATTAGGTTTAAAAGATAATTAGATAGTAGTATAAATAAATATATATTTGATATAACAATAATATTAGTTATTCTAGTATTTATAAACATGAACATTACTTTATTCTAATAATAATAATATTTTAATAAGAATTCTATTTGTTTGTTTTTAATAATATTGGAATTATGGAATAAATATGGATTTATATACATAGATTATTATTTTTCGAATGAACCATTATATTTAAATAATAAATAATTAAATGGTATATTAGATAACTAGATTCTAAGAGTAACATTTATTTATATTTAAATCATATTAGAATAATAATATTTATATATTATTATACTTAAATAATAAACATGGATATTATATTATTCAATGATTATAATCTTAGATATAATTAACTAAGTTACTTGTTTGAATTACAGCTATTTATATGTTTAGAATTACCTGTTTTAGCTATTATTACAGCTATATATTAATAAACATATATTATTATTTTCGAATGGACCATTATATTTAAATAATAAATAATAAAATGTATATTTTTACCTAAGATAACTAAATTCTAAGAGTAACATTTATTTATACTTAAATAATATTAAAATAACAATATTTATAGATAAATATATGACCATTATATTTAAATAATAAACATGGATATTATTCAATACTCATATTATTAATGATTTTTAATAAATTTACCTGTTTTAGCTATTTATAGAAATGTTAATTATTAAATTAGTGGTTTGACCAGGATCATTAGGTCAAATTAGCCGTTGGCAATATAGCCGTTGGAGTCTCTGCACACTCTATTTAATCAGCAAACCAGATTGGTTCTTCAACTTGTCCTGACGATGAACCACACTGGTTGGTTCGAAACGCGTCGACAAAAGATTGGTTATGTGATTTTGCCGAAGATTATCTATACATAATAAATTTTATGCACTGAATCGATTTTATGGTTTAATCTTACGTTCATAATTTTATATTTCAATTGATCTCAAATTTCATAATTTATTTAACTAATTTTATAGATCTCAAAATTACAGAATTATTCATTTGGTTTCATAAGAGTATATTTGAATAGATATACTTTGACTTTGATAATAGATTCCAATAGATATCATAATAGATATCAATAGACTAACAGATTTCATAATAGACTTTAAGAGATATACTTCCAATTCATATAAGTTAATGCACTCGATAGATTTTATGGTTAAGTTAACATTAATCTCACTAGTTTAAGTTTTTGCACTGGATTGATCTTAATTGATTTGAACAGTTTAGATTAATTTTATAGATTTCAATTGATCTGAACGTTAATAGTTTAGCTTTGAATTTATAGATTTCAATAAGTTTATTGAATAAAATCAATAATATAGATCTCAATAGTTTACATTAATTTTTAGATCTCAACAGTTTACATTAATTTTATATATCTCAACAGTAAAATAATTATTCAATTTATTTCGTAAGTTTAGATTCCAATAAATATACTCTAAAATTGATAATAGATTTCAATAGATTAATAGAATTCAATAGATTTCATAACAAATTTCAATAGATATACTTCCAAGTCATTTACTTTTATGTGCCAGATAGATTTTATGGTTTATGTTTATATTCAAAAGTTTATATTTCAATTGGTCTTGTCATACTCCTTCGTTTTTGTAATGGACGACGGAAAATCCATGATTTGCTGGTGAAAGAAATACATTAAAATTCTTATACAATAAGTAATTTTATTGATAAATAAAAAGGGGTGAAAACTTGGGAATGAGACACTTGCATAAGAGATTATTGCCAAAGAAAGAAAAAAAACAAAAATCTCATTAGTGGATGAGATTGAGATAAATCTTTCATGATAAGGACTTCTACATAAGATTTAGTGGATAAGAGAGAAAAATCTATTAAATTTCTTAGTTGGGGAAAGATTCTAAGCATTGATAAGAATAAAGCATCGCATGGGATAAAAATGGGCTTTAAATGAAAAGCCTAGGCAAGTGGAATTTCAAAACCACAAGAGTGGGACATCGTTGAAGGAGAAATGGATTATGGAAGAAAAGGTATAAAATACCTACTTAAGGGATCAATAGATTTTTTTGATACCCTCACAAGTACATCTCAGCTCGGGGGTGAACTGGAGCATATAGTTCAAGGATAGGTACAAAAAGGTGAAAACTTTTCAAGTGTTCCCCAATTGGTGGTTCTGGTTATATTATATGTTACTTTATTATTTTCTAAATATGAACAATTATATGCAGATGTTGGTTCCCGAATATTTTTATCATGCAATTAATTCTATTGAAAATCTAATTCTATTGCTAAGATACATGTGCTCTGTCATTATAAGTTTAGTTCTGCTTGAAAACTGATTCTACTGTCATTATAAATTTATTTTTACATCAACACTGACTCATTTACTATGAGGCATGCAAGTTGTTATTAGTAATTTTATTTCTTGTTAAGAGAGAATATGGATTTCGCAATTTAGTTGACTATGTATATAACGATAAACCAACATAATTGAGGGAATTTAAAGTTTTAAATCACTATGTATGAATGTAACCGAGCATGTTCAGGGTATTATCCAACACCTACAGTGTTATGATTTTCTTATAGTAAATATTTTTAGGTATAAAAATGAAAAGTTAGGAAAACTGTGCATACACGATCTTTATAGGTATAAGAGATAACAACTAGAAGAGTGTAGAGGAAGAAAAATTCTACAAGAGAAAACAATTAACGAATTTGAGAAGGGTAATTGTGAAGCAACTATAAAAAAAAAAACTGAGTTGTAAACTCTCGGTGTCAAACTTTTAGAGCGTAGGTAGACTTTAGTCTCTAGTGAGATATAACTGACATGACATAAACTCAAATTCTAGTGGGAAAGCACCAAAGCAACATAACATAGAAGACAACTAGTAAAAAAATTCACCTAATTACTAACTACCTAACAGGTCATATTATAGTCAAGATATTGAGTTTGTACCCCTATAATATTATAAAAAATGCGTCGTTTGAATGGAAAATGTACAAATAAGTTGAATACAAGAGACCAATAAGATAATAACTATTACTTTTGTTTATATACAAAATTGACTAGTAGAATGAAAAATTTGAGAATTACTGGAATACATGTAGAACAATAAATGGTACAGAGAGCGAAGTAAGGAATTCAACCAGTACAACACATGAAATGGAACTTAGAAAATTATATATGAATACATGGAAATTTCCACTCATAGATATCATTACTATCAAAAGAAACAGAAGAAACAAAATCGCCCTCGAACAGGTCGTAATAACAAATAACCACTAAGGAGAAAATATATTGACCAACATTGAAGGAGAAAATTGTTCTGATCATAGGAATATGCAAAATTCCTTTCATTGTGTAGGGACTACATTTTACAGTACATTAAACAGTTTTCTGCGTCCATAGCGATTAGGGTCTCCAAAGTATGAATTGAAGTATAACAACAGAGTATGACTGAGAAGAAACTAGAGACAAAACTCCGTTGTTCCATGGAATAAAATATAAACTACCCAAAAGGCATTCGCTATGAGTAAATCATATTAACCCTGGATCCCCTTGAATCTGAGCAAAACAATGAACTGAATCGAACCCTAGAAAGGGAAATGTAACCGACTTGAAAACCAAAATGGTTGAATGTCAATGCTGACCATGTTTTCTGTCTTCCCTGGAAGGTTCATTGTAAGAGTAGTTAATACTTACAAGAAAAATATGATAGAGTATAAATATCCTAGGGTTCGAATGTTGGGTTAACAAGGTAAAATCATCCCATGAGAAATCAAGTTCATACTTGACTAAGAAAGGTGGGCACACTCCCATATGTACCTAGATAAAACAAAAAACATAACCTTTTATCCACTAGTGAGAACATTCAATCACCTAGCTAAGTGGCAAGGGTAAATACAAAAAAAAAGAGACAACCCAATAAGGGTTTTGTTACATACCAAAAAAAAAAACCTAGAGAGGCATTTGTGCAGTAAGTGTACCAACCCTGGTGAAAATTCCAAGTAATAAAGTTTATTAAGTAAAAATAAGACCACAAGTAAGGGGCATGTGTTCCAAGCTAAATATTGTGCATGACATCCTTGTGTGGGTGTTCATTGCAATTTATTATGGCTAAGGAAATTGGGAAAGGAAAAGGCATTAAACAGGGAGAAAGGCATTTTTGGCACATTTATTTATGAAAATAAAGGAAATTAGGAGAAAAGTAAGGTGAAAGGTCACAAGTTGCATGTGAGCAGGAAAATGAAGAAAAATAATGGAAATTGAAGAAAATATGGGCCTCGTTGATAAAAAGGATTGTGAGGATCAGTGGGTAAGCTTTTGGTCTATGTAAGATGGGTCAGTTCAATTTTGGAGCTCTCTCATTATTCTCTCTCTTGTTCACTCTTGTACACTTATAGTTTTCTTAGAGAACTCTAGCCTTGGAGCAAGGAAAGGAAAAGCAAGCAAAGGAAAGGAAAGAAAGAAAGGATCAAGCAAGGAAGAGAAGTATCAAACAACTTCAATAAGAATACTTGCAAGTAACATATTTCATGTGTGATTTCCTAGTTGGTTTTGACATGCATGGATTTGCATGTTGGTGTATGGTTCTATTTCTCTCGGTGGCATGGTTTTGCTAGGTTATGACAAGGGCTCTTTCACAATTTTGAACTTTGTGATTATTAGATGGATTTCAGAATCTGGGGCGGATGTGGTCTCAAGTTTCATTCCCAAAGGGCTAGGAATCCCTTGACTGATTTTTGCGGGATACATGATAAGCCTAGGGGAGGTGTCTCGGTTTAGTGCCTAGTAATTTGGGATTGGATTGCAGTAAAGCCTGAGAGATAAGGAGACAAAAAATTACTCAAGGATAGCGATGGATTTTGGATGGCATTCCCAGTTCAGTTTGGTTTTCTGATTGAAGCACCATTTTTTGTGTGATCACATTTTTGTGAGGGTGGAGGTGGTTTAACCTCTGGATTCCCTTCATTTTTTTTGGATTGGTTTATCCATGAGATCCCACATTCATGCTTAGAATATGGCACGGGGGTGGCTAGCTGAAAGAAATATTTCATTCAGCCATGTCTACGGTCAAGTGGTATGTGGAAGTCCCGAACCAAGTTGGATTTTCCTATGTTTAGTAAAAGCTAAGTTCTATTTATTTTGTACTTATTAATATGTGGATTTAATGGTTGATATCTCACTATTATTTTCATTGTTTAATGTTGGTTATAAGCACGGTTATATGACTAGTTATTGGCATGGTTATTTCATGTATTTACTTGTAACTGAAAGGATAATGGATGCAAAACCTAATTCATGTCATGATAGTTCAAGGGAGAAGGTGTTGACCCTTCTTGTCATGTCTTGTAAGATTTCCCAGTCATTCATGTTTTGTCTTGTATCATAGACCTATAGATTGTATTGATGCCAAGTGTTTGTTAGAATGTCAGTCCTGGTTATGGATGATCAACCCTAGTCCTAGAGTTAGTTTTTGGTTTATTAGTCTTTTCATCATGTGTTTAATGGATTCTGGAAGTTACAAAAACTTCTATGCAGTGGACAAAATTCTTTGCTTCAAAAGTGCCTTAAATACTACGGACTCTAGCATAGGTCTTGTAGAAATAGTACCTAGACGCAGACATACAGGCTTGTGGGAGCATTGAGATCTCTCCGGACATTGGCATGCCCATAACATGGGACAGTCCAGAGGTTTAATAGCTTAAAAACTCAGTGGGACCTAGGGGCATGATACTTGTGTGGTTGGAATGGCTACTCAAAGTGTTGTTTCTGATGTGGAAGGTATGTTTGATGTGATTCCATTGATTCCACTTCCTTAAGGACACCTAGGAGGTTGACCCAGTTGGTCGGTTACTTGGCTAGATATGGGAGGAGGGAGGTACAAAGTGGTATCAGAGTGGACCCCATTCTCTTTGGTGGTTCCTCATTCCATTCTCCTTGGGTGATGTCTGGTTTTTGTTCTCTTTTTGTGATATCTGATACCACATAGTGGTATCACAGTAGGTTGTTCTCTCTTTGGTTCATATTTGATAGCATAGAGTGGTTTCAGAGCATGGTTCACCCCTCATACTGGATGGGCAGTGTGTTGGTCATGCATTCATGTGAGTTGCTTAAGTGTTCCTTATGCTTGTAGCCCATGTGCTTGTTGCATTTGCATGGTGTTGATCATGGTTGTAGTGATCTCATCATGTGAAGGTTGATGGTGTTTTTGGGGGGTGTGTCACCATGAGTGTATGGTTGTGTATGCTTTTTTATGCATGTTAGTGTCTATATGTTGTTGTGCATGCATTGTAATGGTTATGGTTATGCATGTATGGTAGGTCATTCATGCATTGTGAGGTCATTGTATGCAATTAGGTGATCATGATAATATTGGTATATTATGATGCTAATGTGTTGGCTGAGACAGAGCAGGATATGCAAATCATTAGAGTGTAGCATTCGACCTGAAGGGAAGAGTATGTCATCATACAACTTTGGATGTTGGGCATGCAGGTATGTTAGTTAATGGATTGTTATATGCATTAGGGTTATATACATTAGGTTTATGTACATGTCTATTGATGTTATGGTTACATGCATGATAGATGCTAGTTGATTAGTGTAGTCATATGCACATGTGTTGGATAGTCATGAGTGGTAGTAACTTCTTATTGTATGCATTTCTCTTGTTGTTTTATGTTAGATAACTTGATGATTATGTTATATGTTGTTGATAAGTATGTTATAGGTTAACGTTGTGTTGTTATATGATAGTGTGATGATTAACTTATATGTTGTTGATGAGCATGATATATAACTTCTTGTTGTTATATGCTAGTAACTTAATGATTAGGGTTATTACATTAAGGTCTTGATGTTATATGTATCATGCTAAATTGGACACATATGTATATCTATCATGCTATATGGTTAGGGTTATGAAATTCTATAACAACCCTCACGAAAATTCCATGAAATAAAAGTTCAAAATAATAACCACAGTCGATGGGACACATATTCCAAGCTTAATGTTTGGCAAGACGTCCTAGGGGTGTTCATTTGGTTGTTTATGGCTAAGGAAATTGGCAAAGGAAATGGCTAAATCTTTGGAAAGGAAAAAATGGAATCTTTTGGCACAATTATTTATGAAAATAATGGAAATTAGGAGAAAAAGGGAGATGAAAGGTCACAGGTTGGATGTGAGGAGGAAAATGAAGGAAAATAATGGAAAATGAAGAAAATAGAGGCCTCATCCATAAAAAGGATATTTAGGATTAGTTGGTAACATATTGTCAGTTTAGCTTTGGATCTCTCTCATTCTTCTCTCTCTCTCTCTCTCTCTCTCTCTCACTCTTGGACACTTAGAGTTTCTTGGAGCACGTTGGCATTGGAGCAAGAAAGGAAAAGAAGGCAAGAGAAAGAAAAGATCAAGAAGGGAAAGGCAGGATCAAGCAACTACAACAAGCTTCATTGTAGGTATTGACCCGCATGTGTATTTTCCTTGGTAGATTTGGCATGTAAGGGATTTCATGTGTTTCTTTTTTACCATGCCATGAGTTTTTCCGGGTGTGATAGTATTTTCAGCGTAGCCTTGCCATTTCCTAATAGCTTTGATGAGATGGGTTCTCTCATATAGTTTATGTGGGATGGAAGGATTGGATTTGAAGCTGAATGGGGTGGATCTCTGAATTGACAAACACATGGTCTAGTGCTCCCTAACCCTGATTGAGGAGCACGAAGCCACTGGCCTAGTAACCTTTGAACCAGACTGTCAGTTGTGGTAAATCTAGAATGTGTGCCTCGGTGAGCCTAGGAATCCTTTCCGGTGAATGGTAGGATATACGGTAAAGCCAAGAGGTGGATTTTATCTACATTGGGCCTAGTTATCCCAGGATGGGATGCACGGTAGATCTTGAGATATTAGGAGGCACTAAAATTCATCACGTGTAGGTAGAGAACTCTGGTCACATCCATGTTGATTGGTGTTTTTTGATGTGTTCTATTAGTCCCACATTCATGCTTGGAATATGGCATGGGGGTGATTAGTTGAAGAGAGACTTGGCTCAGCCAATCTATGGTCGGATAGAATATGGTAGTCCCATCTCTGTTTGCTTCATTTCTTTCATTAATGAGAAATCAATTCCCTTGATTTTCATGTGTAAATGTGCTAATGTATATATGGATCTTGATGGCTAATATTTTTATGGTATTTTTTTTCCTGTTGTGATGGTTACATGTATATTTTATGGCAGTAGGTATGTATGGATATCAACGTGTTTTTACTTGTATATGAATGGAAAATGTGTCTATGACCTAACAGAGGATAATGCACCAATTGACATGAGTGAACATTTGTTCATAGCGATTCTAAGATAAGTATGAGATCTCTACGCTTAGTTTTGTATTTTACACCTATAGGTTACATGTTGATGATGTGTTTGACGAAATTCTTGTCATGGCTAGTAGGGGTATGTTTATGGTCTTGTCAAGTTTATTGCTTTTGCATCATTGTTTCCCTGTATTTGTATTGATTCTAAGTTGTCACTCCATTTTGGGTAGTGGCATGGGCTCTGGGTGTGAAAAGTGGCTTAAATCCCGAGGTGTTACATAGGAAGATGACCTCCTCATTAGCTTAGAGGAGAAGGGAAAAATGATTGAAAGATTGACCAAGTTCATATGTCTATTTTCCAAGCTAACGCTCTCGAGGAACTAGCAACATGCTTTATAAAGCTTCCTAGCCATGCATTAGGTGTGTTAGTCCCTAGGGTAACTCTGTTTTTTGCCTCGAGAGGTGCCTTAGTCAACTTAAATGAGTTTCTGGAGGTCAAAGGAGGAAGTTGACTAGGAAACATCCAGATTCGACTTGTTTGGGGTAATTTCTATTCCTAGTGGAGTCTACAAATAGGGAAAGAGTATTAAAGCATGGAAACATCACTGCTTTTGCCCAAAAGAACTCATGAAGGATTTGGCAAGGCTTATCCTCTCATGTTATATATTTGAGGCTAGGGCCATTATGAAAGGGGTCGAAAGTATTGAAAGGATTGCCTATTGATTGTCGACGCTTGTATTAGACATTGGCTCTTCAAGAGGTTAAGAAGAGAGAGAGAGGGGAGGTGGAGGAGTAAGGGAAGGCTGATGCAACTGATGGTTGTAATCACTCTTTACTATCATTAATATAGACCTGCAGTTGTGTTGTCCACTCCATTGCATTGGTATTGTGATTTATTTACATGTTTATACAACGCTAATGATTATGAGTAGCTTAGATGTATGTAGTTAGATATCCCTATGTATTATCGTATTGATTGTTGAAGTTATATGCTGTGATATTATGCCTCGTCTTGTTTATGTGCAAGTATTGATCTTGGAGATAGCTAAGGGGTTTTCAACTCTACTACTTTGAGTTCTCCAGCAACCCCACACCAATATCTGAGGTAATAATACTTCTTCTTACTTTGATTATCATTTCACTAATATGTATATGTGCATGTATCTCTCGGCTAGCTGTAGCTAATCTGACTGTCTGCCAAGGATCCCGGGAAGATCCTTGAGGGTATCACCACCAAACGCACATGGATTGATCCATATAGCAGAATTTGTGACTCCGGTGGGGACTACACTTAGTTCCCATTTTTCTCCCAGAAAGTTCTCAACTCTCTCTTTCTTCGATGCCTTTCTGTACTTCTTGATCCCCTTTCTGACCACTCAAGACTAGACAACACCCTTCCCTCAGTGTTCAACCTTAGATATGATCCCCACAACCTTGTTTTCAAGCATATTCCTCACTAACACACCCTACTAGTGCAAAAAATCCTTTATAAAGCACTGTGGCCTTGCAAACAGAGCGTTAGTGCAGCCACTAACTCTCTGTGTCCTTTGTTACAGTGCGTTAGCCAGCCACTTCTTGATAAGCAGCTAGTTCTGTGACCTCATGGGTTGGGAAAGTTGCTTGTAGACTGATCAGGGATTTGCAGCTGTGCATGTTTGATTGATATCTGTCTCCTAAACAAATTTTTCTTTTAGGAAAATAGCTTTATTTCTTAAGTTTTTCATAAAAAAGAAAATACAATTTTTTTTACATTTTTTCTGCTTAGTTGGTTAGATCTACATTTATTTGGTTTTAAAAGTTGTTAGAGAGCATTGTATTTATGTCGGTTATTCTTGTGTTTTACTGTACTGGATGCATGGTATATATTGATGTATAAATGACTCCTTCCTTGTAGAAGAAACTCATTCATCGAAGTGAAATTTAAAGCATTTTTTCTGCATTGTTTGAGTCAGAGTCCCACATAACTTCATACGTCAACAAACCCATTAAAGACAAGTACATTTAAAATTTACATCGTAATATAATAAATCAACAACTCTTTTTTTGATTAAACACATATTATTTTAGGCTAAGATCTTGGGTTAGGTAATTGCGAGTTAACTGCCCAAGATCATAGACCGAAACTAGTGTCATTAACGAGGCAAATCCTTCTACACTCATACTATCTGGGACCATTCGAGTCAAATCGGAGCTAAATGCGACACAACATCAGATTGTAAATGAAGGTAGCCTGCCTTTGCTTACATCTCCTTTGGGTACTCTGTGTATTGGGGATCCCTTCGGGGATATCAGAGCTGAGTCAGGGACTTGGGTATCCTGCCCACACAGCGTACTGTCTACGACCATGTCCCCCCCAGTAGTGTCTATGATTTGAGGTAACCATAATGGCCAGACATTTTAGGGAAGAACACAAGGTGATTGGGGCGGGCTGCCCTAGTACCTAAATAGATGAACCTACTTTGTCTTTAGTTTTTGGGAGGGTGCTCATCTTCACGAGAGTACTTGGCCCCTTAATCTTAGGCTGGGGGGAAGCTCAAGAGTAATCATAACTATAAAATTAGCTAGCTCTCTATTTCATCGATTGCGATATTGGGTTTCATATCCAACAAACAGTGGTTATCAGACAGGGTCATACTCTCTGCTTGTTGATTGACTTATTTAGAGTTTTTATTTTTATTTTTTAGGTGCTAGTTTGTTTTTTTTTTTTTCCGAAGAAAAAACAGTAACTTTTTATTAAAAAGATAATGAAAAGTTACAACTTCATATGCACTAAAGCATACTGAGAACTGCCCCAAGGGCTCTACGCAACGTTAGAAAACTAACGTGCAAAAGGAATAAGAGAAAAGAAAGAGGGAAAAAAGAATGAAAAGAGGCAGAAAAACTGAAAAATAGTTCAAGTTTTCCGCCCCTTTTTCTTTTCGACCTTACGCCACTCTCCTTGGGTGGGCTCGGTCGGTGCAATGATCAACTGTGTTTCTACATTTTGTGGACCAATTTCTTTGTCTGAATCTGAAGTATCTGAGTGGTGATGTCGCTTGATGCCTCCTATGCTGTGGTCCACGCTTGTCATCTCTGCCTTGTTGTCTGTTGTGTTTCCTCTCTGTTTCTCCATTTCTTGAGCTACCTCGGTCTTCTCTGTAGGGATCTCTTCCTCCTCTGCTTCTGATTCTTCGTCATCTGAAACTGGTGGTGAGAATTGCCATCCTTTCCTCTGCTTCCCTTTCTGCTTCTTTTTACTCTTTGCTTCTGGGCACGTGCTTTGTAAATGGCCTGTCTGCCTACAGAGTCTACATCTGAAAGCAGTGTTTTCATAGTCTAACACTTGCAGCCAGTTTTGTTGTTTGTAGATCAGCCTTATACTGTCCGGCAGCCCTTTGCTCAAATCTACTTCCACACAGATACGTGCGTAAGTGTAGATCCTTTCATCAATCCTGTCCAGATCTGTTTTGATATATTTCCCGATGCTGTTCCCAATGCCTTCCAGAACTCGTTCATTCCAAAAATGCAGAGGTAGATTATATAATCTAACCCAGACCGGCATTTTGGTTACAGTCATTTTGTTTGGATCGAAATCTGGGAACCATGGGGTCATAAACAGCCCCGATGTTCCCCAAAACCAGGGTCCTGCACTAATAACTGTGTCTCTGACTTCCTTGGATGAAAATCTAACTATAAAAAACCCCTTTGAGCAGAGATGGATATCGCATTCCATGGTCCAACTGGTGAAGATCCAATGAAATAGATCCGGGGGTTTGGGCCAAAAACTGTTGAAACGGCAGATGAGGGCTTGCGTTTCATAGGACTTTACGAAATCATCCAGCCCAGAAGTATCTAAGTTTAAAGCTGGGGTTTGCTCTGCCTGATCTACTATATATGGCCTGGGTATATGGCCGCCTTGATCTGGAGAGGACCCTGAATCTCTGCTGCCCTGTAAAATGTTTTTATAGGATAACCCTCCCTTGGGTTGGTGCTGAGGTGCAGTTTTTTTTCCCTTTTCTCCGCTTTGATGTCCCTTAGACGTAGCCCCTCCTCTCAATCTGAGGTTTAAAGAAATGATTGACCCTGGCCCAATCTCATAGCTTTCCATCGATCTGCAGTCTTGTAGAGACCACCTTCCACTAACAAGATGTTGGATCTGGACAGGGTATCCCATTTCTACCCATATTTGTTGTTTCAGTTGAATGGAGGTACTTCCTGCATGAACCCATACTAACCTAGTTTTCCCTTGTGGGGGTTTAATCAAAATCTGAAAACAATTTTTTATTACCTGCTCTGGCTGTGGGCCGAAACCCAGATCTGGCCCTGATTTTATTCGCTTTTCCTTTTGCATGTCAAGATCTGCATGAACTCTACTCGATCTATGGATGGTGTCGTCGATCTGCTGTTTGGGATCAATCTGTGCTCGAACGGAGGCTAGATCAAGTAGATCTGAGCCTAGACCACACTGATTTGGTCCGCGTGTTGTAAAAAGGTGCGGATCTACACCAGGCAATCCCCATCTACAATCTTTGGATCTCAGATCTGGTAGTTCCGACCCAGATCTGCCAAGATTGGACCTTACGGTTTTGAGGTGGGTCGGATCTGCAGCCCGCAGTCCCCCAACCTTGCATGCCGAAATCGTGAGGAGGTGGGCAGTATTGGAGGATTCAAAACCTGAAATTTTTCCGCCTCCATGGTGGATTCTGAAACTTGAAACATTCTTTGCATGCAGCTCATACCTCTTGACGAGCTTTCCTTCCGTATCATTCTTCGTTATCTTTGGCCCGTCACACAGATCGTATTTTGGGTGAGGGTCTTCTGCAAAGCCAGGATCTTCAAATGGTTTCCAGGCTCTGGGCCTTGTAACCATACCCGTGCCTGCAACTTTGAAGTCGCCATGATACGCTTTCTTCTGGCCAGTCCAGTGGAGTGGAGAGGCTGTGGCTAGCCCAGCAGCACCGCCTCCAACAGCCGCAGAACCTGTAGCTTCGATACCGGAACATGGTAAAACCCTCGCGCAAGCCATCACTTCAAGTTCAACTCTCAATTAAAATGTAGAGTTATGTAGGTGCTAGTTTGTTATCACCGAGACTTTAATAAATATCACTGTAAAATATATTGATAAAATTTATCGATCACTGTGGCTACATACAAACCTCATCGTTAATCTAGATGGCTACAAGGTCTTCCATCATTGATTGTGGAGGATCCGCCAAGCCCTAGTGAGTCGGATTACCCATCTTCGGGTAATCAGTCTCCAACATCTAACACTGAATTAGTGTGGACATCCCACGACTCAAGTTTATTGGAAGATTTCTTTAATGAAGGTTTCATTTCTCCTTATAATCCTTCGGCCACGAATTTGTTGGTATTGCTATTGATTCTCATTGCACCTGTACATCTTATGTCTTCCGTTGAACCTGTACCAACCATCCCATCAACGACAAATGGATTGTGGGCTTTCATGGACACTTTTGGTCCACCTCCACCTCCTAAGTCGACAGTCAGTACCACACCGCTGATGGCAAACCCAACTATCCCAACTATGCTTGGTCTGAGCACCCTAGTTACACCAAAAACGAGTGGAACCCAGTACATACCTGTTTCCACCCCTTTTGTGTCAGCTCTTGGACCATTGGAAAGCACTCCATATAGTACTCCTTATAGAACGGTTAACATGGGTCCCTTTAGTAACCCTTTTGGTTGGAATCCATTGTTTAGTTCCAACACCCAGATAAATACCTGGGGGAACGGTTCCCAATATGAATATACCAAACGGGAACTTTATTGTTCCCCCTCCATTTACAATACAACAAGGACAGTCATTGATTGACATGAATCCTCCTTATGTCAGTCAAGGGCCTATGGCTAATTACGTGGCTAGCGGGATCCCTCAACAAGGTCTCACTCAATCCATATGGGCACCCCACTCTCAACCTCAAATGAGTCAAGGGGGCACTCCTTATCCTGGGGGCACTTATATCCCCTAGCCTAACAACCCCTATGGAAAACCACAATATACGACTGTTCCCCAAGGAAATTATTATTCCATGCATCCTGTGTATAATGTTGGGAACAATATGATGGGAGGACCGCAAGGACCCTCAAGTCATTTGTCATCACCTTGGTTGGAATCTGGGGCATCAAATACTTTGCCATTTTTGGCAACACTTGACATCCCCGATTTGAACAAACTCACCAATGACCCCATATTTCAGAACTTACTTTGGCCTCCAATCCCGCAAAAAAATCCCACAAACATCCTGAAGTTCGAAGGGAAACAAGGGGAGGATCCAGGTACACACATCACCACCTATCATTTATGGTGTGTTTCTAACTCCATGGTGGATGATAGTATCCATATACGACTCTTTTCCCACACCCTTATTGGCAATGCAACCAATTGGTAGATTGATTTATCGCGCGCGTCAGCCAATACTTTTGGTGCTTTAGTGATCGATTTTTTAAAGCACTTTCAGCTACCCATCCGCTATAAAATTGGGATGGAATTCCTTACTTATTTATGTCAGGACACTGCCACCCACATCTTTGATCACATCCATGAATGGAGACATAGGCGGAGGCTAGTCAGAGCTCCCCTTCCAGTTGATCTATTAGTGGATTTTTTTAGCAAATCTCTTCTCCCTCAAATCACTAAGGATGTTTCCTTAGGTGGTGCGGTCATGGAAGACCAATCCATTCATCGTGCCCAGCACTTAGATTTGATTTATTCGCACTCTGGCACATTATACAACGTCATTCCCAATGCCCCTAGAACTTCCAATGCTCCCATTACTCAGCAACCTGGTGCATACATTGATGGTATTATCGGCGCTACCTCCAGAGCTGCTGTAAAAAAACTTAGCGGTCACATTGCCGAGTTGTCAGTTGACGCTGCTACTAAATCGACTGCTCTTCCTACCACCACGATAAAATTTGTGCAGTCTACACAAAAACCTGATGGTAAGAATATGAAGAACAAGAAAAAGACCGCTCCTTTTGAAGAGCAGTCAGCCAAGCAGTCCAACCCAAAGCAGAAAGTTGTTTTACCTCCTCATAGTGGAAAGGAGAAAGCTGTCAAGTTCCCTTGCAAGATCTATGTGGAAGACCATATGACACATCATTGTTCACGCCTCCACGAATTCATAGGTCTCCTTGCTGAAAAGGACACTGGTTGGATCCCCACAGTCCTAAACAACCCTTTCCTTGCTCAGCAGTAGCAGCATCTTATTGCAAACCAACCTTAACCCCCACAAGGGGCAACGATGGTTCCCATCATCCTTGAGCTGGTGAAGAACGATCAACCATTTACACCTTTGAAACAATCGATCTTCAAACCAGAGCCATAACTTATGTAGCTCCAGTTGCTAATGCTAAGGAAGCCTCCTTGAGTCAAAACCCACCGCTGCCTAATGATATTTATATCAAAAGGTCAGTTGCTGATATTGTGATTTGCCCCCCAAAAGGGGCACGTCATCACACAACGTATAATACATATGCACATGCTGCCCAGAACTACATTATTGTAGAAGATTTGGCACAAGCGTCGTCATCTATGTTAGCATTCGAAGTATTGCAAACTTGTCCAGCACAAAGGAAAGCTCTTCTTTCGGCAATTGGTGGGGTCAACCATGAGGATTGCATGCTTGCAATTTTCAACGTGGACAAATTTAAACCTCCCCTTTCACACTAGCTTGCTTTTTAGGTGAACATTTTTCAAAAGGGTGAGGGGTACATAGAACTGTCATTGACGAAGGTGCTTCAACCTGCCTCATGTCGGCTTCATGTTGGCTCGCCTTGGGTTTCCCAACCCTCTCACCACCTTTAAATTCCCTCAAAGCTTTCGACGACCACACTTTCATCCCAAAAGGTTACCTTGCCAACTACCCCATCACTTTTAGTGGGAAAATGCTAATAGTGGATATCGAAGTTGTGGATAGAAAACTCAACTATAATATGTTGTTGGGACGTAGTTGAACTTATCCCATGACTGCCATTGTCTCTATTATCTTTCATATCATCTTATTTCCATTGGATGGAGGGTTAGCCACAGTGGACCAGCTGTCCTTTTGCACCCCAGGTTGCTCCCCATTACCTAGCGGCTTTGTGGCTTTGTACCCTTAGTGTGTGGTATTCCCGATTCTTATGTTAGTATCGGTAGTGGTCTTTAGAAAACAATGTAAACTTTCAAACAAGAACTATAAACTCAAAACGGGAACTCTAGCCAAAAATACCCCAAAAGAACATGAAAAAGAGTGCTAAAAATGAAAAGTGTGTATACTAGAACGATGGTTTTTTTTAAGGGTCAATTTTGAACATGTTTTAAAAATGGCAGTCCAAATGAATTTTTTGTGCAAAAAACAACTTGAAAATGAGAAGTGTTGATATTGGAACGATAGTTTTTTTTAGGGTCAGTTTCAATATTTTTAAAAAGTGCGAGTAAAACTGAATTTTTATGTGAAAAAATTGTGCAAAAAATACCCTCAAAACGAAAATTGTTGATGTTGCAATAACAATTTTTTTTTCCTAAGGTAAATTTTCAACATGTTTTAAAAATGGTAGTGAAAACCATTTTTTTGTGCAAAAATTGTGCAAAAAAACACCCTTCAAAATGAAAAGTGTTGATGCTGGAATAACACTTTTTCTTTGTAGGGTAAATTTTTAACATTTTGAAATAATGGTGTAAAATATTTTATCATGACTCCAAAAAACATTAAAATTTCAAAAGAATAATGAAAACATAAAATTAAAAATTAAAACAATGAAAAAAACAAAAAGAAAGATTAAAAAAAAACTAGCAAAACTTAAATAAAAATATATATTAAAAACAAAACATAAAATAAAATAAAAGAACAAAATCAAATATACAAAAAAAAAGATAATCAAACATTAAAAAAAAAAATAACAAAAAAAATTAATTAAAAAAAAACAAGATCAACCTATAAAAGGTAAGAATTAAAAAACTAAACTATATATATATATATATATATATAAAACAAGAAAAACATATTTTAAAAAAAAAAATTATGTTTTTTTTGTTTTATCTCCTAAACCATAAAAAAAAAAATTGGCAAAAAATTAAAAAACTATAAAATTAATAAGTAAACATAGTAATTTTTTTTTTTTGCTAAGTAAATTTAATCTATTATATACAAAAAAGAGAACAATTACATCCTTGGATAACAGAGAGCCATCAAGCCTGTGGGTTAGGCCGTTTGTTCATGACAGATTCAGAAACAGAGAGATTGAACCTTACTTCCCGCGCAGGGGAGACAGAGTGATGCACATAACCAACACTAGACATTCCCTGTGAAGGGTATACAGACACAAGTAGCATCGCCACATCAGACACTAGACAGTAGAAACGGTACAGAAAACATGAAGAAAGATTGACAAACAGAACCATAGATAACCTTTCCTCCTTTTCATTGGGCATCCAAAAATGGTGAGAGCTGGAACCTGGATTACTCATCGGGCTTCTCCTCTACGATCCTACACCAACCCATTTCTGGTTCCTGCATGTCTGGCTGAGCATGGGCCTCCAGCATGAAGCTGATGGCGCTGGCTGGCTGGGGCTGCTCCTTATGCATTTCCGAGGTGGGCTTTGGAGAGCTAGGATTATGGACTTCCTCAGAATGTGGAATTGGAGCGCTGGACTCTCCCTCGTGCTGAGCTTCCTCAATGAAGAGAACAAAGACATGAGCTGTTATTCGAGGGCGTGTGAGAGAGCAGTTGAACGAGAAAGTGGCTGAACCAAATGAAGACGAATTGGCCGAGTCTGGAGAATTTGGGTCCAGGTAGTGGCTAGAGGTCAGAATGCGCTCTGTTCCCCGATGAGAAGGAATCCCCAAGGAGCCTGAATCAGCAGGGGGCCGTGAGGGGGTTCCTCTTCCAGATCCTCTGCGACTCAGCATACGCTAGCGGGGTCTTGGCATCGCGTAATGACAAACTTGAACAGTAGCAAAAAAGTCTCCAAAAGCTGAGCTACCTTGACCTGTAGTGACACCACAGGGGCTGTTGCTTATCTCTGTGAGGGAATTACACCGCCAGAGCGTAGCCTCAGGGTCAATTCGAAACCAGCCTCCGACGTCAGACCATCCCCAGACCCATTCTTTCTCACAGCTCAGAATCTTACCGAACAGAATGAAGCATAGACTCAGATTACTAGCAGTGAGGTCACTTAAAATGTAGGTGCCATTCCCTCGATCCTCACCCGCCATTACTATGGCAATTAAGTTCGCTGCAGACCGAAATCCTCCTGAGCAGGCGTAAGTGGACAATGTTGTAATTCCAAGACCGAACATATGAGCTCCCGTGGTGTTAATCACCCTCGCATTAATGTCTTCCCACCTGAAGTTCTGTCCGGCGAGCATGCTGGCCAGGTGCCAGCCATGCTCCGCCTTCCTCTGTCCCATCGTGGTTATTGCTCTACAGATCACCCGCATCCGGGGAAACATAGTAAATTTTTAAAAAACATATTAAAAAAATTAAAATTAAAACAAACTAGATTAAAAAAAAATAAAAATAGAAAATTAACCCAAAAAAAACCAAAAAAAATAATTAAAAAGTACTAAAATTACATTTAAAAGAAAACCTAGAAAAACAAAAATATATTGAAATAAAAAAAAAATAAAAAAACCACAAAACAATTAAAATTCTAGAAAATATACATATTTTCAAATTAAAAAATATATATATTGAAAATATATATATATATATATATATATATATATATATATATATATATATATTTATTTAAAAAAACCATTTAAAATTTTATATTAAAAAATTCAAAATTCAAAATTTAGGAAAAAATTAGATTTAAAATATTAAAAAACTATATATATTTTAAAACTATATATAAATTTAAAAAAACATTTCACATTTTTTTTTTTTAAATACATTTAACATGCTTGAAAAAAATATTATTTATTTAAAAAAAATAACAAAAAATACGACTGCCGCTCCGCCGCTTGTGGGGGCGCGGCTGAGCGGTGGCTATCTGATTCCAGGAATCGGATAGCCACCCGCACGGGCGGTCAGGCGGTCGCTATCTGATTCTGAGAATCAGATAGCCAACCCCACGGGGGGTTGAGTGATGGCCATCTGATTCTCGGAATTGGATAGCCACTGCCTGACTGCCAGTGGGGAGCGGCCCTAGACGACAGCTTGATTTTTTGTTTTTTATTTTTAAATAAATTTTTTTTTTCAAAAATGTTAAATGTATTTTAAAAAACAAAATTAAATGTTAAATGCTTTAAATTTATTTTATATATAGTTTTAAAATATATATATTTTTAAATATAATTTATTTTTTCAAATCTTTTAAATTTTAAAATATTTTAAATGTTATTTTTTAAAATCAAATGTATACTTCTTTTTTTTCTTTTTTTCTTCTTTTAAATCAAAAAATATATGTTTTATTTTTAATTTTAAATGTTTTTTATTTATTAAAAATGTGGGTTTTAAATTTGTAAATGTTTTTTTTTTTTTAATCATAAATATATATTTTTTAAAAATCGAAAATATATGTTTTTTTTTTAATTTTTAAATGGTTTTCTAAAAAATCCAAAATATATATATTTTTTAAAATTTAAAATGTTTTTTCGGTTTTTTTTGGTATATATATATTTTTTAAATTTTAATTGTTTTTTGTTTTGTTTTGTTTTGTTTGTTTTTTTTTAATTTGAGTATATTTTGGTTTTGTTAGGGTTTTTTTATGATTTTAATCTTAATTTTAATAGTTTTTTAGATTTTTCAGGGTTTTTTTTAATGTTTTTAATCTTAATTTTAATAGTTTTTTTTTTTTTTTTTTTTTTTTAATCTAGTTTGTTTTTATTTTTGTTAATGCTTTTTAATTTTTAGTTACTTAATTTTATAGTTTGTTGTTTTTTTTTTTGTTTTCTGTTTTTTTTTCCTAAATTTTTTTTATGGTTGACGAGACAATTATTGTTTACATTTTTTATGTTTTTTTTTGCCTTTTATATATATATTTTTGTATTTGGTTTTTTATGTTAAAAAATTGACATAATTTTTTTTGAAGTGCAAACAAATGTAACATTTAAAAAAAATAGCCACACTTAATACATTAAAAAATTTAAAGTGTCAAAAATCGTTAAATTTAGAAAATAATTATTTACATTTCATACATTAGAAAATTTAAAGTAAAAAAAATAGGTGTTTTAAAAAAAAAGCTTGATGCAGAATCACCACTTTTTAAAATCAGAATGCGAATCACTAACATTCTAAAACGTAATGTACATAAGAAAATTTAAGGTGCCAAAAACTATGCTCTAAAAAAATATGTGTGTTCTACATCGCCCCTTTTCAAAATCAGTCACCTTTTTGCTATCTCTACGAAACGGGTAACAGTATCAGTTCCCATTTCAAAGTTTACATTGTTAGAAGGGTTTTTCCCTGATGGGTTGTTTTCCTCTCTCGCCACCTGCGGTTCCACAAATGGTCTCTATGGTCTCATCCATTTATCATGAACTAACCAATCCTTGGATCCTCCCCGTCGCTTCAGACATTGACTCTTACGAAGAATAAATGTTGTTGTCACCAACCAAATCGGCCTACCAAGCCATTCAATCTACATCTGAATCTTCGATCACTTTGGTCTCGACCAACGGTGCTGCCCCCTCTCCCATAATTTCTCCCTTTAATGATCTCCTCAATCAAGTCCTACCTTCGGACAAAGCTATTTGAGAAATCATGTGTTTAGAGGAATGACCTTGAGAGGAATCTCACCATTGTGTTTCGATATTTGATTTAGACACAATACCCATACAAATCGTGTCCTTTGACACACTTGAAATCATTCCCTTGATTTATATGACCATCCAAACTTTCGATTCGGAAGGGAACATGGGAAATCTTTCAAATACATTGCTCATCGATATTTAAGTAAAGACAGGCAACATGGAAAGCATCCTAATTGGAGCCGATTGCACTCCTAAGGAAATTACAAGCTTCACCTGCCTTTTTAAGGAATTTCGTGATGTATTTGCTTGGTGTTACCAGGAAATGCTTGGCATAGATCCATCTATTGTCTAGCATGAGATCAAGGTTCATGACAATGCCAAGCTTGTCCACCAGAGGCTTCGACCAATCCACCTACAAAAAACTTTAGTCATCAAGACTGAGGTGGAAAAATTGTTATGTGTTTGTTTCATCTATCCTATTCCCTTAAAGGAATGGGTTTCCAATCTCGTTCTTGTAGATAAGAAACAAGGTACCATCTGTGTCTGTGTCGACTCCTAGGACTTGAACACTACGTGTCCAAAAGATAATTATCCGACACTATTCATCGACCAAATCATCGATGATGGTGCCAGTTGCGAATCCTTCTCATTTATGAATGGTTTCTCAAGCTATAACTAGATCGCTATAAAACCCACGAACCATCGCAAAACCACCTTCATTTTCCCTTGGGGAATATTTTCATATCGAAAACTCCCATTCGTTTTAAAGAATGTTGGAACAACATTTCAACAGGCCATGGACTACGCATTCCATGATATCAGACATATTGTTGAAGCTTACTTGGACGACCTTTTAGCTCATTCCAAGAAGGGAACTCAACACCTAGTTCATTTACGCACATTTTTTCTTAGGTGCAAGTTCTGTAACATATGTCTTAATCCACATAAATGTGTTTTCTTTGTCGAGTCTGGATGCCTACTTAGTTTCATTGTCTCCAAGTATGGGATTAGGGTTGATCCCAATAAGGTAAAGGAAATTACTCAATTTCCCAAACCATGATCCATTTTGCAGCTCCAACGTTTGCAACGCAAAGGAAAATCCTTATGACAATTCATCATAAGTTATGTTGAGTTGATGAAAGGCTTCATGCACCTACTGAAGAAGGGAGTGCCATACTTATGGGATGATCAATCCCAATGATAATTTAATGCCTTGAAACAAGCACTTATGTCAGCCCCACTGCTCAGTTCTCCCAACTATGGGTGTGATTTTCTCCTCTATCTGGTGACCTCGCCATCCTCTATTGGAATGGTGTTGGTACAAACTCATGATGATATGAGTGAGCATGTGATTTATTATCTATCAAAAGGCCTGGCTGGGCCCAAACTCAGATATTCACATGTGGAAAAGTTATCCTTGTCAGTTGTCTTTGCTGTCAATTGATTTTGACATTATATACTGCTACGACAGACTACTATCATCGCTTTGGAGAATCCCACGAGACACATTTTGTCCTGTCAAGTAATTGGATGAAAATATTCCAAATGGATAGTTATCCTATAGCAATTTGATTTGGTTTTCACCACTGCCAAGGCGAAAAAATCCATAGTCTTAGTATAATTACTGTCAGCTCTTCCCATTGTCAATCCAAATGAGATAGTTCATGATCCTCTCCCAAATGAATCTATCTATCTGATTGACTCTACTGACCCTTGGTATGGTGACATTCTTGTCTACCTCCAGGCACAACGTTTCTACCTTGAATTATCATGAGGTGACTGTTGTCGCATCTGCCACGAAGCTCGACACTATTTAGTGTTGAACGATACTTTATATCGTCATGGCGTTGATATACTTATTTTCCGTTTCCTCACTCATGAAGAGGAATAACACATTTTAAATTAATTCCATACTAGGTCATGTGGAAGTCATCTTTTTGGCATATTGATTGCCCAAAAAAGTTTACGTGCACAATACTACTGGCCAACCTTGTTCAAAGATTGTATCAAGGCAGTCTACCAGTTTCACCCTTGTGAAGTATTTACCAAGAAAATGCGTACTCCTCTGGGCCCCCTACACCTGGTTATCTTTCTTGGTCCCTTTTCCAAATGGGATATTGACTTCGTCACATGCAACCCCACTTCCTCTGATGGACACAACTACATTATTGTAGTTGTGGACTGCATTACTAAATGGGCCAAAGCCATTCCCACATTCCGGGCCATTGGAGAAATTTTGGCGTCATTCCTGTTTAATTAGGTTATCTGTTGTTCTGGTGTGTCCTACACGATCGTTCTAGACCATGGGTCTCATTTCTAGAATGACATGATGTTTGAATTAACATCATTGCTCAGTTTTCGCTAGGACCAATCATCCTCCTACTACCCCCAAGCTAATGGCTAAGTAGAAGTCGTTAATGGCATCTTAAAAACCATGATCCATAGGTTAGTATCTAATCATAAAACCCATTGGCACTGCATGTTATATCCTACATTGTGGGCATATCAAACTTCAGTCAAAACCGTTACAGGATTTACACTATTTCAACTGTCTTATGGCCTGGAAGCGGTATTACCTATCGAGTGTCATATTCCTTCGTTAAAAATTGATGTTGAACGCTTGCCCAACACCACTGCTAAAGAAGAGTGCTTCTATGCCTCAATCAATTGGATGAAACTCGTCGAGATCTTGAATTGGCACTCGAAGCCCACAAGTGTCAGGTTAAAGCCCAGTATGACAAAAATTTCAAGCCTCGTTCTTACCAAGAAGGCAATCTTGTTTTTCTATATGATAAAAAACATGACCTCTTGGGGGCAGGAACGCTTCAACCCTTATGGATCAGTCCATATGTCGTCACCAAGGCCCTCTCAAAAGGGGCATATGAACTTTAGTAGTGTGAAGGAATCTCACTCGCGGAGCCCTGAACGGGCTCTATCTAAAAAGGTATTATGTCTAGTACTACACAGGGCATGTACTTTGTAATTAAATGTATTTATAATTTTTTCTTCGTTTTGATGTGACTGGCTTTTTTGGCATTTTGTTTTGAGTATTTTTCTCATACATGTTTCTCATCAAGCAAACTTATTCATTATCCTTACCATACATAGGATACGTAGATGGTGTCAGTCATCACACATGGCACATTTCATTAGCTTCTTGGGTCATTTACACACTTGAGTCAAAACTACTTTGTTCTTAGGGAGCCTTTCTTAGTACTGCCACCAACAATATTGCTGAGTATATGTCTGTAATTTCACTTCTCACTGAAGTGTCATCTCAGGACATTTCCAATCTGGTGGTCAGGTTAGACTCTCATCTTGTCATTATGCAATTGACAAATCATTATCACATTCGCAATCCAATCTTGTTACATCATTATTTAAGGGTACGCATCTTGGACCTTCAATTCGAGTTTATTAAATATCAACACATTCCTCGAGAATTTAATGCAGTTGCTGATTCATTGGAAAATTATGTATTAGATTGGCATCTATCTCATTTAGTATAGATACATGTATGGAAGTAAATATTTACACACTTAAAATTTTACAAAAACATTTAAAAACATTTACATCATAAAAAACGCCAAGCTATATATATATATATATATATATATATATATATATATATATATATATATAGATATCGAATCGAGTCTTTTACATCAGAAAATTTCCCAAAACTTGGGTGTTTTTAAGTACAAAACGGCTACTAAGCCTCGCTATAAACACTTGCTGGCTATACCATGTGGTTGCTAAAAGAGCCTACTACTCATGAAAGGTCAGAATAACTCTATCTATCCTCCGAAGAGGAACCAGAAATTGATCAGGCACACTGACGGTGTGTCACTACATATGAGCGAGAATCTCCCTCATGGGATGTAGAAGAGCACCCATGCTCAGGCCTTCAAGGTTCCTCAAAACATCGCGGAGAATCTGTGCATCAACCCTCTCTTTAGTAGTTGCTGCTCCCATGCCAGCTCTAGGTAGTCGGTCTCCTCACCTCGATTGGTGGGGCATGCTTGCAGGTCGTATTGGTGCCACATTTTTGTCAATCAAAAGCTTCATGTCAATACTTGTTCACCAATAACAAAAAAACATTACATAAATAATTCAAAAGCTAAAAAATACTTTAAGATAATCTCAACAAAACTTCTTACCTTGAGGCCCCCAATGTGTACCAAGTGGCAGTATCATGTCTGGATCTTCGGTAAAATCCATGCCTTCATAGGCATAGTCATCAATCATCAAGCTCTTACCACTGAGGCACTTGAAGAAGTCTTCTTCGAAGAAATGTTGGATCGATACCTATCCAGTGCAAGGATCGAGCGATGGCCACCACCCTTTCCTAGGCTCCCTTGGATCAAGCGGGCCCACACTCATCTGCGGTCTCATGACGGGCACCCTCTCAAGTATAAAGGACACAATGAGAGTACCATACCCAGAAGTCATTTGGTTTCGAGTCTTTCATGCCTCCAACTCCACCTTCAGCTGACGAATAACTACCTCGCACTAGTTAAAGATATAAGGCTCGACGCAATCAATATCGACTCTAGGGTGGACTTTCCTACCCCTAGTCAAGTTTGCTCGTGTACTGTAGGTTTTAACCCCGTACAGAAATTACCTGCATACAAATTCTAAAAGACAGAAAATAAACAATGCGAGAGCATAACACATAAAACACATATACACATATATTTTCCGCTGGATCCCAAAACCCGGACTACCAGCTTGATTTTTCATTATGTTCCTTTCAATGTTACAATACATGTTTATACATGCCGAAGCATCCAATACCATGGACCAAAAACCATCACGTCCAAAACCATGTGCAAAAATCATGCACACAACCATAGGTAGGTCCGCCCAACCTAACATAGGGTCCAAAACCAAAATTTTCCAGGGCGCTGCCCTGGACCCCATAGAGTGGGGTTACCTGCACCCCTCAAACCCCCTGTGACTCCCCCCGCTACGCAATCAACACAACGAAGGGGGGGCTCCATCCCCCTTCTAACCTCTCGGTTAACTACGTGGGCTAGTCATGGAAAGAATATAACAAAACCCAACATTCTCCCACTTGTTGTTTTCTTTCCACAAGGGGCCACAAGAGAACTTAGTCATTTATCCAGCTCTGTAATGCCCATTGTTTCTCTACACCAAGAGAACTTCTTAGAGCTCACATATTTTGTCAATTCATCTGCAACATTCTTCAAAGTGTCCACATTTACCAGCAACACCTTTTTGTCTTCTATCATATCCCTCACAAAGTGATACTGAACATAAATGTGCTTTGTCTTTGAATGATATGCAGGGTTCTTTGCCAAGAAAATTGCACTTTGGCTGTCACAGTCTATCCTTATAGATCCCTGTACTAACCCCATATTTGAACACAATCTCTGCAACCAAACTACTTACTTTCTTGCATGAGTGGCTGCCATGTATTCTGCCTCTGTAGTTGATAGTGCCACTACAAATTTTTTCTTACTCATCCAACTGACTACACCTCCAAATAGGTTAAACACATACCCACTTGTAGATCTTCTCTGATCCAGATCTCCAGCCTAGTCTGCATCAACAAAGCCACAGATATCCAAAACTCTGTCTAATCCTAGTCTTCCTTGGTAACACAAACCACAATCACTAGTGCCACACAAATACCTGAAAACCCACTTCACTGCTGTTCAATGCTCCTTCCCTGGTTTTGACATAAACCTGCTTAATACTCCCACTACATGTGCAATGTTTGGTCTAATATAGGCTATTGCATACATCAGGCTACCGACTGCAATTGCATATGGAACATGGGACATATCCTCTTCTTCTTCTTGTGTCTTGGGATGCTGTTCAGCAAATAACTTTACACGTATAGGAATAGGAACCTTGACCGATTTACTATCCTGCATATTAAACCTCTGCAATATTGTCTCGACATACTTCCTCTGGTTTAACTAGAGCTTCCTCTTTGCTTGATCTCTTTTAATTTCCATGCCCAAAATATAGTTTGCAGCACGAAGATCTTTCATGTCGAATTTGGAGGACAATTGGGTCTTCAAATCATGGATAATTTCTTTGTCATTTCCAACCAACAACATATCATCCACATACAAGACCAGATAAATAACACAATCACCAATTAATTTAAGATACACACAGTGATCTACTTTGCTTCTGGTGAAGCCAAGTCCCCGTATAAATGTATCAAATTTCTGATACCACATCCTTGGTGACTGTTTTAACCCATATAGAGACTTCTTTAATTTGCATACCAGTTCTTTCTTACCCTTCACCGCAAAGCCTTTAGGTTGCTTCATGTAGATTTCCTCTTCCAGATCCCCATGAAGAAATGTTGTCTTCACATCCATCCATTCTACCTCAAAATCAAAAGCAGTATCAACAGATAAAAGTAATCTAATAGAAGTTACCTTGGCAACAGGAGAAAAAATATCACCAAAATCAATTCCCGACACCTGGGAATAACCTTTTGCTACTAACCGAGCTTTGTATTTCTCCACCTGTCCTTCTGCATTTGTCTTCTTCTTAAACACCCATTTGTTGCCAAGGGGTTTCCTTCCAGCCGACAACTCCACTAGATCCCAAGCCTCATTTTTGTGTAAAGATGCCATTTCATCAACCATGGCCTCTTTCCAGAGTTTTCCATCCTCTGAATCTACTGCTTCCTTCACAGTTTTGGGATCATCGTCAGTAATAGATAAAGCAAAATTTGAATAGAAAGCAGATGGACTATACCTTTCTAGTTGCCTTCTTTCTTGAACTGATCTTCTCACACCTGGAGTTTGTGGCTCTTTATCTTCTGATTCCTCCTCTGCTGTAGAGTCCAATTCTTCCTCCTTTAGCTCAAACTCTATCTTCTCGGGTTCCTTTGGTTGGACTTCATGTTTAATACCATCTTTCACCTCTCTAAACACCACATCTTGGTGGTACACAACCTTCCTTGTCACTGGGTTCCAAAGCTTATAACCCTTTAAACCATCCTTATACCCAATAAAGATGCACTTTTCAGATTTACTATCCAACGTGGTTCATTTCTCCTTTGGAACATGTACATATGCATCACATCCAAATACCCTCAGATGTGAAAGAGAGGGTTTCTTACCAGTCCATACCTCTTGTGGAGTCTTATCCTCCAACGCTGATGAAGGTGATCTATTGACTAGGTAACATGTTGTCTCCACCGCCTCTCCCCAGAATTCTTGTCTTAACTCAGCACCACTAAGCATGCTTCTTGCCCTTTCCATCAACGTCTTGTTCATTCTTTCTGCAACTCCATTTTGCTGAGGTGTATATGGAGTAGTCTTCTGCCATGCTACACCACACTTCTTACAGAAATCTTCAAATTCTTTACTGCAAAACTCTCCACCGTTATCTGTCCTTAGCACCTTTATCTTCTTCTCTGTTTAGTTTTCCACCAGAGCCTTAAATTCTTTAAACTTGTCAAAGAATTTAGATTTCTTCTTAAGGAAATATATTCATGTATTCCTTGAGAAGTCATCTATAAATGATACATAGTACATAGACTTACCTAGTGACGGAACCTTCACAGGTCCAAACACATCACTGTGCACAAGCTGTAATATCTGTTTCGCCCTCTTACTACGAGAGGGGAAAATCACCCGATTCTGCTTCCCATATACACAATTTTCACAGAAATCAAAATCCAGAGAGCTATTACTCATACCTTATACCATACCTTTACCATGAAATATTCGAAGGCCCTTCTCTCCAATATGTCCAAGCCTTTGATGCCACAACATGGTCTTCTCTCCAGAGACCACTAGATTTTCTGCTCCACTTTCAGGAACCAGAGAATTGTTGCATCCATCAACAATAGTGCTACCTTGTAGCTTGTACAGAGTTCCAATCTGAACTCCTTGCATCAATACCAGTGCTCCCTAAACCATCTTACAGGTATCCTTCTTGAACACTGTTTTTACACCTGCATCATCCAGCTTGCTTATAAAAATTAGATTTTTGGCCAATGCAAGAATATGTAGAACACTCGGAAGTGTTCTAACCCTTCCACCTTGCAAATTCAACTTTACTTTTCTGCGACCAATGATTCTAGCCTTCCTATCATCCCCTAAGAAGACATCACCATCATCGTATTTCTCATACTCGCAGAACCACTCTCTATGGGGAGTGAAGTGAAAGGATGCACCTGAGTTAATCAACCATGCCTCATGATCTACATGTGTAATTGAAGAGGCCAAGTACACATTCCCACCTTCATCTGAGGTGGTTTTCGCCTCTGCAGAAGGAGCATCATCAGATCCCTTTCCTTTTTTATGAGCTTTAGATTTACAATCCCTTTTGTAGTGCCCTTCATTTCCGCATTTCTAGCAGACCACCTTTACAGGTTTTCCTGGAGATTTATATCTCCCACTCGATGACTTATTTTTGTTTCTGTTTTGGGACCGTCCTCGTACAGACAAGCCATCACCATTCTGGCTCTCCATCTTTTTCTGTCTCATCTCCTCCATCAACAAGGATGAGACTATTTCATCAAATTGCAAGGCAGTTGCATTGCTACCTATTGCAATAACCAGACTATCCCACGAATCTGGTAGAGAACACAACAAACTAATGCACTTATCTTCATCTGAAATTTTGATATCAACAGATGATAACTGACTTACCACAGTATTAAATGCATTCAAATGCTCTGTCATCGAGTCTCCATCTTTCATCCTCAAGTTATACAACTTTTTTTGTAGGAACAATTTATTCACCAAAGACTTAGATTGGTACAAAGTCCCACAAGGTCTTCGCCATAGCTTCCCCTGATACATTCAGTAATACTAAATCTAAGACACATAATTGTATTATGCTCTTTGCCTTCTGATCCAACTTCTTCCATTCTTCATCAGACACTCCCATTGGTTTAGCACCCGGATCTACTGTGATCCTCTGATCTTGATCCACCAACAGATCCTCCATCTTTATTTTCCACAACTCAAAACTTTGACCATTAAATTTCTCGATCTCTATCCTGCCACTGCTCGCCATCTTCTTTCACCACCTGAATCGATCCCGTAGATCTCCCATTGAACGGGGTCTACCACAGGCCCGAGCGAAACCCCTCATCAAAAAAGGCATCCCCTTGAAGCCAAAACAACTTTGATACGAGATGTAGGTTTTAACCCCGTACAGAAATTACCTGCATACGAATTATAAAACACAGAAAATAAACAATGTGAGAGCATAACACATAAAACACATATACACAGAGATTTTCCCTTGGATCCCAAAACCGGGACTACTAGCTTGATTTTTTATTATGTTCCTTTCAATGTTACAATACATATTTATACATGTTGAAGCATCCAATACCATGGACCGAAAACCATCGCATCCAAAACCATGGACTGAAAACCATCGCGTCCAAAACCATGTGTGAAAATCATGCACAGAACCATAAGTAGGGCCGCCCAACCTAACATAGGGTCCAAAACCAAAATTTTCTGGGGCGTTGTCCCGGACCCCATAGAGTGGGGTTACCTACACCCCTCAAACCCCCTGTGACTCCCCTCACTACGCAATCGGTTCAACGAAGGGGGGGCTCCGCCCACCTTCAAACCCCCCAGCTAACTACGTGGGCTAGTCATGGAAAGAATATAACACAACCCAACATGTACCTCTCCACGACAAATGAGTCAAAAAATATATATCATCTCTATCGATCGAGAGCTCATGACCACCAATTTGGAACACCCCTTGGCGTTCATCCCAGTGTTAAATTATCCATCTTAAAAGTTCTTCCTAACCTTTCATCAGGTCAACCCTTGGATAATTCATTAAGCCACATCTACACAATGCAAGTACTCATGCTTGATCATTCCGTATTTGTAGTTCCTAGCGATCATGAGCTTGTTCTCTCCATCGACTAATAATCATGGATCAAATCCTACACAAATAAACCCAAAAGTCAATAAAAACTATTGATAAATGTTTGCTAAATCACTTGTCAGGGTTTGGGAATGCGCTAACATGCACTAACGCTGCCCCTTAGGGCATACAGGGCACACTAATGCCCTCCTCTAGGTTGTGAAGGGCGTTTAACGCCCCTCTAGAACTAGAGGGGAGTGTTAGTCACATTTAATGTGCTAGGGCTTCCTCAAAATCCAAAAATATACACCTAACACAGCTGAAAAAGGTTAAGCAATGCAGGATAAGGGTTTTTCCATCTACCTAGAACAAACAACAAGTCGAATGGTCACCTGAATTGCTCGCAATCGTCTGAGGAATATCTACTCCTCTTTCTCTCCAGAACACTCTCACAACACTCAAATGATGGAAATGGTGAAAATGGAGGCTCAAAAAGCTTCCTTGTAGTCACTCTGGAAGCATGAATAATATTAATTAAGTCATTGAAATAGAAGCAGTTCATTTCCTATTCTATTTATCATGCACCATGTCGAAATTTTGTCAATATTACTCATGCTTTGATTAAGGGACTTTCAATGTTGAATTGCTGAATTGCAGAAATGACCATGTTCGATTCACTATGAACGCTTTCTTTTATGGGATCTTTTCTCACTCATGAATTGAAAAATCACTGAGTTTTCGTCATCAGGCTCATAAAACTCCTATGACGATGGTATGAGCACTTTCTTTTTTGGGACTCTTTCTCGCTCTTAAATTGAAAAATCCCCGTGTTTTTCCCTTCTTTGGGTTCATTAAATCTACGAAGAAGGAATGAGTAGTTCTTTTATCTCTTTTACCTTGCTCATTAAAATGAAAAACATACCATGAGTTTCCTTCATTTGACTCATTAAAATTTGATGAAGATCTATTGAGTTTGTCGTCACATGACTCATTAAAATTTCATGACAAATGTTGAGTTTACTTCGTCCCCACGTACTTGTAACAAAATGAAGCAAATTTCGATTGAGCATAGGTTTATCACTTTATCCCGACTCAATAGACTAACTTACGAAAAAGGAACCTTTTTTCCAGTATACTATAAAACCTTTGTCGCACCCAGTTAAAATCTATGATAAAGGGACCACCCTAGAGTTGCTCTTTACGATCTTTTGAGACTCTCGAAATATGAAAAGACCACCGAGTTTACCCTTCTGGACTCATTAAATTAATAATATGGGGAACGTGTACAATACAATTGCTTCATGTGAAGATTTTGGAAAGAGTTTTTTGGCAGTAGTCGCTCCCTTGAACATGGCACTCCCTCAACAAAACCTTCTTTGTGACGGCCTCTCAAACTGAAACTTACCATTCTATGGGTTTAGCATATATAACCCAATGTCCTTGCATCTCTGTATCCTAACACTCTTTGTTTTTCATGAGTCTAGTGTTTCATGGTTAAACCCTTAGTGTCATGCCTTCTATTGTTCAAGGGAAACCCTTTATCTTATGTTTCCTCCATCAAAACATCAAACATGTTCTTCCATCATGCCCTTTATCAATTCGACCCAATGCTCAAACTATTCTTAAAAAAAAAAATCTTGTCCTGTTTCGTGTCGATTTATGTAGGACACATTATTTCCTACCTGTTCTACCATCTACAACCACCCTCCAAAATTTTTCCTTTGCTTTGTTTTGGAGCCTCCCTACCAACCTCTCACAGCAGCATGTCTTGCTTCATCAAGTACACAAGCTTTAGTGATTTTCTTGCAGAATGATAGCATGTCCATCAAATGTTGTTGCATTCCCCTCACAGGTTGTTTCTCTGGACTTGGTCTAGCTGCAGGCTGAGCAACTCCCTCAAGAAATTGCACAATTCTGGAGGGCAACCAACCTTCCCTCCAAAAATTGCGCAATTTTGTCTCGCAGCCTGCTTGGCTCCAGAAATGGGCAAATCTGCCAATCAAGCTTCATTGAGAAAATTGCACAATTCCTCCCAGCAGGGTTGCTCAGCCCAAATTTTGCACAAATCTCCTGGGCAACCAACCCAACTCCCTCCCAGAAATGCACATTTTTTCCTCTTAGCTAAGCAGACTGTTGCATGTGCAGTTGAGTTGACCGGTTCCACCCTGGACCAAGAAAACTTGACTTGCATGCATGAGTTGTTTTTTCCTGGAATAGAAAAAGAAACATGAAAAAAGCATCCCTAGATTTTAGGGAATTATTTTTAGTAGCTAGAGGTTACATGAAAAGATAGTTTTAGAGTCTTTCCTGCAAGTGTCACTTTTTCCTAGATTTGTGGCAGGCGCATCATGAGCTTCAAACTGTGAGAATCCATCCTAGGGTCCTTTAACTAAAAACTAAATTTCTCTAATTTTAAGCACAATAAGATGGGAAATAACTTATCTACATCTAAACATTTATTTGATGATAGTATACCATTAAAATTTATTTACCACAAATTAAATAAGTAATAATTTCATTGCAACCATTTACATAAGTAATCAATAAACGAAGGAATACTTGTTCCAATAGCTTAACTTAGATGCTTTTGAGCTCCTTACTTTGTGGGGATGCTCCTCTTGATTCCCTCACTGGATTTGCCTCCCAGCCAACTAGGAAATATTTCCTAGACCAGGGAACCTCCATAGGTTCCCTAGCCCTCTGAGCCCAAGTCCAACGAGATGTAGTGTGTCCAAGTTTAACCAGCACTCTCCAGATCCAAGTTTGATCTCCCTCCTCTTTTTCCACATCCCTCCTCTGAAACAAAACCAAAACCAAAACCAAGACCAAGTATCTCCCCCCTCCTCTCATCATCCTTCCCCTTTTATGCCTCTTCCTCCCATCCACCTCAACCACCTAACATTAATGTCATGACTACCCCTTCATCCTTTCATTTAGTATCCTTGACTTTTCTTACCATATCATCTCCCAAGTAGATTTGAGAAGATATTTTCGGGATAATATATGGATATTTAATTTGGAAATTAATTGGAGAATACCATATCATCTCCCAAGTAGATTTTGAGAAGACATTTTGGGGATAAGATATGTATATTTAATTTGGAAATTAATTGGAGAAGACCATATCTTCTCCCAAGTAGATTTTGAGAAGACACCTTGGGATATGGATATTTAAATTGGAATAAATGGAAGGAGACCGCATCCTATCCAAAATTAAATTTGAGAAGACAAGTCAGGAATTGAATAATAACAATAATTAAATTTATATCAGTAAACAAATTTATAGTTTCACAAATGTAGGTATGTATCAATATTTCTTGATAATTATAAGTCAATATTTTCAAGTAATTTAAACACTAATAAAATTTGCATGATAAGATTAAGTAGGGAATTACATACACCCCTCCTTTAGATAACTTCGTCCCAAAGTTAGAGTGAAAAGATACAAGGAGTTCGAAAGCAGTTTGACAATAAGTGATAACAAAATAGAGAGAGAGTTATAGTAGTAAAATTTAATAAGTCAGGAAATGATACCACTTCCCATCAAGAGTTTCCAACTAATTTATATCCTTCTATCCTTCCTAACCTACTTTCGTTCCCACCCTATCCATCATCTCCTGCTATATACTATGGCATCGGCTATACCAATCTAACCACTGATAAAACCAATATGGAAAAAGCGTTGACTATATCAACCTAACTTCCCCAGCAGGCAACTAGAAATCATCATCACACATCTAGGGGAGTGTGTCATGCCTATGGAGTATATCGTGCCTAGTCTACGCATCATGACCTTCAAAACAATGGTGGACCGTGAAGCCTTAGAAGAAAGGCTTGCACAACTAATGGAGCTCGAGGAAGATAGATTTTTGGATGGATTCCATCAGCAAGTTCAGAAGGAACGCGAAAAAGCTTGGAATGATCAGCACATCAAACAACGCATCTTCAAGGTAAATGATTTGATTTTATTATATGAGATTAAGTTTGATAAGTTTCCAGGAAAATTTTAGATGCACTGGATAGGGCCATATGTTATCAAAGAAATTACCATTGGTGGAGCAGTCCAGCTTGCAAAGTTGAATGGAGACCCATTTCCTGGAAGGGTAAATGGAATTCGATTGAAGCCATACACCAAGGATCCGGCCCAATGAATACATGACGGTAGCACAATATTAGCACTCCAGGTAGCTGTAAGGAGGTGCACGACTATAAACCACACTGCCTAGTTTGTAGAGCTATGCGACAGGGGGGCTGCGCGAAAACAAATGATGTCACAGTACCAGAAGAAGCATGAAGGGAGTTGTGTTATAGGGGAAGAGACCATGTGGCGCAGCCAGAAAGTAACTGTTACAGTCACTATTCATGATTTGACTGCAAGGAGACGATTAAGAGGAGTGGGGGGCTAGCATTTAAGGCATTTAAGGCTGAAATCTTTGGAAATTTGCCGCCAATTCAGCATTTATGCGTAGATTTTTGGGGGAAGGTCAAATTTGAATTCAAATTCACCTACAAATTATGCGTGGCCATCTAGCGAAAAACGCTTTCGTCCTGATCTTTTCTGTGTTGAGCTATCGATTGTTTATGAATCCCTAGTTTTTAGCTTATTTAGTCACTAGTTCTGTATTTGATAAGCTACCTGAGGATAGCCAACGATTTATTCTCAGCACAATGCCTAGACCTAGAGAGACTGCTAGTATGGGAGGAGCTATTGTTTCCGAGGAAGATGATCCGGAGGTGATAAGCATGGAGGCTTCAACACTTGTGCCTACGGTGTTGAGGTCACCTAGGCCAAAACCCACACTGGTGAGAGAAGTCCCCAAAACTAAGAGGAACAAGCCGATTAAGCCCATGTCGGTGTGTGAGTCATCGAGGAATCATGCTACTACACAGGCCCAGAAGAAAGACAAACCGAGTACGTAGGATAAGGGGAAAGTAGCGGATCTGGAGGCTGAAGAGGGCGCAGAGGACATAGACACCAAGGTGGTGGATCATATATCCAAGCTGTTAGATTATATCACTCCGTGCAAGGGAAAAGTGAAGGTCCCTAAGGACCCATATGTAGGCCAATTCCTCCTCAACACACCCTTGTTATCAGAGAACCTCACTTTCGATGGTCTGTGCTTCGCACAGATTCCCCATCTCAAGCTGGAAGATTGGGACCTGGCAGACCGCGATAGGTTTCCCCTCTTGGTAACAGAGAACTATATGAAGAGGGTATTTTACAAAGAATCAGGTGTCACTACACTGGAGCTTGTGGAGTGGATTCGTGGAGTGAATCAGTCAGGGTTGTTGAACCTGTTGTGGGTACCCCACTACCACCACTCAAACATCAACTTGATAGTTATCAAATAGTTGTTAACCCTAGTGCATGACGGATGGTTGTGGTTGAACGCATTGATCCCTATGACCGATATGCTAATCCATTGAATCATGTTGTTGCCACACTCAGGGTTGAATCTGGCCAAGGAGTTTGGCAGAACGACAAGCGAGCGTGACCTCGCAAAGAAAATGAAGGACAAATTCAAGCTCGTGAAGAAGTCATGTGAGTACTGTATTACCTCTATCACCGACCCTGCGGTAAATATTTCCACATAGATCCTTGCGGGTAAAGTCACAAGGAAATTTCACGCGGATGAGGTTCCATTGCTAGTGATTTCTTTGGCTGCACAGTGCACGGAGGGCATGTAGTTAAACTGGGCGCGCTACTTTTGTAGCGACTTCCTTACGAGCTGTCAAGAGGCGCAAGACAAGAGTAAACAATTCCACTATTCATGATTGTTTCTCTCCATTGTGCTCATCACTTGGGATCTGTTGAAGGAGAGTGAGTTTCCTCCCATGGAGAAAGATTTACCAAAGGCTGCATAGTTTGCAACCCTCTGGGAAACAAAGGACATCGTGTGCATTACAGAGACCAAAGTTTTCTAGGTGTTGATGGAGGCGAGCATTCACATGGCCATCAACCAGAAGCCACGGTTGTCACCAACCATTTGAGAATCTTTTAGAGTACGGGAAGCTCAAAGTTGACTTCCACCACGTATACATCTAGACGTGGAAGGATTCACAGCAAAAATGGTTTGACCTCCCTTACCTCACTACAGAAGACACTATTCAGGAGGTCATCAAGTGTTGGTTGATAGATTGGCATACTCCATCTGATTTGGCTGTAAGCACGAGCCAGTTCATGGAAAAGAAGAAGAGGGAAGTAGAAAAGTAGAAGGTCTAGCAGTTGGCTAAGAAGCAGAGAAAAGAGGCTGAGGAGAAGGCCTGGGAGGAAGCAGAGCACACCGCAAAGTAGCAGGCCGAACAAGAAGAGCGTGGCTCTGAGCATAGTGGTAACTCTCCTTTGCCCCATATAGAGGAGGAGGAGCAGCTAGAGTAGGGCAGTGGTGGCCAAGAGGAGAAGAGCACCCCCTTCCAGATCAAAAGGTATAGGGAACAAGGAAAGGAAGGGTCGTAGAATAAATCAAGAGTGACTAAGTCATCACTGGACCCAATCAGTCTAACAGATGGCGACCTTGATGAGATTAGAGACAAGGTGAACGATACCACCATAGAATTATTGCAGCAGTTCGAGTAGCAGCAACACCAGGCACTGAGTACCATTTAAAAGGATCTGTGTGAGATGCATATTCAGACAAGTAGAATCCAGGCAGGTGTAGGGCGGATCAGCGTTGCATCAATAGGTTTGGCATCGGGGACCACTAAGGTATCAGAGATGGTTCGATCAATAGATCTCTAGGAAAGCACACTGCCAGATGGAGCCTTGAGCATGGAGGTGGTCGATGACAAGGTCATCGTAAATTCCTTGAAGAATGTTGGCCTCAACCTGGTCACGCTCCCCAATGAATACCTTCACACGTTGCAGGTAGGTGTGGCAACAGAGTTCAGAGCTCGGGAGTAGTGTGCACTCAACCTCATCAGTGAGTATTGAGTGAACAACGAATATATGTTCATTTAGAATACATATGCGTTGAAAGACAAGGACACAATCTAGCTATAAAGCACCCAGCTAGCATCTGCAGTGGTAGAAGCATGCAGAAAGGTGCCCGAATTGCATATTCCAGAGGAAGCACTGTTGGAGGAAAAGATTAGAAAGCTGGTTGTGAGCGTGCACGACACCGAGGCAGAAGTGGCTAAGGTCTAGTTTGAGCTGAACCTGAAGATAACTGAGCTAGTGTTGAAGTCACATCCTTCAACCCTGCAAGAGGTAAGGGAACAACACAATCCATTGTGAAAGATGGAGTCGCAATAGTGGATGTTGCGTTGGTGGACTTCACCACATTGTTTGAGTAGGCTATGCAGATAGTCATTTTCCTGTAGGAATATCCCACCTTGCAGGTCTTAAATATGGAAATCTGCGAGCTCTAGCAGCAATATGATGAAGTAAGGGCGACGACGCGCACCATTGCTACAACACAATGCCTTGCCAAGCTGCAGGAGGCAAAGCAGTTGCATACATAGGTGGAAGCAGCAGAGAGAAAAGAGGTCATTCTCAAGGCTAGATTGGGGCCCTGGTTCGATCAGGCATACATCATCTCCACCAATATTCAGGAGAAATTGGCGAACTTGTAGAGAACACAATAGAAAATCCAGCAGAACAATGTAGGACTAGCCACAGATTAGCTCGTGGAATAGATCAAGCAGGCTAGTAGTTGCACAAATGGAGTTGGGGTATCTTAACAGTAAGATCTCCACGACACCTGAGTGACTCGAGGGCGATTCACGCTCTTTGTGTTGGGAGCCTGATTGGATGGGGTCTCCTAGGGTCAATTTTGGGGCAAAAGCCCAAGTTTTGTTGTATAAAAATGTAAAATCTCCACAAAATTGTGGTCGCGGAGTGCGTAGATAGTTAAAAGAATTATAAAGGGTTTTACCCTTCTTTATGTAAGTTGAGTCAGCTTTTTGATGATTTACCCATGGTCCACAGACCATGGGCATGTATAAATAGGCATGTCTTAGAGAGTCTACGGCATGATCATGAAGAAGTAATGAAGTTTGTCTATGGGAGAAGTGTACAGAGTTACCGTAGAAGGGTAGGAGGAAAGGCTTTGCAGTTGTGTGTGCAGAGGCCTATAGTGGAGTCCGCCATTGAGTGTGCTGACCCCTGCAGCTGAGTGCGCAGGGAGGTCATGAGTCTGTAAGTTTGAACTGATTATCAATAAAGAATATTATTACATAAATTGCTATGTTTCATCTGTTTACTTATGTTCTGAGTGAATGTGCTTATGCTGTGATCAATGATGGGTTTATGAAATAATGATGTATTAATGTGCAACTTTACATGGATTTTATTGTTATATGAACACAATTGATGTTAATTGTTTACATGAAGATTATCTTGTCGTATGTTAAAGTTATCGAACACTTAGGCTGACCTGAGTAATTACTGGGTTAAGAGTAACTTTTGATACACGTAAGTAACTGATTAGTTTGTTCAATTTCCGTGAAAGACAATCGTAGACCTTCACAAAGGTCTAGAGGCTGATTAAAGAAAGGTATATCAATAAGCCATAAAGGCTTATCGATCTGCGTGAAAGCATATTTAGGGCATAAAATGACACCACGGTGATCTCTGGGTGCATAAACTTGGTTCCAACATCCCCCCATACTACTTCGGGTGAGACTTCATTCCGCGCTACGCAGATTGAAGCTGAAAGGGCCAGTAGTGTAGGGATTTGTTTGGCGCAACTAAATTTGAACCTGGGCTAGGACCCACTAAGCCAACAGAGTAGATGAAGAGTCATGAGGGTAGATGTACTGTTGCAAAGGGGAACGTCAAGGGCCACCCCACCCTTTGCTATAAATAGTCCCTCATAACTCATTGTAAAGGCTTTTGGTCAGCCAAGCTTCGATAGGAGTATCTTAGAGAAATCTTGGACAATATTGTAACGTGCCTTGGCTTCTCCACTGTGCAGAGCTAGTATATATCTTTGGAGGAGCAGGTGGTTGTGGCTATAACATTCCGCTATCAGAACTAGTGGTTGGACATGGATGTATTGTATGACTGGAACTTATATTTCTTGATATAACAGAGCCAACATGTTTCATGCATATGTTGTATTGTATTCCAGCTATCTTGTTTACTCTAAATGACATATGTATTTGTTTTCTTACGCATGCATGTATGGATTATTCTGTATAAGTATGTATGAATCTTTCTGAAATGTGTTGTTGGTTTAACCATCACTTTGGATTGCTTGCTAACTTTCTTTCCAACTTGTGATGCATCTTCAGTCATGTGTTCCCTTCGAAGCTGCATACTGTTATAGGTTTTCAAGGGGCACACTCATCCCACTGTTTGTGTGTTAGAACCTCTCATTTACCTTCCTTGACTTACTGCAGCTGTCACACCCTTGCTACCAATAGGGGCATCTTACTTGCCTCTGTGCAAAATCGTGGTTAAGGCATTAGTGTACGACCCACTGCTAAGACTCCTACACCAAATGGTCTGAGGTCTAATTGCGACTTCTTACCAGGGGGATCCCTTTACATGTTGGCGGGTCCAGCACCGTCAACATTTCTGGTGCTAGAAGGAGGGCCAGATGACATGTTGTGTCCTCTCACCCTGTTTTGAACCTTTGCATATCTATCATGGAGTATTGAACTCTCCTCCCTCCACAATGTTTTTCGCATGCCGAACATGTTACCATCACGAGGTTGTTTTTTGATATCTTGTCCACATAGACGTATCATGGTGAAGGCGAAGTGGCCTTGCTTGAGTTCTTACATGACTTCTTTTCCATGCTTCATGAGGAAGATGGATGTTCTGATGAATAGAACAGTCTGTTGCTTGCATACACACTTCATGAATCTCCACATTGGTGGTTGTGTAGCCTACCAGATGACAGCGCGCAATCACTTGAGCACTTCTGTGATCTCATTGAAGAGGCTTTCTATCATTTTTATCCAGAACATCTTGACCAAAAATTGTTACAACAATGGAAGGCTCTGCATGAATCACCTATGGATTTTTGGCAGTGCTTTCGTGATTTGTAGTTTCAAGATCTAAAGAGCCAAATGAATTTTTTCTATCTTTGGGATCGATTCAAGTATTGTCTTAAGAAATATGCTCATCCCAAGAAGAAGTTTGAACTCAAGCCTCGCTTAGCATTCTTCAGTAATGGAGCCGCACAATCAAAGACAGACACAGTCATTGTCACAAGCGACCATCTGTCATCCCCTCATCAAGTAGTTCCACCACTGTAAAGTGACGTGGGAGATCATGGTCACACATCTGTTCAGCTGTTACATCCTCCTTACATCACTTTGCTTAATTTTCACCCACATTTGGTTGTGAGTCCATCGAGTTGTCATATGCATTTCATACCACAACCTCCATCTTCATACACGGTTGTTCCTCGAGATGATACTATCTTGTGTTCTTCCATTACAGACTCTACACTTGTTTTGAATGAGGAACAAGCCATCGATGAAGTTGGTGTTGCACAACCAACATGCGCTATCATTCATGAAGAGTATCACTGGGAGATTGAGCATCAACACTCGGTGAAGGATGACTCCCTTCCATCCGAGCTTCCTTCGTTCTTTCCTGACATCTTTGGTGAACTCGCTTTCCATGATTTTACACGTGTGTCTTCATATATGGATGCACCCATTATTGATCACTCGCAGGACACACCGGATGTTAGTCCATCATCCGACAATGGAGAGGATAATTTATTCATTGAAAATCCGCTTGACCTTTCATTTGCCTTTTCTAAAAACACAAAGGATGAATTTGTTCGCTTCTCATCTACCCCTCTATTTGATTTATTATATCATAAGGATGTCGATGAAATCGTTGATTTTTCTAATCGTGGTAGTCGTGATCCATTTACTCCCATATTCGATCACGATAATGATTCTAAAGTAGTTTATTTTTCAAAGCCACCTATTTATGATGATCTATCTGATGATTAAGTCGAAACCCCCTAGACTGTCGAGGCACTTCACCGCGAGTTGATGGTTATGTAAGGCCCTCGCTATCCCGGGGTTGGTTTCACTTCCAATCAGGAAATTTTTCAATCACCCAAGGCTCCTCATCACTCTTCTATATGCATTGAAGATCAATCTCACACACAGATCATGCTTCCTCCACTCGAACTGCATGATCCCGTCTCTCATCCATTCGATGAATCTTACGTTGCAAGCACACATGCAGGATGCAAGTTGTCTTTGTTTCTTTTGTTTGCTTGCATGTCACAGCCAAGAGTATGTGTATGCTTCAAAGTTGTACGCAGTGACACACAACACCATGACAAGTCCATGGACCACATGTCATGTACTTGCACTCACTTATATCCCTTGGACACTTTTAAACATGAAGTGTGTTTGTCTTCATTTTTATATCTTTCTTTTTTACTGGTTCACACAACAGGGTTTCTCGCGAACCAAGCCTTCACCAACATGGGTCAACCAACATGCCGGTGGCTACATTAGAAATATCACTTCACGTGATCAGGCCCATGCACCATTAGTTTAGGAGTAGGAGTAGTGTTTGCTTTCAGTTTGTTTTCTTGTTCCATTGTCTGAATCTTTCATTCACTATTTGCATGCACAATCATTTACTCCTTCTTGCACTAAGTATCGCCATGCATTCACAATCAAGACAACATTGCGCAATCCTGAGAGGGAAGGCTCTTTATTCCTCTCAGGAAATGCATATTTCTGCTCAGGAGTTGTCCTCTAGTATTCCATTGTGTAAGTCTGAGGGACAGTGACTGCTGGCCCAGAAAATTGCGTAGTGCAGTCACTGAGCCTGCAACCACTTCCAGCTAAAATTGCGCATTGCGCAGTTCCAACAGCCAGTCAGCCAACCTAGCTTGTGCATTGCACAATTCCAACATGTTAGAAAATTATATATTCAGAGCAATGGAACACATAAAATATTGCAGAAATATAAACACAGAAAACTCATAAAACAAGAGAGACACAGATATACGTGGTTCACCCAGTTTGGGCTATGTCCACCCCGAACAACCAGTCCTTCCTTTCTATTATCCAGCAAAATGAAGAGACACAACCTACAACAAATCCACTGTAATATCCTCTATTTTCTCTCACAATCTCACCTCTCTATTTTTTGCTCAGAAATACACATCTATATCACAACCTCAAATACAATGCCCTCATACAAAGAGAGGGGTTGCCTTCTAGGGAAAAAAACCCTAAACTAAACGTAAGTTCTACCGTTAGATCATCCGCCTAATGAATGGCCCATATTGACTAGAAATTACTATACTTTTATAAGGCAATTTTACATTTATTTTTGGCTTCAGGGGCGTTGCCCCCGAACCCCCGCCAGGGGACGGCTGGCCCCCGAACCCCCCAGCCGGGGGGGATCGGCCCCCCCAGACCCCCGTGGGGGGGACAAGTCCCTCTCACACCCCCCCGTGTGGAAGGGTGTACAAACTTCCTTGGGTATACATCTGGCTGAAACAAAAGACCTCTGAACAATCATGCTCCACACACAACAATCTCACACTTGGAGAATGATTGTAGCAACTCCACTGCTACTTCATTTGCTGCATAATGACTCCTCTTTGGACCTGGCTGTTTCTCATCTTCATCATCATCCTTGAAGACCAATTGAAACTGAGAATGTTCTCAGTTTCTCCCTAGTTACAACTTTTGTTAGCATGTCTGCAGGATTCTGGCTAGTGTGTATCTTTTCCAGCTTTAACTCTCCATCTTCCAACACTGATCATATGAAATGGTACTTGAGCTGTATGTGTTTAGTCTTGGAATGAAATTCTGATTTCTTTGCAAGATGAATGGCACTTTGGCTATCACTGTATAACGTGCCCATATCATGCTTCTTACCCAATTCACCCATAAACCTTTGTAACCAAATCATTTCTTTACTAGCCTCTGTAGCAGCAACATACTCTGCTTCTGTTGTTGAAAGCGCAACAGCACTTTGGATTTTTGAAACCCAACTGACAGCTGTTCCACCAATAGTAAATACATATCCTGTAGTGCTCCTCTTGTTATCTTTGTCACCTGCCATATCTGCATCAACATATCCCTGTAGAGAAATGTTTGAACCACCAAAGCATAATGCTTGATTTGTGGTACCTTTCAAATATTTGAGAATCCATTTCACTTCCATCCAATGTTCCTTTCCTGGATTGTTCATGTACCTGCTTACAACTCCCACTGCATGTGCAATATCAGGCCTTGTGCAGACCATTGCATACATTAAGCTTCCAACTGCTGATGCATATGGAGCTTTAGACATATAATCCATGTCTTCTTGGGTCTTTGGGCACATTTCCTTACTAAGTTTGAAATGGCTAACAAAAGGTGTACTAACTGTTTTTGCATTGTGCATATTAAATCTTTTCAACAACTTTTGTATGTACTCATTCTGAGACAATGTTAATTTGCGATTTTTCCTGTCTCTAGTGATTCTCATACCAAGGATTTGTTTTGCAACTCCCAAATCCTTCATTACAAATGAATTTGCCAATTTTCTTTTGAGCACATTTATTTCCTGCATGTTAGACCCTGCAACAAGCATGTCATCTACATATAATAACAATATAATATAGCTGCCATCATTTTGCTTTTTCAGATAAACACAATGATCAGAGTGACATTTAGTATAACCTTGTTCAGACATAAACTTGTCAAATTTTAGATACCACTGCCTTGGAGCCTGTTTTAAGCCATACAAGCTCTTCTTCAACCTGCACACTAGTTTCTCCTTCCCTTTCACCTCATATCCTTGTGGTTGCTGCATATATATCTCTTCCTCCAAATCCCCATGGACAAAGGTTGTCTTTACATCTAACTGCTCAAGATGCAAATCTTCAGTTGCTACTAGACTTAAAATAGTTTTGATTGAAGTCATTTTAACAACAGGAGAAAATGTTTCATCAAAATCAATACCTTTCTTCTGTGTAAACCACTTCAACACAAGTCTAGCTTTGCACCTCTGTTTTCCTCCATCTTCTTCCTTCAGCCTATAAACCCATTTATTCTTTAATGTAGTTTTTCCTGCAGGCAACCTGACTAAGTCCCAAGTCTGGTTATTCATTAAGGAGTCCATCTCTTCTTCCATGGCTACCTCCCACTTCTTCCTGCTTTCAACCTACATTTCTTCTTCATAACATTCGGGTTCACCAAAATCAGTCAACAATAAATAATATAATGAAGGAGAGTATCGTTCAGGGGGTCTACTTATCCTGGTAGATCTTCTAACACCACTTTCAAGTGTTTGGGGTGCCTGTTGCAGTTGTGGTGGTTGCTGTTGTTGTGGTTGTTGATTATTATTATTTTCAGGCACCTTTACTTTTTCAGTGATTTCGTCAAGAACTACATATTCCTTGTTTTCTTTTTCTTGCTTCTTTTCCTACAACTGATTCTTATACAAGACCTTTTCATAGAATATTACATCTCTGCTCCTAATGATTTTGTGATTTTTGTAATCATATAAGCAATAACCAAAATCATTAACACCATATCCAATAAAGGTACATTTCTTTGACTTTGCCTTAAGCTTTGTTCTATTTTCTTCATCAATATGGACAAAGGCCTCACAACCAAATGGCTTCAAAAAGGAGTAGTTTACCTTTTTACCTGTCCATGCCTCCTTTGGAACATCACCATCCAAGGAACTTGATGGCCCTCTATTTATTAGATAAACAACAGTATCTACAGCATCTGCCCAAAACTGTAAAGGCAATCCTGCATGCAATCTCATGCACCTTGCACGCTCCATGATTGTTTTGTTCATCTTTTCTGACACACCATTTTCTTGTGGTGTTCTTGGAACTGTCTTCTCTCTGCGAATTCCATGCTCTGAACAGTACCTATCAAACTCTTTGCTGCAATAGTTACCTCCATTGTCTGATCTAAGACACTTCAATTTCTTTTTTGTCTCAATCTCAACCAAAGCTTTCCATTTCTTGAAAGTATCAAATACATCAATTTATTCTTAATACAATAAATCAAAGTTTTTCTAGTTGCATCATCAATAAAGGTAACATAATAAAGAGAGCCACCAAGAGATGATACCTGAGCAGGTCCCCATACATCTGTATGCACAAGCTCTAATTTTTTGCTCTTCTTTTCTTTCCCAACTCTGAGAAATCTGACTCTCTTCTGTTTTCCATAAATGCAATTCTCATAGAAGTCCAAATCAACATTCTTCAAACTTGGCAACAAATTCCTTGAGTGAAGAATCTTCATCCCCTTTTCAATCATGTGTCCGAGCCTATTATGCCATAATGCTGCATCTGCTCCTTTGGAAGTTAAAGCATTAACAGAGTTAGAAACACCATTGCATAAATACAATGTACCAACCTTTCTGCCTTTTTGCTATTACCAGGGCTCCTTTGGTGACCTTCCAAGTTTTATCTGTGAAAGTTGTCACACAACCTTCACCACCTAATTGCCCTATTGAAATCAGATTTTTCTTTAGATTTGGAACATGCCTTACCTCCTTTAGTAGCCATTGGTTTCCATTCTGCTGTTTTACAAGAACCTTACCCATTCCAACAATTTTACAGGGTTTATCATCACCTAAACGAACTTGTCCAAAATCTCCTTGAACATAGTCATGAAAATATTTCTTATTAGGTGTGGCATGGAATGAGGCCCCTGAATCTACCACCCAGAAATCAGTAATATTTTTGAAAGAAAGAATCAAAGCATCTTGTAACACCTCACTTGTCACATTTGCTTCATGATTGTTTTCTTGCTGTGCATCTCCTTCTCTTCCCTTCTGAGATCTACAGTCTTTCTTTAGGTGTCCTTTCTTTCCGCATTTCCACCACACTATCCCTGATTTGGACTTGGATCTACCTTTCCTTGATTTACTGCGATATCCTGAGCTCTTTCCTCTTTCCATTTTCTTCCCCTAGACTCTGCACTCAAAGCATTACCTGATGTCTCACCGAAGCTTTTCCGTCTTATTTCCTTGCTAAAGATAGCACCGACAACATCATCAAACTTTAAAGTACTAGATCCAGAGACAAAGTTACTAATGGCCATTACTAAACCATTCCAACTTTCTGGCAATGAGCACAAGAATAATAGAGCTCTAACTTCATCTTCAAAGTTTACCCCTACAGAACTTAACTGACTTGTAACTGTATTAAAATCATTTAAATGATATACAACAGATCCACCTTCCAACATCTTCATATTAAATAACCGTTTCATAAGAAATACCTTATTTGAGGCCGAGGGTTTTTCATATAGTTTCGACAATGCTTGAATCAAACCCTCTGTCGTTGTTTCCTTCGAAATGTTGAAGGTGACTAACGCAGCGAGGCACAACCGTATTGTTCCAAGTGCCTTTCTATCGAGAAGGTTCCATTCTTCATCTGTCATAGCCGTCAGCTTCTTTGTTTTTCCACTCAATGGTAGGTACAGATCTTTCTGATACAGATAATCTTCCATCTGCATCTTCCATAGCGAGAAGTTTTGGCCGTTAAATTTCTCGACCCTAAACTTACCATCTTTCGCCATTGCTCCCACTCGAACGAGGAACCCTTCTTTCCTACGAGTTTATCAGCCAAATAGACCTTCGGCTCTGATACCAGTTGTTAGAAAATTATATATTACGGAGCAATGGAACACATAAAATATTGTAGAAATATAGACACAGAAAACGTATAAAACAAGAGAGAAATAGATATACGTGGTTCACCTAGTTTGGGCTACGTCCACCCCGAACAGCCAGTCCTTCCTTTCTATTATCCAACAAAATGAAGAGACACAACCTACAACAAATCCACTGTAATATCCTCTGTTTTCTCTCACAGTCTCACTTCTCTGTTTTTCGCTCAGAGAATACACATCTATATCACAGCCTCAAATACAATGCCCTCATACAAAGAGAGGGGTTTCCTTCTAGGGCAAAAAACCCTAAACTAAACGTAAGTTCTACCGTCAGATCATTCGCCTAATGAACGGCCCAGATTGACAAGAAATTACTATACTTTTACAAGGCAATTTTACATCTATTTTTGGCTTTGGGGGTGCTACCCCTGAACCCTCGCCGGGGGACCGCTGGCCCCCGGATCCCCTAGCCAGGGGGGATTGGCCCCCTCGGACCCCCGCACCCCCTCGCGTGGAGGGGTGTACAAACTTCCTGGGGTATACATCTGGCTGAAACAAAAGACCTCTGAACAATCATGCTCCACACACAACACAACAACTAGTCAGCCTCCTAGATAGCCCAGACTACCTTTTACACAGTTCTGGTAGTTAGTCAGCTAACCTCCCAGAAGAAATTATGCATTCCTTCCTAGTCAATCCCGAGGTATGTTGCATGTCTTTCCTCAAGTTTTCTTTTGTTTTCGCTGACATATTTCTTGCCATGCATGTTGCTGTGTCTCTAGAACTAGTAGTTGTTTTTCCACCTCTTAGCAGTTCAGAATCAAAGGCCTATCAGAGAGCAGGATCAAAGGACATTGATGGAAGTGAAATTGGAGCAGTAGTTGAGCGAGTGTTTACAAGTCTACCAATCTATGAAGATACCAAACTGATTGTAGACAAGGACATCAAGCTCAAATGGCAAGAGGTCAATGATGCATTTGCACGCAAATTTGGTGAAGACCTAAAATACCACCAAGTCTATGTGAACATCAACAAGTCCGGCTTGTACCGGATTGCATGTAGGTATCCCATGCTCCCATGCACAGACATGATGCCTTGGATCGTCTCATACAATGATCCTAAGATGATGACTTTGAGCAGTGTTAGCAGGATGAAGATTTCTACCTTCAGGGCATAGGATTATGATGAGATGTATCAGATGTCGGAGCCAGTGATCATCATGGAGACTCCCTTCAACATACCCAGTAGTAATGTCAACTCCAGAGACATTTTGAAGAATTGGGTAAAGGAGTCAACTAAATTCAAGATGACACCCAACCAGATCTAGAAGATGAAGATATTGTGTAAGGCGTATCAATACTTGGTCATCTTTGCATGTCGATTGTATGCCCAAGAAAGCATGGAAACCTTCCCATAGAGTTGGTGATCGTGTTGCACCAACTAGCGAGAGAAGGAAAAGCATGTAACTGGTCTAACATGTTGGCTCATCAGCTGAAGGAATAGGTAATAAGGGCTTGAAAACCACCGAAAGGGATGCAAGTAGGGATCTACATGTCTACCTATATCCTGGATGCAATCTATGCTCGACAGGAGTTCCCGGGCTTGAAGTTGGCATGGAAACTGACGGAGACTGCTATGAACACTTATTGTAAGATTGTGTCTAAATTCAACTTCAAAGGAGTTATCATGCAGCTGTCCAATCATTTTGTCACCCTGGTTTACAAGATGATGTTCGAACGGGATCCACCCTGCATGTCAAAGGCACCAATGGAGGCACTCATTGACATAGCTTATTGGTATGCCTCACCATTCGAAACCTTCATACAAATGTACAATGTGGAGAAGCCTCCACATGTTCTACCAAAGTTTGCCTTGGAAAAACTCGTCATGGAGGAAGTATCATATCACATCTCGGCAGGATTGAAAGCTAGGTTGCACTTGAAGAAGAAGGCACCTTGGCCTGCTCTTCCATTACGGATCGGGTTATACAAGATACGAAGTTTCAAGCATGCAGATGTCAAAATAGAGTAGATGAAGAAGTATCCATTCGACCTCCGAAGTTACAATCCGTATGACCTGCATTGTCTTGTGAAAGATCACTGTGCGAGAGTATAGTTCAACTGGATCCATAGGGCATGTCATTGGGAGGATGAGAACCCATGGAGATATGGTTACAACTCCTCCATACTCAATGAATTGGTCGGCTATGTTGTGGAATGGTTAGTGAAGCAACGTGATGAAACATCTCAGAGAGCACTAGAAGCGGTAGTAGCAATAGAGGTGAACATACCAGCGCGAGACAAGGGCAAGAGGAAGATTGTCGATCGCATGCAGTAAGATAAAAGCTACAAGTTCTTAGAAGATCCACTTTTGGGGAAAGCAACTATGGATATAGAGGCAAGAAGGCAACAATGCAACAAGTGAAACTCGCAAAGGTAGAGAGAGAAATGGAGAATGGAGGAAACATAGAAGGAGTTGCATGAGTTGAAGAAGCAACTCCAGAAGGAACAAGAGCTATGCAGATAGGGGAAGGAAGCATAGTAGGAATAGGTACAACAGGGGGCACAATTTGTAAATATAGATGAAACTACACCCGTTCTAGTAGTGGACTCATCAGAACAGATGGATTGAGATAGACATAGTGAACCATCACAGAAGCAGGACTTCGCTTAGGAGATAGAGCGAGCACTTGAACAGATGGATACAGATATGGAGCAGAAGGAGTTAGAGCAAGCCATCGACCTCATGCCTCACCACTAAGAGGTCGACTAACCAACTTCACTGCATCCAGAAGATGAGAAAGTCCCAAGGGACTAAGGAGACACTGAGATCCTTGGAGATCATCCGGAAGGAGAGTTGCACAACATCTCATTCGATGAGTCTCAACATAGAGTTGTGCAATCTTGCAGACTGTGAACTCTGAAAGATCATACATCTCCTGCATAGTGTGAGGAATGAGTGATCATTTTTGATGTGCACAAACATCTAGCATTATTGGTCGATGTTACCAGAGCATATGCTAAAGCCACTAGCTCAAGTGTTTGCTTTCTGATAGCTGAGAATGAGCGAATGGCTAAGGAGCTACAGACGACCAAGCAAGGAGGAGAATTAATTACAATTTCTGTCCAAGAATATTTGAAGAAGGAAATACTAAATGAAGTATTGTCCCTTGAAATAGTCATGTGGCATTGTATTCCAGGTTTTGTACCATGCATAATGTAGTCGTCCGTCTCAACGAATGGCAGTAATGATGTGCTAGAAGAGCACGTATCTTGTCAAATGTGCATGCTACTGTTGATTACATGAAAACATGGACGATGAGGTACAAGGGAGCCCTGCTTCACTTGCCTATGATGATGAAGCTGAAATCAGTCAAGCTAAAGGCACATATCAAGAGTTAGATCCGAAACTATGAAGAGCTCCCACAGCTCATCACTAGTATATAGGCTTCCCATGCATGTGTATTTAAGAGTATGCATGTTGTTGTGTGCGCACATGTGATCCCATCTATTGGGACTCTCACCCAGGTGAAGACAAAGGCATAGGTCCAACTAGAGCTTGACTCGTACTTCAACGAGTTGATGTGCATAAACACCAACCCAAACATGTCCATTAGTGTAGAAACCATGCATAGGTATGTTGTTGGTCTGGCCACACTCAAGAAAAAGATGCACATTCTATTAAAAAAGGTGGACAGAGGAGCCTGAGCAGTGTACCCAGATGCTATGGAGGCAAGAGTCAGGTTCGAGAAGGATGTCACCTTAGAGTACATGGACATCATCATGGACTACCGATCTTGGCATCAGTGCACTACTGTCGACCACCATGAGGATGTCGAAGAGTTGGTCTTCCAATAGTTGTCCGAGTCATACTAATGTCTTGCATGGCTTACTCAAGCCATTTTGTCTCACATGGGTACATGGGCATTGTAATGTAACAGCTTGTCAAGTGTAAGTTCAAGTGTCGATAGGAGTATCTTAGAGAAAGCTTGGACAATATTGTAATGCGCCATGGCTTCTCCACTACGAACAACTAGTATATCTCTTTGGAGGAGCATGCGGTTGTGGTTCTAACGTTCCACTATTGGAACTAGTGGTTGGACATGGATGTGTTGTATGACTAGAACTTACACTTCTTAATATAACAAAGACAACATATTTCATGCATATGTTGTATTGTATTCCAGTTATCTTTTTTGTATTTTCTTGCTTACGCATGCATGTATGGACTATTCTGTATAAGTATGTATCAATCTTTCTGAAATGTTTTGTTGGTTTAACCATCACTTTGGGTTGCTTTCTAACTTGCTTTCCATCTTGTAATGCATCTTTGCTCATGTGTTCCCTTCCAAGCCGCGCACTATTACAGGTTTCCAAGGGGCTCACTAATCCCACTCTCAGTGTGTTAGAACCTCTCACATGCCTTCCTTGACTTACTGTAGCTGTCACACCCTTGCTACTAATAGTGACATCTTACTTGCCTCTGTACAAAATCACGGTCAACGAATTACCATATGACCCACTACTGGGACTCCTTCACCAAACGGTCTGAGGTCTAATTGAGACTTCTTACTAGGGAGATCCCCTGAGATGTTGGTGGGTCTAGCACTGTCAACACTACCTTTTGACAGGTCTCTTCCTATCGAATTCAACACACTATCTAGGAAAAAAACCTAGAATCAGTTCAATGCCTTGGAACTTGCAAACATCATGGCAGGTTACCTTGTGTTTGGTCAGGGGTTTTCATTATTGGATCCTGGTTAAACAATTCTATGAGTGTTCAATGACAAAAACATTACTCAAGCTCGTTAGATTTTACTGTGCATCTTAGAGACCATAACCATTATCGGTGGCCATCCTCGCATATGTTAACAATCTCCATTATTGACTGGTAATTAGAAGATTTCGTACATGTTCAACCTCAATTCCTTTATTCACATGTATCGAAATATGTTTTTAAGGTGAAGCGGGGATCAAGACCCTGGGTAGAGGCTTACATCACTCATCCTTGTTTCCATTCCCAAGTTGTGTATATTATTTTTTGGAGATAGCTCATAAGAATGATCTTATTATGACACAAGTTTCACTTTGTGCTTATTGGTGGACACACTCGTCATATCTCTTTGTTGAGAAATCACTTTGACATAGCTAATGAGTGTGGCAATACCTAACTCAGGACATGATTTTAGATGTTTTATATATATGTGTTGTATCAGGTTACTCGTATTCTCGAAGCTCCAATCCTCTCTCTCTCTTTTCAAATAAAATGACAGTTATATAAAGTATTTCTGTCATCATCTCTACGTCTGATCTCACATATTAGGGGGCATCTGTTACACAGGAAAATGGCCTCCTCATCAGATTAGAGGAGAAGGGAAAAATGACTGAAAGATTGACCAAGTTCATAGTCCTATTTTCCAAGCTAACACTCTCTAGGAACTAGCAACATGATTTATAAAGCTTGCTAGCTCTACATCAGGTGCGTTAGTCCCTAGGGTAACTTTGTTTGTTGCCTTGGGAGGTGTGTTAGTCAACTTAAGTGGGTTTCTGGAGGTCAAAGGAGGAAGTTGACCAAGAAATATCCCTATATTCACTCCTATGCCAGCCCATAAAGTAGGGAAACATCCATATTCACCCTGTTCGGGGGGATTTCTATTCCTAGTGGAGTCTACAAATAGGGAAAGAGCGATAAAGCATGGAAACATCTCTGCTTTTTCCCAAAAGAACTCATGAAGGATTTGGCAAGGCTTATCCTCTTATGCTATATATTTGAGGCTAGGGTCATTGTGAAAGGCGTCGAAAGTATTGAAAGGATTACCTATTTATTGTTGAAGCTTGTATTAGGCATTGGCTCTTCAAGAGGTTAAGAGGAGAGGGAGAGAGGAGTTGGAGGAGTAAGGGAAGGCCAATCCAAGTGAAGGTTGTAATCACTCTTTCATATCATTAATATAGAACTGCAGTTGTGTTGTCCTCTCCATGGCATTGGTATTGTGATTTATTTAAATGTTTATAGAATGCTAATGATTATGAGTAGATTAGATGTATGCAGTAAGATATCCCTATGTATTATTGTGTTGATTATTGAATTTATATGTTGTGATATTACGCTTCGTCTTGTTGATGTGCAGGTATTGATCTTGGAGCTAGTTGAGGGGTCTTCAACTCTGCTACTTTGTGTTCTCCAAAATCACCACACCGAGATTTGAGGTAACAATCCTTCTTATTACTCTAATTATCATTTCACTAATACGAATATGTGCATGTATCTCTGGTCTGGCTGCAGCTAATCTGACTGTCTGCCAAGGATCCTGGGAAGATCTAGGGTATCACCATCAAACACCCATGCATTAATCCCTATAGCAGGGGTCACTAGCACAGAACTGGCAACTTTGGTTTGGTTATTGGCAGGAAAACCTATGAGAGTGACTTTGCATTTGTGGCAACTCCCTTTCCCATCGCATTAGAGTGACTGTAGCCTAACATATTCATAACAATAGTGGGACCCAGGGATAGGATGTTTGAGTGGCTGACTTGTCTCCTGAGGGTTCTATTGATGATGTTGAATGACTATGTGTGATGTTACATTGATTCCACTTCCTTAAGGTCACATAGGAGGTCAAATCTGATCATAGTAGGCTCACATCTCATGTTTACCCTCGTTGGCATGGTTACTTGAGTGGATGTGGGAGGAGGGTATTACACATTTAGGTATGAGTAGACTTCTTATTGAAATTGTCTTATACTAATATAGACTCTGTGTGAATGTGATTATTATGTACCAGTGATAATTGTTTATGAGCTTACGATGTGAACATGTTAGCTAGTTATTGTTATGGATATCATGACCTTATTTATGGTTGACTTGATTTTTGTGAAGTTATATCATGCTAATATTCCTTGATTTTGCATAAACAATAACCTCCCCTTAGATAAAGTAAGGTATGATCTTACTTATATAATCTATTTTGTGATTTAATGTTTGATTATGTCGTTTAATTGGTGTTTGAGTGTTGGTGTCTATTATGTCACATATATATTGTCTTAATGTTTGATTACTTGCATGATATGAGTATGTGTTTGTAAGATTTCCTGAATGAACGATCTTTTTTTAAGATGATTGTATTAACATGTATGTGTTGAGATAGTTGATATGTACTTGAGTGTAGTAGGTGATAATTGTAACATTATGACTAATGACTATGAGTTGACAATGGATTATGACATGATTCTTAGTCTTGGTAAAGGTTGATTTCAAATTGATAGATATGATTCTCTTAATAGTTGGAACATGTGGTTGACATGTTTGAGAAGTTGTAGAATAGCATGCTTGGCATTAGTATGACAAGGGAATAATTTATTTTTTTATATAACTATCCATTGGGTGATGGGGTAGTACATAGTAAGACTCAGTTGCAACAAGGTAAAGGTAAAAGAAAGGAATTGTGTGATAATTCCTTTGTCTATGTTTGGAAACTGAAATTCCAAACAAATGAGTTATTTGCATATAGGAATTATTCTTAACCTTGATTCTGTCTAACATTATGTGAGTGTGTTATATTCATAAATATGTATTTGACAGGTATGGCAACTAGTGTCTAGTTATATCTAGATCTGTCAAGCGAATTTGAATCCCTTGAGAAATGGCGTGGATGTGTTAAGTTGCAATAAACGTGCTCATCACAAAAAGTGTTTCCAGGAAAACTAGTGTCTTTTCGATCAACTAGCCCTCTAGGATTGGAAACTATCCTAGAAACAAACAATCAAAGCAATTTGGGATTTATTCTATGTATGATAGATAAGAGAGAGGCAAAGGAACCAACCTGGATCTTCCGCTTAACTCCTTGCTTGATCTCTCTCCCCCTTGACAGAGCTTGCAACTCCTCTCCTACTTATCCTGCTTAGAGAATACCTGTAGGAACACAATAACAAAACACCATCAAAGCATCTTGATCTATTATATCATAAGCATTGCAGAATTAGAAATACAATGAACATACAATGGCATTCACAAATAATAACATTCACAATTGCACAGTTGTATGGAAGAAAACTCAAAGAACTTTATTAAATAGAAGGGAGAATTACAATCCAGGTGTTTGATCCAACATCATCCTCCTAGCATCAAAGCTCTCTTCACCTCATGAAAAGCAAGATCACACCAACAATACAATGCTCTTTCTCAACCACAAACTACCAGCACTTTCAAATTACAAAATTCAAGCCTCTAGATCTCTCAGATGAAGGATCCATTTATAGATGTGTGCAAGGGTGTGAGTCATCTCTGGGGTTTCAATTAGTGTCATTCCACTTGTTTTTGGTTCCACTTGGAGATTTCTTGGATCTCTTACTCATCCCTGGGCGAATTCAAAGAGGCAAGTGTCATAGGAGAAGTTTCTAGAAGATTCCATGAGCATCCACTTACCAAACTGTCTCAGACATTTGTCCATCCTCGCTCATCGCACCCTACATAAGGCCTCATCAGTATGCATTGCACCTGGCTAGTGTAGGAGTCAGTATGCATCGCACCCTGCCAGTGGAGCAGTCAGTATGGTCCTGTTTTGGCCAATTCTGGATGGTTTTTCAGGTGGAACTCTTGGGGAATGATGTAATGAGGTGACCATGATCCTTTAGGGTATGAAACAACACTTTTAGGGGTTAAAGAGCCCTAGTTTATCAACCTATAAGATTGGGATTGTAGTGCCCAAATATGTCTATAACAGTTGCCCCCTAAAGCATGAAGTTGTAAATCTTTTGATGTCTGGTGAAATGCTTTATCATGAGGATCCGAGGTTTTCAAACTGGAAGGTGACCTATATAAGATACAATACAATACATCATCATAATATAATTTTCATGATCTAGTTGGGGTGGACATTCCCATGCTCAACTTTATAAATTCATTTCATGTACATAGAAAAGATAGTCGTCTGCATATGTATACTGGTGATTCATCATCCCTGGCTCTGATGACCATCTGTGCAGCTTCTATGTACATTTGATGTCTTTATATCCTTGAATATATCGCAGCTCGAATGGATGAAACTAGATCTGGGGTCTTCAATCTCGTTTAATCTTCGCCTGATGTACAAGTCAATCCATGTGAAGGTATGTTCTGAAGTCAAACATGGAGAGACATCGCCTGATTACCAGCCAATAATGTGAGCTGTTAACAGACACGAGAGGAATCACCGATAATGATAATGACCCTCAAGGTACTACAGTACAATTCACGTGGTGTGAATATATGATCCAATGTCGAACACCACGCAAAATCTTTCGGTCGAAGGCCATTGATGTCAACCTATCGCCAGAAGTGAGAAACTTGCCATTGAGGCATGCAAGCTTCAAAGTACTGAAAGGGGTGTTTCTAAGTCAACTTCTTGGATAATGAGTTGATGTTGACAAGACGTGACCCATCCTAGGAGGGCCTTAATGTATCCCACATCTAAGACATGAAACGAAGCAAATGATCTTCTGGAGGTGCAAATGATCTGACGACACAAGGTTCAGGAATGGAAATCATGAAAAATGGAGGGTGAAGGTATTGCAGTGGATGAGGCATTAAATGGATGGTGGTTTCTCAACTGAATGACTTCTCTTAAACATATCGGTGACATTGAGATGGATATGTAGCGTTAACCCCAACAGATGGATGGTGCAGAATACTAATGGGGAAATGACCAGTGAATGAAATAACCCAACCTGACTCAATCAAGGTGACGGAGTGAAAGTGTCATGTTCAAGAGCAACCTGATACCATAAAATTCTTCAAGTTCTCTTCCCTTTTTCCCCAGTCATTGCTGATCAGTACCACTTTATTTTTTTCAATCTTGAGGAGGATAACATATGCTTGTTCTATAACTTTCCCTTCAGGAAAACCTGTCGCTATGTTTTAGCGAGTCTAGCGACAGTGAAACTCGTTCTTGTCTAGGTGGACAAGTTTGTCGCTATTGTTTTAACGAGTTCAACGACAATGACAACTCAGTGTTTTTCATGTTTAGAGAGTTTGAAAAGGTATGAAAAGGAAACTCCAGCAGTTCTTTTTCATAACATAATCCCTTAAATCTGAAAAAGGATAAAATAATACAAAAGGGATGACTTTTCGATCACTTTAGCGAGCCGAAAAGACAAGCGCTCAAACTTTTTTGTGAGATAATCCATCAGGTCCGAAAAAGATTAAAATATACAGGAGGAATGGCACTTCCAATCACTTTAGTGAGCTGGAAAGGCCAATAACTCGACAATATTTTCATATTTAATGAATCTGAAAAGAGTTTAAAGGAGACTCGTTTTTTAGGAACGAATGGCGTTTAGGGTAGCAATTGGTTCCAGGTAAGCTTGGAACTTCTCAAAACATGGTGATGTGAAGAGGTTGGCTAACAGGGCCACTCGTCGCAACTATTCCTCAAAAGGGTAAACAATCAAGTGGAAGCATATGATCGGCTATAAGGATGGAGGTGATGGCAGGAACACAACCAAGGCTCAAAAGGCTAATAGCATGGCAATCACAAGGGTTATTTACCAAATGCGGGTTCATTTTTTAATGAGCTTGAATCGTGGGGAATTATGCTCAGTGGTAGGTTTATTTTTTAATGAGCTTGAACCATGCGACAACATATGCTCAGGGGGTAGGTTTATTTTTTAATGAGCTTGAACCATGTGACAACATATGCTCAGGTGGTAGGTTTATTTTTTAACGAGCTTGAACCATGCGACAACATATGCTTAGGTTTTAGTTTTTCTTTTTATGCAAGCTAGAAATGACAAAACTAAAAGAACTAGAAAAGACAAAACTAGAAAGCTAAAAAAGCTAAAAAGCTAAGGAACTACTAAGGTTAGGTAGGATGGTTTCATCCGCAGAATAGACAAAACACTTCCTTTGCTTCGTCCGCAGAATAGACAAAGGTGAATGGTGTGTTAGACCAATCACCTAACCTAAGAAGTTAAAAAGCTAAAAAGCTAAAAAAGCTAGAAAATGAAATTGAAAAGGGTTTGCATGCCCCCAGCATGATGAAAAGGAGAGTCTCCTGTAACCATATGGAAACTTCTGTGGTTACATAGGATTGTTTTATCCGTGGAGCAGACAGAACACTTCCTTGGCTTCATCCGCCAAATAGACAAAGGTGAATGGTGTGTCAAACCAATCACATAACCAACAGGGAAACTCATATGGTAGGATGGTTTCATCCACCAAATAGACAAAACACTTCCTAGGTTTCATCCGCCAAATAGACAAAGGTGAATGGTGTGTCAGACCAGTCACTTAACTTACAGGGAATCCTATCTTTTCAGCTGGGTTCATCTGCCAAATAGACAAGGGTGCATGCCACCTAAGCTTCGTTACATTCGCCAGACTACTTGTGGTAATTAGGTGGATGGAATGAAGGTTGAAGAGACACTCTCGACACAAAAGGACCATTTAGGGATGATGATCGACTTGGAGCTATACTTGAACTAGGGAATGAAAGCTGGTCAACAGTGACAATTTTGCCTTCATGCGGGAAACACATCACTCGAAAGAGTGTTGAAACAATAGCTTCCATGTTATAAACATAGTCATGCCCAAGGAGTAGATTGTAATCTAACAGTCCTTGGATTACCATCACGTCCAAGTGAACGGTTTTCCTTCCCAAAGTTATCGGTAACTTAGGAGGGATCCCTAATGGTAAACTGGTCCCTTTGTTAAAGCCTAACAAATTATGTGTGACAAGCATAAGCGATGGCGAACCAAGCACTTTCCAAGTAGTTGAGGAAAGGATACTCACTGATGCCCCTTCATCTATGATAGTACCAGACACGATAATTTTGTAAACTTGTACTATGATCCAGAATGGTACATTAGAAGGAAGGTGGGATCTTGCTAGTCGATTCCAATCAAAGGAAGTGACTAGACTACTTAGAGGGGGTACCGAATAAACGGTTGAATTAACCTCTTGAGTAGCGGGAACTAAGGGATTCTCTTCCTGTTGTGAAGGAATGGGTGGATTGCCCCAAGTTCATCGGACTCTGAAGTGATAAAAAGAATTTGAACGGTATCGTTCTCACTCTCTTCGGGAAGGGTATGATCTTCTGAAGGTAAAATTGGGTCGAATGCCATCTCGACCTATTGACTTTGGTCTGGTATGGACTTAGAATATTCACTTTCAATTAAAGGCATTTCGACCGATGGTTGAGTTATGACAGTCATATTTTCAACTAGTAATGGAATTGGGGAGAGCTTCCTATATCTAGATGGAAGTCACTGCGGTGAAGCAGGACAACTATGCAAGACTCTTTTGGCTTCATCCAAAAAAGGACAACGGGGAAGGGTATGGTCCCTTTCACATAACCTACATGGAATTTTGACCTTTCCTTTCTGTCCGTGAACTTCACTATTACTAGTTGATGGCGTGCTCTCAACATGATCACCAGAGGTTGATGACACCTGTTGGTGAAAATGGGGAGACCATTCTCTCAAGATCTGAGGATTGCAAAAGCATTCTCGATGAAAATGGTCTTCTCTATAAATTATGCATGGAGATCTAGGTTTGGAAAGCTTAGTGTGCGGATTTTCACTAGATGCTGCATGGTTGCCCCCTTACTGAATTGACTTCTTCTTCTTCTCTTTCCCTTTCTTCTTCTTCTGAGCCACCTGGTTACTAGCATCGCTACTTTCACCAAGCGAAGAGGAAGAAGGGGAGGGAGAAACAAATGAAGAAGAAGGCGAAGGGTTAACTTCAGTATTAACTAGATGCTGATTCGATTGCTGAGGAATCACGGTATTTTGAACGACAGAGGTTGAGAAAAGCCAGACTGGCAGGCCAATTGTGATTCCTGAAAGGGACAATGTAGCCATATACGGAGCACCAATATTTCCCCAAGAAGAAAATGGACTAGGATTCCCCTCAAAAGGGATCCCTTGATTGGTGGACTCCATTATCTCAACCTAAGATCAATGAAGGAACAGGGATTTTATTCCGAATTAAATAAATTTTAATGACGCTTTGACACAAGTTTGCTTTTTCAATTTTTAAGAGTCGAGAAAAAGCTAAAGATGACTCTAGTCCCCTTCAATTTTTAATGAGCCTAAAGTGACAAGTGCTCAGACGGACCTTTTCTTCTAAAGAGTTGAAAAGGAACGAAAGTGACTACTCTGTAAATCTAGACAGAGGGATTACCAAACCAATTGTAAAACTGCAATATACACCTTGGTGATAAATTAAAGAGAAATTACCAAGGACTTATGTACAGAAGTCAATCTTCCCGAATGCTGTGTTCAGTGCATTGCGATCAATAGGGCGGCAGACATAGCTTCCTATGGATAAAGGATGTAAGCCTATTGTGGTCTCCCAATATATACTCGATGGTATGGGGAGCACAAGTCCATGCTAGCACTTTTCGTATCAAAGAGGAGGAATCACCCAACCTTCGATGAAAATGATAGTTACTAGATTTTACGACGCTGAAACACGTCTCTAGCCTAGACCTCTAGATGTGTTGCGTTAGGTTCCAAAGCATTGTTAGGTTCATTGAGATTTATTTTAGAGTTGATCTTGTATAAAAGTTTGCCGTTCAATGGTTCACCACGTGATGTTGATTTGAAATTCCTGGAAATGCAATCTACAATGATTAACAATCGTTGTTTATTTTGATCAATGAAAATCCTAGCTACCAGGGAAAGAAAATTACGATTCTTTCAAACAAAGAGCAAAGAGCACACAATAAATGCACTTTCCCAAATCATTTTTCGCACACAAGCTAGAAGCAAATGCGAATGCATGTATTTTTTTTTCATTCCCTTAATGTGAGAAATGCAAAAAAGGAGAAACATAGCAAAAGATCTGAAATACTTTACTCAAAGCGACATTTCGACAATTTCTTTTTCAAAATATAAAGGAAGACTAAATGACACTTTTTAATTTCGAATAGAAAATGCTTTCGACACTTTGAATAACAAAAAATCAAATCAAATACATGACAAAAATTTCAATCGACTATTCAGAGAAGGAAGACTCGATGACACTTCTCTTTTTGACACAAAACGACAGTTACGACACTCTTTGTACCAAAACGACAGATCAATTTAAGCAACTTTTCGAAAAAGGATTGTAAATGATGGAAAAATACATAAAAACACTTACTAATCCTAATCAAAGGAGGCTAACCTATGTAATGGAAGCAGGCTTTAGTAATGAGGCACTATTCATGAGCAACAAATCAACTAAATAGAACTGAAAACAAGGACAAAAACCCCAAATTTCAAGAAGAGAAATAGGCTCAGTCAGTCACCGCACCTAGGCTTCACAGAAACAAGGATGAATCACATTTTTTAGGCTTGGGAGGTGCGATGCATACTGGTTGACAGTGACAGATAGTACGATGGGCTAGGGAGCGCAATTGAGGTGAGTTTTGGCTCAAATTTGCAGCTGATTTCAGTGATTTAAGCTGAGCTATGATGGACAGTAAAGAGAAAAATACAGAGGAATGATCTTGAGAGGTTACTGAGCTACCAAAAGGGCATCTAGAATGGTTGTAATTCAAATGTTCAATTCATAAACTAAACCAGAGATTGATTGAAGTAGCATTCATCTACTATGAAATTGTAGAGCAAAAGCAATTTGAAGGCTATCTGGCTAACTTTAGGCTTCGTCTATAGTTTATAAAGAAAACAACGATAACAAACAAACATCTATTTGATCCCCAATGGAGTCTCCATTTTGTTTTTGGGAAAACTAGTGTCTTTTCCCTTGACTAGCACTCTAGGATTAGTAGCTATCCTAGAAACAAACAATCAAAGCAATTTGGGATTTCTTCTATGTATGATAGATAAGAGAGAGGCAAAGGAACCAACCTGGATCTTCCGCTTCACTCCTTGCTTGATCTCTCTCCCCCTTGACAGAGCTTGCAACTCCTCTCCTACTTATCCCGCTTAGAGAATACCTGTAGAAACACAGTAACAAAACACCGTCAAAGCATATTGATCTATTATATCATAAGCATTGCAGAATCAGAAATAAAATGAACATACAATGGCATTCGCAAATAATAACATTCACAATTACACAGTTGTATGGAAGAAAACTCAAAGAACTTTATTAAATAGAAGGGAGAATTACAACCCAACTATCTGATCCAACATCATCCTCCCAGCATCAAAGCCCTCTTCACCTCATGAAATGCAAGATCACACCAACAATACAATGCTCTTTCTAAACGACAAACTACCAGCACTTCCTTACAAATTACAAAATTCTAGCCTCTAGATTTCTCAGATGAGGGATCCATTTATAGATGTGTGCAAAGGTGTGAGTCATCTTTGGGGTTTTGATTAGTGTCATTCACCTTGTTGTTTTTGGTTCCACTTGGAGATTTCTTGGATCTCTTACTCATCCCCGGGTGAATTCAGAGAGGCAAGTGTCATAGGAGAAGTTTCTAGAAGATTTCATGAGCATCCACTTACCAAACTGTCTCAGACATTTGTCCATCCTTGCTCATCACACCCTATAGAAGGCCTCATCAGTATGCATCACACCTGGATAGTGTAGGAGTCAGTATGCATTGCACCCTACCAGTGGAGCAGTCAGTATGGTCCTGTTTTGGTCAATTTTGGATGGTTTTTCAGGTGGAACGTTTGGGGAATTATGTAATCAGGTGACCATGATATTTTAGGGTATGAAACAACACTTTTAGGGGTTAAAGAGCCCTAGTTTATCGACATGTAATATTGGGATTGCAGTGCCCAAATATGTCTATAACAGAAAGGTAAGGTAACCAACGTATTGTTACATTTATTTAATCACTAACAATTATGTTTTGATGGCAGTATGATGCAAGGGATTGCATGAGAAATAAATTGCCATGGAATCTTGAAGAAGGCTTAGGTTGACCTTTCCCTTGGAAGCACTGGGAACCATGGGGATTGAGTCATGGTGTTTGTTCTTAGTCTTGTTATTTTTCTCTTTTGTTGATTTTTTGAGCTTGATTGTGGTTTTGTTTGCATCTTGTGCATGGCCATGCGACTTTGGTTGTGGTGTCGTATTGTTGTTGGTTTTCCATGGTTTTTCTCTTTTTTGTTTCATGTCTTGCCTTTTATGTTTAGGTTTTGCGGAATTGTTTGGGAAAGAGGAAATTTAATGGATCCAGGGAGATCCAAATGAAACCCAACAGGCAATTTAAAGCTTGAATAAAGCTCAATGCATGTATAAGGGAAGTTCAAGGCAAGTGTATAACAACTAGTTGGTTTGGTTGGGCCCATTGGCGTAAATAGACAATGGTGAAACAATCATGAGAAAAATAATCAAGAAAGGTAAAGTAAATATATTTGAGGGGTCAGATGCCTTAGCTACCTTCGGATCTATTGTTCTCGATGTTGTACATGCGTTGCACGGATAAAGGAATTTCTCTTAACCTTGACATTATGATATCTATTAATTATGTAATGATCATGATTGTGTCGATGTATATATATATACATGTATGTATGTAGGCATGTCATTTTTTGATGAGATCATGAATGTTTTGTGGTAATATTATATATATGTATGTATGCATGTATCTATGTCACTGTCTAATAAGGCAATCGGGAATCATTCTTGTGGATGAATCATTACTTATGCAGGTGAATGGAATGAAGACATTCCTGGTTCATGAGGAATCAGGTGGGAAGAGTAGCCTGACATATCTCTGAAATCAGTATCATATGGATATAAATTGATATTATGTTATTATACTATGTCTATGTTTATGTTATGGACAGTCTAATGATGAGAGATACATCAAACAAATCAAAACAATGTGATGTGCGACATCCCACGATAAGCATGGATGGAGGTGAGACACTAGAAGTAAGGCCGCTTGGTACATTATGCTTTTGGATGCGTGCTTGTAACACCCACTCCTTCCAGGTCCACCCAAGAAACTTTCCATCCGAGGAAAACATGTAATGATAGAGTTCACTATAATAGATTCAATCTCCTTGGTAACCTTAAGGAAATGGAATCGATGGAACACATCAAACAAGCCCATTCACATCAACAACAACACCCCTAAGAGACATGTTAGCCACTTAGACATCCTGCCGCTAGGTCCCACTAATGTTTTAAGACATTTAACTCAAAGTCACTCTCATTCTATAGGCAAGAAAACAACCAATAACCCAAATTCGCTCTCATAGGCCTATGTGCTAGGGACTGTGGACTTTTCTAAGCAGACCTATGCTAGCGACCCTGATATTTGAGCCACTTTTCTATCCCATAATCTCGGCCTCTCCCAAGAACTTGGTACAACCTTTAGAATCCATAAAATACATGATAAGAATGTTGATAAGTAAAAAATCAACCTTAGGACTAGGCCTGAGCATCCCCAAATGGGATTGACATTTTTTCAAACACTTGGCATGAATGCAACCTATAGGTCTAGGATATAAGACATAGCATAAATGATTGAAATAACTTATGAAACATAACCAAAAGGATCACCTCCTTCTCCATTGAACTATTGTATCATCAATTAGGTCTTGCATCCATCCATTTAACAATTACAAGTAAATACATGAAATAACCATGACATGAACCAATCACATAATCATGCTTATAACCAACATTAAACCATATAAATATCATAGATATGAAAACCATGAAATCCACATATAAACAAGTAATAACATAAGAGAACTTAGCTTTTATTAATCATAGGCAAATATGACGAGGTTTGGGACTTCCACGTACCACCTAACATAGACATGGCTTAACCAAATGTCTATTTTAGCGAGTCATCCCTGTGCCATATTCCAAGCATGAATGTGGGATGCCATTGAACAACCAATCCCAAAAAAACCAAGGGAATCTAGAGTTTAAACCACCTCTACCTTCACCAAACTGTGATCACACCAAAATTAGTGCTCTGATCACCTAAACCTGGAATGCCATTGAGAATCCATCACTATCCTTGAGGAATTTTCCATCTTCTTGTCTCTCAGGCTTTACTAAAATCCAATCTCTGATAACTAGGCCCTAAACCAAGACCACCCTCTCAGGATTTATTACAATCCAAACCAAGATCACTAGGCCCTAAATCGAGACTTCGACTTCAGGCTTTACTGTGTACTGTGTATCCTGCCAAAACTGGTCAGGGGATTCCTAAGTCTTTGGGAATGATCCTTGAGACCACCTCTAACCCAGATTCTGAAATCCATCTGGCAAACACTAAAACAGAAAAGGTCATTGGTGAGGGTCATGCCTGTGATGGACTTTTAAGGTCCATCATTAATGTTGCATATGGTGATGATCCTTAAAAAAACATTGCTGTAAGTACATATAGTGATGGTAATTTAAGGTTTGTCACCAAAGACATTTTTAGTGACACTTTTGGTGAGGGTTGTTAAAGGCCCATCATTAATTCTCTCTTTGGTGACACTTCTAGTGACGATCTTCTATTGACCCTCACCAATTCTATTTTTCATTACTTTTGGTGACGGTCAAAAAATGTTCATCATCATTGATCATTTTAATGAGTTTTTTATGACGCGATGTGCATGGTACTATAGTTTTTGTCAAAATATAATGATTTGAGACATTGTTTTGGAGTCTTTTTTGTTGGGCATTAGATAATCCAGCACTCCCCATGTGTTTCATGACATGGACTAACCGCCTCTCGAGGATCTGTTAACTCTGGCGATGCGTCCGTTTACTAACACCTGCGGGTTTTGGTGTAATGGCAATCGTGATCCCAAGAAGTGGTATCAGAGCCAAAGGTCTCGAGTTCGAATCACACCCGGCTCGCGTTGGGGGGGAGATTGTTGGGAATTAGATAATCCAGCACTCCCCGTGTGTTTCGTGACATGGACTAACCGCCTCTCGAGGATCTGTTAACTCTGGCGATGTGTCCGTTTACTAACACCTACGGGTTTTGGTGTAATGGCAATCGTGATCCCAACATTTTTCATTATGTGTCCAAGTCCATAATAGTTAGAGTCAATCAATTTGTTAAGAAGTAATTAGTGTGTATCCCCTCAAGCAATTAGAATATAATTTTCCTATGAGTCAACACATGATTCATCTCTATTAGGTTTATTATCTAACAAATTCCCTTTAGATAAAGTTCCACTTGTGTGTGTAGGAACTATATTATTTAATACATAATCAATATTTGTCAATTCTATTAATGAGAGAGACCTAGCACTCCTCAACACTCTTGACACATCTTAACATGTTTTGGCACACAGTAACATTCCTTGGCACCTTGCATGTCTTGGAACATCTTTGTACCTATAACATCTTGCCATAACTAGGACACCCAAGCACATGTTGGGAGGCCCTAGCATAGCATAGCACTCTCCTAGCATGTGTTGGCATGCCTTGTAGTCCCTAGGATGCCCTGAAACACTTTGGGATGCATTAACATACATTAGCACTTGGAACACATTGGAACTTGGCATGTATTGGAACTTATTATTAGTGTGTTTAGCATGACCATTTTGAAAAAGATAAATTCCTGACTTATTAACCCTCTTATGTGTTAATTTCCTTGCATTTTAGCTTGGTTCTTCCTTTTGTTTCCTTGATGTTAGCACCTAAATCTGCCCTAGGCTGAAGGAAGACAAAATTCAGGGTAACCACAAACCACGCTCAGTCTGGTAGCTAGCCCTACCAGAGCAGGAGAGGGCTCTCTCTGAGTCACGCTCAGTGAATAGATAAGAAAAAATGGTCTGAGATGACTTACAGTGGAATATTGATCGTAGGCTAGTAAGTGAATATGGATACAAGAAACAATTTAATGAATGACTGAGCTTCTAGGATGGTATGGGACCAACGATCAGCAAAGAACAGAGAATTTAATACAAAGGCACAGATTACTTCGTGAGGCAAGGAAGGTGGAAAGTGTAGCAATTTAGTTTGAAATAACGCGGAATGGAGATATTGTTCAGGAGAGTGAAAAGGGCATAGGAACACGAATCCTTTTCAACAGAAGAAGAACACTGAACATGAAATTTTCCCACAGGCAGAGCAATAAAATTGAATTCTACCTTATCTAACTCAGAAAATTTCACTGGAAATGAACATGAATTGAATTATGAAACATAACAAAATACATATGAAAACATAAGAGACACATTTGCTACACTCACAACCACATGAATCTCATGAAACAGAGCCGCTACCTTTCATTAATTCTCTGTCGAAAATATATAGTGAAGAAGCAGAGTTTCTTTCCCACAGTCTCCCAGAAGTTACAAGCCAACCCACCCTTTGCAAATAGCTTGCAAAGAATATATAGAATGTGCTATGAAGAGATAGAACGGCCAAGGGTTGGGGACTTACTCAAGTCATTACAAAATGGAGGTGAAGAGCCAACCATCAGCTACAGGTGCAGCATTACAAACATGACAAATGGCTTGGGTGACCGTTTGCCTTCCTTCACCACTTGGATAGAAGCCAATCTGGAGAGAAAATACTTTAAATTCCACCTTAGGTGCCAAAAAACCGAAATGTAGATGAGCGGGCCCACTTGGAGAAGTCGCGAATCTAAATTTCGCGAAACGGAAGCAAATTTGGCAATTTTTCCTGTGTGCGCCACACCATTTTCTCTGTGCACCGCACTACTTTGGAGCCTGATTTGAGGCACTTGCGGGTGTCCAAAATGTTCCCAAGTGTGCTTGTTGGAAATCTTGTCCTGTCTAATTTCTAACCCAACTGGAATTTTTGAATTTGGTGCTCATTTGCCGCTCCAAATCTTCATTCTCCCAAGACTGCTCCCTATGTGTCAAAATAGGGGCAGATAGGTCATTTTTTGGGGGTTTTTGACCTCTTGGAGACTCAAATCATGCCCAAATTTCTTGTCCAAGCACCAGTAGTCGTGATTTTTCACGCTGAATCCAAAAATGCAAACCATTCTTCATTTGAAACTCCCAATTTTTAGTGCCGCGCCACAGGGAGAAAAAACCTTTGTTTTGCCCAAAAATTTGTCATGTGACCAAAATTTCAGTCCTCTATGAAGTGCTATGCTGTGCCAAGAAAGCTTGAGCCAAGATTCGAAGCCGAGCTTTCTCTTTTGCCTCTTTTGCCTCTTTTTTTGCGTTGCTCAATTTTACCTTCAAGCTCTTTATCCCGGCCTTTGCACTCATATTTCGTGCCCTGTAATGATAAACCATCCTCCTTAGTATGGTTTTGTCTCTGTCGGCCTTCTCCAGCAGTCTCTCTAGGTGGATGTTGATCCGCTCTAGCCAGGACTCATGGTCATTGTTGATATCTTGCTCCAAGGTAGTGAGCTCGATCCTCCTTTGTTGGGCAGCTTGTCGATTCTCACGGATGTTTTGCAGCTCCATGATCTCATGCTGGTCCTCAAGCTGCTTGTTTCTCTACTCCAAATACTTGATGATCCATTTGGCCCTCTCCACATTGAGTGACAAGTCTTGGATCTCCATGTTCTGCTCCTGAATAGTCATCCTAAGTCGGGCGCTCTCCACATCTGCATCATCATCCTGAATGAGGATGAAATCGGCCTCCTGTTCACCTGATGGCCCCTCGTCATGCATGGGCTTCTTGTCCTTGTCCTGTACCTATGTTTTCGATGTAGGAAGCGAGGCCCCTTCCACCCCGGGTGGAGATAACACTCGCTTTGCTGCTGCAAACAAGTGCCTACTGCCTCTCTGATAGGTGATGGATACTAGCATAGCAGTGGTCTCATGGTGCTCATATTGATGAGAAGGACCACCTATCTCATGCTCTGATGAATGTTGTGATGCCATGACTACTGTGTGTACTGTATTTAGGCTGCCCTTTGATGATGGTGTGAAGCTAGGTGTTGTTTGTGATATCTGCCACCAAGGGGAACAATGAAAAAAGGGAGTGTTAGGAGGGAGATAATATGATGGGAATAGGGGTTATGGGGAGAAGTTTTTTTTAGGGATATATAGGAGGGTTTGGGGATTTGATAGGGTAGGGTTTTGGGGTTTTGATAAGGTAGGGTTGTGGGGTGTATATTTGACAAATAAGAGGAGGGGGAAGAGAATAGGGTTTGGTAGTGTTTAGGGTAGGAATAATAGGAAAAATGAGAAAGGGAGGATAGGGAAAAATGGAGAGGAGGGAAAAGATGAGAGGTGAAAGAGGAGCCTTGGCATCAACACCACAATTTTGCAACCCTAGCAACAATGGCTTTGGTGTTTTTAGGTGGTAGGGTTTAAGAGTTTTTGTGCAACCATAAGCTGCCATGAACTATCATCATACTAACATAAAAATGGATGAAACACTGAGAGATTGACCCCACCCGGAAAATTCAAGGGATTGAAGGGAATTGGTTGCAAATTCTGAGCAAAATCAGCCTTGGCAACTCTATGCGCCGCGCGTTCCATGTGCGTCGTGCCAGTGTAAATTTACACTGGAAAATTTCTCCCAGTACGCCGCGCTCTCTATGTGCATCGCGCCCTTTTCCAGGTGACTTTTGGAGGCCTTCCTGGTGTCAAAATTGGGCGCATGATAGCTCTTTGGAAAATTATTTGAGTCTAATTTCCAACCCAATCATAATTTTTCAATTTGGAGTTCATTTTCCTTGTCAAAAATCAAATTTCCCAGGACTGGTCAAAATGTGCCAAATGAGGTTGCCTAAAGGTAGGGTGCTGTTGCAATCAACTTTCTAATGCCTTCCTCAACTCCAAATTGAGCTCATGATAGCTCATTGGAAATCTCTTCATGTCTAGTTATCATTTGACTCAACAGTCAAGTCATTTGGCTAACCAAGCTAGGAGAAAACTTGATTTTCCCAAGGTCACTTCAGGGGTGCATCAATTCTCCTGAGGCAACTATATTTTTGACATTTCTCCAAAACCATGACACCTGTGTAAAAATTAAAGGAGGTTTTCTTCCTTGGCATGTTGTGGACAAAAACCTCTCTCAATTTTTCCAAATTCATCTTTTCTTGCTCAGAAACATCATTGGAGTAAAACCTATCCCGATGTGTGGAACAAGAGATTTGTCGAAATGAAGCGAAATGAAGGGGATAAGTGGCTTCTAAATTCTTGGGAAAATTCTTGGAAGTAGGGAGGGATGTTAAGAAGCAGGGGAAAGTGTAATTTCAAAGATTGAGTGAGAGGAAGGGGTCCAAAAAGGCAAAACACAGGTCCAACCTAGAAAATTGCCAGGTTGTAGCAAGAAACTAGGGTTTGTGCGAAAATGAGGAATTTGGGGGATCTCAGTGATGGGAAGTGTTTGATAAGGTACTTTAAGGATAGGGGAAGGTGTATGAACATCAGGATCCACATTTTGCCGATGATTTGACTGTCCAAGAGAAATTTCCTTCAAAACCCTAGGATAGGGAAATGACCTTACCTAGGCGCAACTGAAGCGAGAACAAGGTGTAAAATGACCAAGTGGAATTTGACATGATAATGAAAACCCTCTGAATGATGGTACACTCATCTGAACAGTGACATGGAATGACATTTGGACAACTTTGACCGGAATAAAAGCAAACCCTAGATCTAATGCCTAGTGACCAAATTTTGCTTGAAGACTTACTGAAATGACAAAATTTGACTTTGACACTCTGAGACCACTTTGTAAGAGAATGCTGCAAATAATGACACTAACATTGGCTCCAATGGGGGATGGTAGCTCCTTGGAGGTGCCAAGAACAGCAGATCTCTGGAAGAGCTAGACAGAGCCTTCGTCCATTGGGCTATGGAGTCATTATTTCGACAAACAACACAAGACTTCGACTCATTTATTGACTGAAACTTGACTTAAATCGACTTAATTATGAAACCAACATGACGGAAAAAACCGACTCAATGTAAAAGGAAATGACTTATGACTGACTTAACTAAAACAAGAACTAACAAAACTTATTCATTGGTAGCAGTCCATCAAGATTCGAGGGTTTCAAATCATGATTATAGCCACCTGTGTACTAATGCAATATGTACAATCATGTGTAATGTGTCTTCCAATGCAACCAATCAAGTAGATGCCTCCTTGATTGATTCTAGGGATCAGATCTTCTGGTCAACAACAGATACTGGTAACTAGGCCTCCAAAAGCATAATTGACCATGATCCCCTTCATCACTGAATACTACAATAATCACCTTCACTGCTGACTGCAACAAATCTGCCATAGGATCTTGAAAAACATGAAGTCTTTCCTCCTGCTAAAAAAACAAGGTATCTTTTTCTCTTGATTCTGGTCTTTCTTCATAAATAAGAGTATGCTCCTGGTATTCAAAAAAAATGAACAAGTAGATGAGCGGATTCCCTCTTCAAAGAACACTTCAAAACATGAAACATATGAGGAAGAGTCTGAAAGAGAATCCTGAATGTTCTACTCTTCGGTAGCCTGAATGTATTGTAGGTCACCTTCATATGACATGACAGCCAGATTGTCTTTGCATTCATCAATCATGAGAAAAGAAACTTCGAATGATTCTTGAAACCCAAGCATGACATTTCTATCATCTACCAACGATTCATCCAAGGAACCTTTTTCACTTACTTGAACAAAATTCTCATCTTGTTGTTCATGAGCTGACTGGATTACCTCTTCATGAAGACTGTGTTCTGATGACATGAGAACATTTGGATCCAAAACTCTGTCTTCTTCATCCCAGATGATTTCAGTAGCAGAGTTCTCTTTCATGGGACTTAGTACAAGGTTTTCTTGGTCACCATAATCCGAATCTGGATCTGAAAGGGTTGACTTAATGTTATCACATTCTGAAAGTAGAACTGGACTTCCCTGCATGCTGTCTTCTTCTATGGACAGATCCGAAACGACACTTTTTCTTTCATCACTTTCAGCCATATGGAATTCTTCAACCTGCTGATCTATAAAGCTGTTCACCGGACTGTCATCCTTTTCAAAAGAGGAAGAAGTTTCACCAACACTTTCTTGACCATGTGTGCACTGCAAATCCGCTTTAGCTTGAGCTGGAACATAACCGTGCAAGAGTTGACCTATCTCGTCTTCAGACAAAGGAGATAAGACCTTTTGTTTCCTTTCGCTCAAACAGTGATTGTCTTCATTAATTTCAAGTGAAGGTGTATATAAATATTCCTCATACTGCTGATCCATTTCATGTAATTCCTGTTGACTGTCAAGATGCAAAATTCTTTCCTCTTCCACCATACTACAATCTTGATCATGCTGCAAATTTTCATGATCGTCTTTACGCTGCTGAAAGGGATTTTCATCCAGGGCTTCCATGATCTCATCATCCATAAAATTATCATCCTCATAGTATTTTTCAAGGCTTTTAATAAAAGTAGAAGCATGTTTGCAACAGTCATGAACTAGATTTAATGATGGACAAGAGTCTTTATATATTTCAATGAAAATGGCATGAAAATCCTTTAAACAGTAAACACAAGCAGGTGGCAAACTTTCAACCAAGATTCGGCTTCACCTTCTAGAGTGGCCATGAATATCTTCATTAAGCAATCTTCAGGAAAATCAACCTTCAACTTGTTAGCTACCTATACCAATAGGTTTCATATTTCATGATTGGCAAGGGAAGGTCCAAATATGCTCTGCTTTGATCATGCAAAGATCACATATTTCCAAGGAAGTGCAAGGTGTGTAAATAGATTAATACATCCCAATTTTGATGGAGGGTCCAACAGTCTAATCTGGATCATTCCATGGTTTAAATTTGCCGTTGAAGATTAGAGAAGAAAGTCTGTCCAAACTGTTTATTCTTGGCAGACAAGAAGTTCAGGTAGAGAAGAAAAGGCTCCCAACAGCTTAATCTGGGACCTTGGAAGAGATAAGGGTAGAAGTAGATAGCAAAAACAAAAGAAAAGCCAAAGAAAAGAAAAGGCAAGTAAGGGTCTGCAAGTCCAAGTGCACCCTCCAAGAAGAAATAAAAAATGCTAGGCAAGTAGTTGGGTAAGTAGTTGGGGTTGCAGAAAGGTTATCTTTACCATTGCAAATGTGTTAACTATGTTTACCAGAGCAAAGTCAATCAATTGACAAGGTGTTCTTCTTCATCAAGTTGCAACAGAAAGCATGACTAACTTCCCTTTTCCCTTTTTCATGTCATTTACTAACATCCCCTCATCAGCTGAGATTCATGGAAAAATTATGGTTTCATGGTGGTTCTTAATCTTTTTAGAAGCCACATTTCTTGTCTAAAATCTTTTCATTTTGATCTACTCCCTAAACTAAGTGAGTTTCAAGTAAACTTAGTATTTTCTCCCTCCATTCACTCCCCCCATCCATTTTAACTCTAACTCTACTATGTAAATCCCCTATGTTGCCTTTCCCCTACTAGTATTAACACCATGGTGTATAAACCCCAAATTTTGTATAAATATCCCTCCCCTTGGCATTATAGCCATATGTTCTCTAAAGGGATCAAATGACATCTGGTCATTGTGATAAGCCTAAGCCAAACCCCCTTTCCCCTTTACAAATCCATTTTCTCACTTTTAACCCCCATTTACACATAAAACCTCCTAAAAAAGCCTTGTTTATACCCTTACCCGCCTCAAATGGCTAAAAACATGGAAAACCCACTTTTTCCCTTTTACCTAAAGTCCAAAGGGCGGGCGCATTTCCACAGAAAATTTGCGGAAACCCACTATACCAAAGTTTTCCGCCCATGCACAGATCCCCAGAATAATTATTAAAATAATCCCCGCCCCTCCCCTTACCTGTCGATCCCTTCGTCCTCCCGACGACCGTCCGATTAAAGAATTGAAGATCCAACGACTCTCAAGGCATCGGACCCTTTCCGACGACCGTTGGTTACCTGCCCTATCCCCCTATCACATCAACCCTCCGATAGCCGTCCGATCATGCCCCCCAGATCTGACGGCCATCACTGCATCGGAGCAGATCCTCTGTCCGAGCGATATCTTCCGACGGCCGTATTATTGGCTACGTCATGCGGTAGCCACGCGTCCCCTCCACGGCTCATCGGAGGTACACCTGACACTTACCGCCACCGTACCGTAAGCGGTGCGATATGAAACCGCCTCCGGTTTCCGGTTTCCCCCATTCCATTTGCATTACGTCATCACCACGTCATTTCCCGTCACCCCACGTCACTGCCACTTATGCCGTCACGTCAACCTCCCGCTCAACCATTGGCTGACCTATCCTCCCACCTCACCATCCTCGTGGACCAATCAGAGCCCGCCACCTGGCCTGATGACGTCATGCTGACGTCATCCGACCCTGACCCCACCTATGACGTCATGCTGACGTCAGCACAAAAACGCGCCAAAATCGCCAAAATCCATATTTAGACCGAAAATTTCGCGTTTTTTGTTATTTTTTGCAAAAGTTGCACTGTTTGTTCTGCATGCAATTTACGTATAAAACTTGCACCAGCCTGCTGTGGAAAGTTCGAGACCGCCAGAGCGTCCATCACTCGCGCATTAGCAAGATTAAGCCGACGAAATTCACCAGGTATTCTCCATTTTCACTCTGCAAGTCCATTTTTCCGTGAATTCCGGGTATAGCCTGTGAGCAGACCTTAAAACGCCAATTTCACCATTAAAACTCCACCGAACCAGCATTCATACCAAACCAGTGCTACCATTACACGTTTAGGAGGCCACATTGGGCAAATTTAGTGGAAATTCCTCGTTGGTTCGCGCAATTGTGAAACAGCTACCTGCAAGAAACAAATTCACCACAAAGCAAACTCTGCTCAGTTCTGCTACTGCTCTATTTTGTTCAAAAGCAGTATTGCAACTGTTGCAACCTTCCCGTTCACTCTCTGTCCTCTACAATTCACATCTTTCGTTGAAGAAAACCTGATTGTGTTGCTCTGCATAGCAACTCTACCCACAATCCTAGAAAAACCATGGACCCATCAGTCCCTCCTGTAGTACTAAATGTTCAACCCCTGAATGCCCCTCAAAAGAATTTGAAATGGCAAGCCTTGGCAGATATGGATTACCAAATTGCAGAAGAGAAGCTTATGAGCAACAAATTCCACCTTCATCTGTTGAATGAATTAAAAGCGAAGCATGAAAATGGGACAGATATACTGGGCTTATGGGACTCTTTCCTCCCTATTTTTAAGCTCCCTCAGGTCAACCAGTTCCCTGAACTAATCCACCTCTGTGCTGAACAATATGATGTTTCTCAGCAAGCTGTTGTTGACCCATCTGGTGCAGTACTTTTCTATGTTACCCCTCAAGCTATCAGAGACATGCTTTGCTTCAACCCTCAGAAGAAGTTGGTTCCTTTATCACTGATAAATCTGATAAAACAAGGGGATAAACTCACAGATGCTCAAATTGTCAAATTCAATCAATTATTCATCAAAACTAACATTGTAATGGGCCCTCCAATTCTTCATGTATACCTCAATGAGCTGGGCAGAGACCTTGCAGATATGATTTCTCCCATCTTGGGATATAGTTCAATTGAGCATATTGATGCAACTGTGCTGGTAATGATGCTTATGTTTTCTCCTGGCAAGTCACCAATCTGCTATGACTATGCCACGTACATATCAGACAAGATTCATGAGCAATTGATGAATTTGAGGAGAGATAGGATGTTCAGATACACCTCCTACATCTACCACTTGATCTTGTACCATCAACATGAGAAATTTCACTTTTCAATCAAAAGAATGGATGCCCGAGGCAATCCCAGATCAGTGGTCTACTGGTCATCTGTCTTCCACATTACACCTGAGTCTCCATACACTTACTGTGAATTCATGGATCTGTTCATCCATCCAACTATGGCAATGCTAATGAGCTCACCTCCTCCGAGACTCACTGATGACATGCAGAGAATTCTTCAGCTGTCCAAAGTTTATAGCATTGGGGATTGGTACTTCTACCAAAACCACACTGTCATCAGGATATATGGGTGTGATCTACCTCCTTTCAAATTACCCAAATATGTGCCTATGAGGCTATTTTCCCTAGAGTACTTTAGGCAATTTGGCAGAGTTGATGTGCTTCATTTTTCAGGGAAAGGCAAAAAGGCACAGTTGAAGGTCAAAAGCCAACTTGGCCATTTTATCTATAATGAGAGGGAGCAAGGATGGAAGGAAGCAGAGACAATGCTTGAGGCCCTTGGCCTTCAAACCAGTTTCATATGGGTACCCTATGACCCTAATCATTTCATATCCATGAGGAGGCTCAAATATAAGTTATCTTCCTATGATCACCATAGCATCCCTCACATTGAAAAATATGCAAACCAAGACAAATGGAGGAGAGGGACCTTAGAAGAGCCCTTGTCACAAGAAGAGCTGAACAAGAGGGCACTAAGGAATCTAAAGAAGTTGGCTGACCTTGAGCTTTGTCCACAGGTATTCACACTTCCAAGCACACAAACGGGAGCAGCTGAATCCTCCTCAACTGTCAAGCAGCAAACTACCAAGGCCACTGAGAATATATCCAGCAGAGGCAAAGAAAAGGAAATGGAGACAGAGCAGACAGATAAAGAAGAGCAGCAGCAGGCAGAGCAACAACAGCAACAAGATTTGCAGCAAGAAGAAGGGCAACATGACAGACAGCAGCCCTTACAGCAAGAGAGGGTGATTGATACTCCAACTTCCACTCAGCAACAGGCTCAGAACATAGTGCCTCCTAGGCCAGAAATCACCACTGATGCCTCGGTCCTCCAAACTCCTCAAAAGGAGGATACATTTGTTTTTAGGAAAAGGGATCGAGAAACTCCTCTCACTTCATCTATCAACCAGGGAGAGAAGAGACAAAGATTAAATGACTTTTCTGAGGATGATGCAGCAATAAGACAAGCATTGGGCATGGGCCCACCCAGCAGAGAAGTTTCAGCAAGTTCCTTCCAGCAGGAACAGGACAGGACCATGGGAGGGGAGGTCAGCTCCTCCAGCCAACAAAAAGAGGGACAAGTAAGCATCAAACAACAATTTATAGACATTAAAAGGAGGAGTGATCCTATCAAAATACAACTGTACAATCACCTACTAAACATGGCTCCTACCAATCAGCAAAGACTTATGTCTGCCTTTGATGTAGGTGAAGGAAAAATGATCATGAGTCATTTTATGCCCACAGCTTTGCATCCCCAATCTGCCTCAGATTACCTGAGGACCAACCTGGAGGTCATGGCCAAAGACATACACCCAATGGACAAAATTGAACTGCACAAACAAACTGGTGAGATGGTGTATGCCTCCTTAGCAGATGAAACATTGGAAAATTATAAGCTAAAGAGCAGCCTCAATGCCACAGCCTCTCAACTGGAATTGGAGAAGGCATCATCCCAGGCAAAGGACAACAGAATAAGGTCCCTGGAAGACATAATCATTGAAATTGGGCATGATCCCAAAGATATTTCAGGGATACAGGAAATTTTGAAATTGAGGGATGCTGACATGGCTGCCATGAGGAAGAAAATCAAACTCCCTGCCACCATGCACCCTCAGACAGATGAGGTAGCCCAACAAAGGCAGGAGAAGGACACCACAGATTTGTTGATCTCCATTTATAAACAGCTCATTCAAGCACAAGGCAAACTAGGAGAATCAGAGGCTGCAAAGGCAGCATTGCAAGCAACATTAGAACAAAGAGAAGAGGGTCAGACCTCTCAACCTCCTCCTCAGATCATCAATCTTGAGGAAACTGCTCCTATCACTGCCCCTCCTCCTCAGCAGACCGAACAAACAGCAACATCTACTTCAACAGCGCCAACAACTACAGAGCAGGTTCAAAGCCTAGATATGCAAAAGCTGAAGAACGAAATCCAAGTCCTGGAAGCTCAAATGTTGGAGCTCAATTCAGCCAAAGAATATTTGGCTAAAATCAATGATAGATATGATAAATCCAAACAAACTGTGGCAGAGAAGGACAGGGAGGTGAAAGCCCTCAAAAACAAAATAAAAGAGCTAGAGAATGAGCTCAAGTTAGATAAAGTGGTGGCAGAACTGAAAATAGTACTATGGGCTAACATTGGTCGATCTATCAATGAGCAGTGGCCATATATTGAGACAATCCATGAGCAGCTGGAGCTCATCCCAAAGGCACAGAGAGAGATTCACAGAGCAAGAACTCAATTGAGCAATATGCCTGAAGTGGCCACTAGAATGATCAATGTACTTAATCATAAAACAAGTTCTCAGTTAGCCATCATGGGAATTACAAACCGGACTGATACTGTCCAACTGATCAAGAGGGTTCTTACTCTTAGAAATCTGGTACAGACAATGGAGAGAAGAACCTAAGACCTGCAGACTGAGGTGAACAAGTTTTTGGAAAAGTTTCAAGTGTTAGAAAGCAGAGGACTCCCTGGCTTACTGAACAACGCAGGGAGATTGTTCACACATGACCAATATGCTAAAAGGGTCAATACATTTGCCACTAACCAGATCAGTGATAAGCCCAGCACCTCAGAGGAAACAGGGCCAGCCACAGGACAGTCTCTTTACAACAGAGTCGAGAATCTGTTTTTTATAATGAATGAGATCAATCACCTGTTTGGGGTGGCTCCCAATTTCTTCAAGTACACAGAGGCAGAGGAGACAATGGATGCTATTCTCAGGCATCAACTCCCTACGCAAGAATGGTGGTCAAGCGCAATACAGAAGATTTTGTAAACAGGGAGTCACTTAACAATTTTATTTCTTAAAATATCATTTATCATGCAAATCAAAGTTTAACAAAATCAGCATGCACAGCGGATTAAGGCTAGGCCAACTCAGCAGATGGATCGCCAACAAAGTAGAAATAGAAGACTACAGGTGGCAGAGCCGAGAAAATACAGCGCAACAAGAAATAAAGGCGCATTTATTAGCATTAAAAGCTAAGCGTTGCAACCGACTCAATGACCTCCAAAGGTCAAAATTATCCTCTGACAGACATAAAGGGCATTTATGCCGCATTCAAAGCTACAATAACTTCTTCTCTACTTCCTGAACAAATTTATGAAGATATTTTCTCTCTCAGATGACTCAATGCCTGAGATATTTTGTATACGCATTCCTATAAAGCCCCCTTCGCATGAGCTTGCAAGGGTTGTTGTTGATTTCTCCTGAAGAAGCTCTTATGCTGTAATCTTTTAAGAAGTTAATAAAGAAAGCAATGGAATTTCTCGGATTTCTGAGGTGTTGATGCGTTCTGGTGTCTGTTGATAACTGCTGGATTCCTGTGTATTTCACCATACAATAAGTCTCTGTATCTCTCTCTGTCAATTAGTTGTTGTGTTAAAATCCATATATGTTATCTGATTTTCAATACTAAGCAACAAAGAAAAAGAATAACTTTCTGGATTTACTCACTGAGTACCCTAAGTTCAATCTATGTTGTTTATGAATGTTTTCTTCAGCTGTAATCTATATAAAGTGTAATTCTTAATTGTTGCACTTTCAGAATACACCTTTCACAGTGGCCTCTGTCACAGGAATTCAAGCTTTGCTCCTGTGCAGTGTGTTCACTTTCACCCCACCAACTTAATAGAAAATTCTTAATTGCTTTCTGTTGGTTGACATACATCACCATTTAAGCTAATTTTGTTTGTCTGTAATACATAATAGGCCCTGCAGTTTGAACACCACCAATCCAGCGTATCAAATCATTTCACAACTCCAGACTCCATTGCCCAATGGTATTTCACTATCTAAACACTATGTCATAAGACCTGATAGAAATCCTTCAACCAAAATATAAACCAAAACCTGAGCATAATAACTAGCCTAAAACACCATCATAACAGAGACAAATCATAAAGAGAGAGCCCTCTCTGATCACAGTTTGGCTAGAAGCTGTGATCCAAAGATTGGTTAGTGGTTACCCCGGCCGTATTCCCTTGGGAGTCATAGGGAACAACTTGGGAGTTAACACAACTTGTGAATATGCATGTGAAATCAAGCTAGATGTAAAGCAGCGTCCTTCTTACCATCATCTTTAAATGTAGGCAAATTCCTTGACCAATCTACTTTCGGAATCTTATTTGGAAAGCCTGGAATGTGATCTCGGCTCATGGGAGCGTATCTTCTTGCAACCCGATCCATCTTGAAAATCTCAAAGCTACTAACTTCTCTACAATGGAGTCACCATGAAGCACCGATTGCTGGATTCTTCAGTGAATGGAGTCGCCAGGTGAATGATTTCAACCTTCTAATGTCTGATCGTTGTACACCATCAACAATCAGCTCTGAACTTGAGATATGTACTGGGACAAGACAATCTACAAGAAAACCATTTTCGTCCCCAGTATGGTCGCCACTATGTTAGCACCTAAATCTGCCCTAAGCTGAAGGAAGGAAAAATTCAAGGTAACCACAAACCACGCTCAGTCTGGTAGCTAGCCCTACCAGAGAAGGAGAGGGCTCTCTCCAAGTTACACTCAGTGAATAGATAAGCAAAAATGGTCTGAGATGACTTACATTGGAATATTGATCTTAGGCCAGTAAGTGAATATGGATACAAGAAACAATTTTTATGAATGATTGAGCTTTTGGGATGGTATGGGACCAATGGTCAGCAAGGAACAGAGAATTTAATACAAAGGCATAGATTACTTCATGAGGCAAGGCAGGCGGAAAGTGTAGCAATTTAGTTTGAAATAACGCGGAATGGAGAGATTGTTCAGGAGAGTGAAAAGGGCATAGGAACATGAATCCTTTTCAACAGAAGAAGAACGTTGAACATGAAATTTTCCCACAGGTAGAGCAATAAAATTGAATTCTACCTTATCTAACTCAGAAAATTTCACTGGAAATGAACATGAATTGAATTTGAAACATAATGAAATACATATGAAAACATAAGAGACACATTTGCTACACTCACAACCACATGAATCTCATGAAACAGAGCCGCTACCTTTCATTAATTCTCTGTCAAAAATATACAGTGAAGAAGCAGAGTTTCTTTCCCACAGTCTCCTAGAAGTTACAAGCCAACCCACCCTTTGCAAATAGCTTGCATACAATATATAGAATGTGCCATGAAGAGATAGAATGCCCAAGGGTTGGGGACTTACTCGAATCATTACAAAATGGAGGTGAAGAGCCAACCATCAGCTACAGGTGCAGCGTTACAAACATGACAAATGGCTTGGGTGACCGTTTGCCTTCCTTCACCACTTGGATAGAAGCCAATCTGGAGAGAAAATACTTTAAATGCCGCCTTAGGTGCCAAAAAACAGAAATATAGATGAGCGGGCCCACTTGGAGAAGTCGTGAATCGAAGTTTCGCGAAACGGAAGAAAATTTGGCAATTTTTCCTGTGTGCGCCACGTCATTTTCTCTGTGCGCCGCGCTACTTTGGAGCCTGATTTGAGGCACTTGCAAGTGTCCAAAATGTTCCCAAGTGTGCTTTTTGGAAATCCTGTCCTATCTAATTTCTAACCCAACTAGAATTTCTGAATTTGGTGCTCATTTGCCCCTCCAAATCTTCATTCTTCCAAGACTGCTTCCTGTGTGTCAAAATAGGGGCAGAGAGGTCATTTTTTGGGTGTTTTTGACCTCCTGGAGACTCAAATCATGCCCAAATTTCTTGTCCAAGCACCAGTAGTCGTGATTTTTCATGTTGAATCCAAAAATGCAAACCATTCTTCATTTGGAGCTCCCAATTTTTAGCGCCGTGCCATAGGGAGAAAAAACCTGTGTTTTGCCCAAAAATTTATCATGTGAACAAAATTTCCCCAAATTTCTTGAAATTTGGGCTGGAGGTCCTCTATGAATTGCTATGCTATTCCAAGGAAGCTTTAGCCAAGATTCGAAGCCGATCTTGCTCTTTTGCCTCTTTTGATGCTTTTCTCAATTTTGCCTTCAAGCTCTTTATCCGGGCCTTTGCACTCATATTTCATGCCCTGTAATGATAAACCATCCTCCTCAGTATGGTTTTGTCTTTGTCGGCCTTCTCTAGTAGTCTCCCCAGGTGGATGTTGATCCGCTCTAGCCAGGACTCATGATCATTGTTGATCTCTTGCTCCAAGGTAGTGAGCTCGATCCTCCTTTGTTGGGCGGCTTGTCGATTCTCACGGATGTTTTGCAGCTCCATGATCTCATGCTAGTCCTCAAGCTGCTTTTTTCTCTGCTCCAAATACTTGATGATCCATTTGGCCCTCTCCACATTGAGTGAAAAGTCTTGGATCTCCGTGTTCTGTTCCTGAATAGTCATCCTAAGTCGGGCGCTCTCCACATCTGCATCATCATCCTGAATGAGTATGAAATTGGCCTCCTGTTCACCTGATGGCCCCTCGTCATGCATGGGCTTCTTGTCCTTGCCCTATACCTATGTTGTTGATGTAGGAAGCGAGGCCCCTTCCACCCTCGGTGGAGATAACACTCGCTTTGCCGCTGCAAACAAGTGCCTACTGCCTCTTTGATAGGTGATGGATACTGGCATAGTAGTGGTCTCATGGCGCTCATATTGATGAGAAGGACCACCTATATCATGCTCTGATGAATGCTGTGATGCCATGACTGCTGTGTGTACCGTATTTAGGCTGCCCTTTGATGATGGTGTGAAGCTAGGTGTTGTTTGTGATATCTGCCACCAAGGGGAACAAAGAAAAAAGGGAGTGTTAGGAGGGGGATAATATGATGGAAATAGGGGTTAGGGGGAGAAGTTTTGTTTAGGGACATATAGGAGGGTTTGGGGATTTGATAGGGTAGGGTTTTGGGGTTTTGATAAGGTAGGGTTTTGGGGTGTATATTTGACAAATAAGAGGAGGGGAAAGAGAATAGGGTTTGGTAGTGTTTAGGGTAGGGATAATAGGAAAAATGAGAAAGGGAGGATAGGGAAAAATGGAGAGGAGGGAAAAGATGAGAGGTGAAAGAGGAGCCTTGGCATCTACACCACAATTTTTCAACCTAGCAACAATGGCTTTGGTGTTTTTAGGTGGTAGGGTTTAATAGTTTTTGTGCAACCATAAGCCGCCATGAACTATCATCATACTAACATAAAAATGGATGAAACACTGAGAGATTGACCCCACCTGGAAAATTCAAGGGATTGAAGGCAATTGGTTGCAAATTATGAGAAAAATCAGCCTTGGTAGCTCTATGCGCCGCGCCTTCCATGTGCGCCGTGCCAGTGTAAATTTACACTGGAAAATTTCTCCCAGTGCGCCACGCTCTCTATGTGCGTTGCGCCATTTCCAGGTGACTTTTGGAGGCCTTCCTAGTGTCCAAATTGGGCGCAGGATAGCGCGTTGGAAATTTATTTGAGTCTAATTTCCATCCCAACTAGAATTTTTCAATTTGAAGTTCATTTTCCCTGTCAAAAATCAAATCTCCCAAGACTGGTCAAAATGTGCCAAATGAGGCTGCCTAAAGGCAGGGTGCTGTTGCAGTTAACTTTTGAATGCCTTCCTCAACTCCAAATTGAGCTCATGATAGCTCATTGGAAATATATTTTTGTCTAGTTATCATTTGACTCATAAATCAAGTCATTTGGCTAACCAAGCTAGGAGAAAAATTGATTTTTCCATGGTCATTTCAGAGGTGCATCAATTCTCCCGAGGCAATTATATTTTTGACATTTCTCCAAAACCATGACACCTGTGTAAAAAGTGAAGGAGGTTTTTCTTCCTTGGCATGTTTTGGACAAAAAAATATCTCATTTTCCCCAAATTCATCTTTTCTTGCTCAGAAACATCATTGGAGTAAAACCTATCCCGATGTGTGGGACAAGAGATTTGTCGAAATGAAGTGAAAAGAAGGGGATAAGTGACTTCTAAATTCTTGGGAAAATTATTGGAAGTAGGGAGGGATGTTAAGAAGAAAGGGAAAGTGGAATTTCAAATATTCAGTGAGGGGAAGGGGTCCAAAAAGGCAAAACACAGGTCCAACCTAGAAAATTGCCAGGTTGTAGCAAGAAACTAGGGTTTGTGCGAAAATGAGGAATTTGGGGGATCTCAATGATGGGAAGTGTTTGATAAGGTACTTTAAGGATAGGGTAAGGTGTATGAACATCAGGATCCACGTTTTGCCGATGATTTGACCGTCCAAGAGAAATTTCCTTGAAAACCCTAGGAGAGGGAAATGACCTTACCTAGGCGCAACTGAAGCGTGAACAAGGTGTAAAATGACCCAGTGGAACTTGACATGATAATGAAAATCCTATGAATGATGGTAAAATTAGCTAAACGGTGACATGGACCGACATTTGGACAACTTTGACTGGAAGAAAAGCAAACCCTAGATCTAATGCCTAGTGACCAAATTTTGCTTGAAGACTTACTGAAATGACAAAATTTGACTTTGACACTCTGAGACCACTTTGTAAGAGCATATTTGATCACTGGAGGAAGGCTGCAAAGACTGAAACTAACACTTGAAACTCCTTAACACATATTGGCATACCGTAGCACCCTACACATCCTAGCATGCCTTAGCATTTTTCATGTCTTGACATGGCTTGGAACTATTTGGCACATGTTAACGCACACTAGAACTCTCTAACATAATTTCGCACTTATCAACATGCTTTGATATTCACTAGCATGCCTTACCAATGTGTAGCATACCTTGTTACTCCCTCATTAGCATGACATCTAGTACTTGTTGACACTCTCTCGAACACCCTCATATCCATTCACTTCCATGCATTTTGACCTAGTGCTCCCTTATGTTTCCCTAGTACTCCCTAACACTCCTCAGCATACATTATGACTCTTTGGAACACCTTAGCACTCTTCAACATGCCCTGCAACTTCATAACATGTGTATCAGTCCCTAACACACATTGGTACTTGGTACGTGTTGGTTCTTGGCAAGTCTTAGCATGTCTAGCATTCGTTGAGATGCCTTAGTATGATTTAGGATGGTTTAATATTAAAGTTATTTGAGATCAACTATTGGAAAGTAGATGAGAAGTAACGAAGGAATATTTGGCACTTAGACAACACTAACATTTGGCACTTGGAACCTATTGGAACCTAGTTTTGGTGTTCCTTGCATGATCCTCTTAAAAAAGGTAAATTGATGACTCATTAATCCTATTATGTGTTCATTTCCTTGTATTTCAACGCATTTCTCCTTTTTGTTGCCTTAATAGTTCGAGGCACGTATTGTGACACCCTTGCACATCTTGGCATTCCTTAGCACTTGGCACATCTTAGCATATTTGACATGCCTTCATAGTATCTGTCGCATGTTAGCATTCCCTGGCATGCCTTCACTCACACCCTCACAGCTAGCCTTACATTTTTTCATGACTTGCGAACCCAATCAATTCCTTAGTTACTACAGTTCATGTGACATTGGACTGCTTTAGTCATAATAACTTTCCCAATTGCACCTATTACAAGTAGATTGTGCCTTGTTCACCTAAGAACTACCTATAACTCATCTTAGGCCACTCGTGTCCAAGTTCAACTGGTCCTACTTAAGAACTTACCAAGACAAAGATCACAGCTAAGCATGGCCATAAAACAACTAAGAAACATATCTTACACAAACAATATTTCACATGTATGTCTGTTCATATAAACAATAGAGTATTAACTAAGAGTTTGCAAGAACCACAAGATGCCCAAGACACACATGATATAAGATGGCACAGGCTGAGTGCCCAAAAAATGTATACAAAACAATGTACAATATACAATTGTCTAAAATAGCTTAAAACATGAGTAGCTGGCCAAGATGTGCCACATTCCATATAAAAATAATAGCTAAAGGAAAAACAGTGTTGTGCCTAGCACAAAGTCTCCCTTTATCTAAAACTTCTCTGTCGAGCTCCTTATCGCAATTGTAGTCTTACCTCTTGCAAATCCTATTATGAACTTCTCATAACACACTTCATCCTTGGCAGACTTGAATTCACTAACACTACCTATTGCACACTCTTACTTGTTCCTTTCCATGCATTTTGACCTAGTTCTCCCTTGTGATGTCTCATCACTCCCTAATGCTCCTCAATGGGCATTGATATTGTCTATCATGTGTTAGTGCGCATTTTCATTCTTTTTCATGCCCTAACCATCCATACATGTCATGGCCTCACAACTACCCTTAATTTGCAACTTGGGAATCCCACCATGTCCTCGCGTCACTAGAAGAGCTTGAATAAGTTACGATTACTACAACTAGACTATGTTTTTGAATTGTGTAGCTTGGGACGTACTCCACAAGCCTAATGAGATTGGTTTGTATGAGTTTGGTCAAAAAAGGCTTTGTAGGGAAAGAACCTAAGCAGAGGGGTTTTGGACTAAATATGGGGTTTAAAATCTAAAGAAAATTAAAAAGGAAAATTAATATTTCCTAAGGTATAAGTGGATAAAACTCGTAAGTTCTAGAGGGTTCCTAAGAGGAATAGTTAGAAAAATCTATTTAAGGTGGCATTAGTATGAAGGAAAGAACATCAAGTGAGAAGGAGCTCATTTGATCAAGGAGGCCACGAGAGATGTAGTCCTAAAGTAGGTCGAGTTAGTGGGTTGAGTAAGGGCTACTTAAGGGAGGCCATGGTCATCCACCAAGAGAAATATCATCATGTGAGGGCTCACAATAATGTCGCATACCTTAATGGGTTCAAGCTAGGAAGTAAGATGGAATATTTTTGGTTCTCTTCTGGTAGATCGAGATCAAGAGAGGCGGCTCATGAGAATTTGGGCATGTCATTTCAGTGGTGGTTTTGTGTGAAGGCCACATCAAATTCTGAAATAGCGGAGAGGGTTGAGACCCTATCTTGTGGTGGTTAGTAGGTGCAAGCTCTATGATAAAGACCAACACAAATGGAGGAGGGACTTCATTGGAATTTAGGGCCAAAACGAAAGTATCCACAAGTGTAATATTGATTAAGGTAACCATAGTTTGAGGGTCATAGAGATCTGAAGTTCAAGTCAAGATTTAGTAAAAGAAATGCCTAGAATCTATGGATCCATATGAGCTAGGTCGAGTCCCTTATGGAGGCAAGAGTTGTTGTTTTCTCTATGGGTGGATAGAATGTTTTCTAAAGCAATTAGAATATAAGTATAACACCTATTTAGGGAATTTTCCTAGGATGTTGAGTCCATAAGGTATGTCCTTAAGATTGTGACAAATCTGCATAGAAGAAGAGGGTTCATGACCCTTAAAGCGAGGTTTATCTTTGTAATATAAAACATAAATATGGAAGATGGTGTACAGAAGTATGTGTGGAGATAGCAGATCAAAAGGAGCATGGAACTTGAGTAGAAGATTGAATAGAAGAAATGTGCCATATGAGGAATGGATTGACATGAAGAGGAGTTGATTTTGGTGGATTGTCCATAGAGTTTTGGATAGAGATATGAAGAATCCTATAAACAATTAGTCAATGGACTGTTAGTGGATGATTTGTGACCCTAGTTTATTCATCAATAGATTGTTAGAAGGATGATAAGAGTAGTAGTTCATATTTATTCATAGATTGGATAATAAATAAATTGGTACACAAGAATAGTGATTTTTTAGAGGACTCAAATCACTATTAGGTGGCATATTTGAAGATCCCTAGATGAGGGAAGCATTGTTGGCCCTCGATCAATAAAAGAATTGACTGTGGTTGGGAAAATTAATGGTAGTATTAGTATAGTTGGAGTGTTGTAAGGCGACTATCAAAGAAGAGCCCTAAGTCCTATACTTGTGAAGGACAACAAAACTGGTAGAAGGGTAGATGTATTGGACCTAAGGACATGCAAACTTTTGAGGACTAAAGTAGCAGTCAAGTGGGCTAGACAACTAGCCCTAGTTCAATGTATTGTAGAGGATTGTGTTAGTGAGAAGAAGGGTGACCTCCATGGCCATAGATTTGTCATCTTGGAGCAATAGTATGGAAAAAAAGGCAGAACAAAGAGTTGTTCACAAATGGAGTTGTGAACAATTGATCAAAGACACTAAATGTTGCAGACCTTCAAGGAAAAAGGAGGTAGTTAGAGGGAATTTATTTTTGAGTTGAGTTCAGTAACCTAAAGGATTTGAGTTCATCGATGGAGGAAGATTTAGGAGTTGCAAAATGGAATAGGACCTGCAAGATGTGTTTAGGTCATGTGGATTGAAAGGGCTGTGTGTGGCCACCATCAGCAAGTAGGTCAAGTGTTGTCTTGTTCAAGGTAGATTGGTTTTCAAAGTACTAACACCAAGCCCTAGTTGTATTCCTTGTATTAGCGTGATTGGAAAGGGCCATGATCCCTGGTATAGGAGCTCTATCTTGTTCTATTATATTTTATAATATAATGAAGAATGGTTTGAGAAAGTTACAAAATTGTTATGTGCACTAGTTGATTCCTTGATGTGCATAGATTTCATTATGTAAAGTAGATGTGTTGTGGAACTTGAGTTTGTTTACGTCAAAGATTCTAAGACCAAATCAAAATTCTCATGTGTTGTGGAAATTCAGCATATTCCTTTTTCACCTAAGAACTACTTGTAACCCATCTTAGGTTACTCGTGTCCAATATCAACTCATCCCACTTAATAAGTTACGAAGACAAGGCTCATCACATCCAATCATGGCCATAAAACAACTAAGAAACATAGTTTACAACTTGACATGCCATAGCACTGTGTGGCATGTGTTGGCATCCCCTACATTCCTTGGCATGCTTTGACACTCCCTAATACACCCTATCACTTCCTGACATGCCTTGGAAGTTTAGAATACCTTGGCATTACCTAGCATATAACCTTCTCACTACCTCCTTAACATACCTAGAACTCATTGACACTCCCTATCACACACTCTTATTCATTAATTTCCATGAATTTTGACCTATTGCATCCTTGTGTTTCCCTGAAACTCCCTAACACTCCCTAGCATGCATTAGGACACCCTAGCACTTGTCACATCTTGGCATGTCACCCTAACACTCTAGCATTCCTTGGCCCTACTTATCATACCTTATCACTCTCTCCTTAACATGCTTAGATCTTGTTTACACTCCTGGTCACAAAATCTTATTCATTCATTTCCATGAAGTTTGACCTAGTACTCCCTTATGTTTCCCTAGCACTCCTTAACACTCCTTGGCAAGTCTTGGTACACTGTAGCACCTAGGACATCTTGGCATGTTGCCATGCACTCTAGCATGCCTTAACAATGCCTGTCATAACTTGTCACTCCCTTCTTAACACACTTAGAACTCAATAACACTTCCAAGCACAAACTCTTATCTGTTCATTTCCATGCATTTTAACATAATTCTCCCTTGTGTTACCTTGACACTCCCAGCTAATAGTTCCTTGCATGTGTTGGCACATATTAGTCACATGCCACCTTAGCACTCTAGCATTCCTTAGCACTACCAAGAATTCCTTGTGACTCCTCTTTAACACACTTGTAACAATCTCACGCTCCCTATCACACGCTGTTATTCATTCATTTCCATGCATTATCACCTAGTGCTCCCTTGTGTTTCCCTAACACGCCTTGGCACACCCTGGCACTTGGCACATCTCGACATGCTTTCCTAGCACTCTATCCTGCCTTGGAACTACCTAGCATACCTTGTCACTCCCTCCTTAGCACACCCAGAACTTGCTAACACTCCCTTTCAGACACTCTTATTCTTCATTTCCATGTAATTGAAACTAGTTCTCCCTTGTGTTTCTCTGGCACTCCTTAGCATGCGTTGGCGCCACACCCTAACACCTAGCACATCTTGGCATGCCTTAGCACTTGGAATGTCTTGGCATGCCTAACATGCCTTGGAACTTTCTAGGATGTCTTAGCATTTCCTGGAATTCCTTGCACACCTCGACATTCCCTAGTTGTCATGCCATCATAGATAGACTTAATTTTTTTGCGACTTGGGAACCCAACCAAGTCATTGAAAAAATAATGGTGTCCCTAACCCAAAGTATCCCTTTGTTTAAAACTGCTTTATCCATCCCTTATCACAATTGTAGGCTTACCTTTTGCAAGTGCTATTCTGAAATTATCCTAGCAAACTTCGTCATTAGGACACCTGTAATTCACTGACACACCCTTGAAGACACTCTTACTCATTCGTTTCCATGCATTTTGACCTATTTCTCCCTTGTGATTCCTTGACACTCCCCAACACTCCTCGACATGCATTGACATTGTATGGAATGTGTTAGTACCCTTTTTCATTCCTTGGCACACCCTCACAATCCTTAGCTATCATGCCCTCATAACTACCCTTATTTTTTCTTAAGACTTAGGAACCAACCAAGTCCTACCTCGACTGTAACATCTTGACCAAGTTATAGTTACTAAAACTATACTAAGCCTTGTTCACCTAAGAATGGCTTATAACTCATCTTAGGCTACTCATGTCCAATCTTAAGTCATCCCACTTAACAAGTTACTAAGTCAAGGCTCACGTCCAACCATGGCCATAAAACAGCTAAGAAACATAGTTTACATCTTGACATGCCATATCACTTGTCATGTCTAACAATCCATTGGCATTATGTGGCACGCGTTAGCATCCTTTGCATTCCTTGGCATTCTTTAACACTTCCTATCACACTGTACTACTCCTTGACATGTTGTGACACTCTTGCATTCCTTGGCACTAACTAGCATATAACTTTGTCACTCCCTCCTTAGTGACACTAGGAACTCGTTGATACTCCCTATCACACACTCTTATTCATTCATTTCCATGCATTTTGAACTAGCTCTCCCTTTTGTTTTCGTTGCACTCCCTAACACTCCCTGGCACACATTAGTAGACCCTGGAAGTTGGCACATCTTGACATGTTTCCCTAGCACTCTAGCATTCCTTAGAACTACCTAGGATACATTTTCACTCCTTCCTTAGCACACCTAGAACTAGATGACACTCCTTGTCACACACTCTTATTCATTCATTTCCATGCATTTGAAACTAGTTCTCCCTTGTGTTTCCCTAGCCCTCCATAACACTCCTTGGCATGCATTGGCACACCCTAGCACCTAGCACATCTTTGAATGTTTCCTTGGACTCTAACATGCCTTAACACTTCCTAGCATACCTTATCACTCACTCCTTATCACACCTAGAACTCCGTGACACTTTATGTCACAAACTCTTAATTGTTCATTTGCATGCATTATTTTCACCTATTGCTCCCTTATGTTTTCCTAGCACTCCTTAACACTTCCTAGCATGTGTTGGCACACCTTGGCACTTGGTACATCTTGGTCGCATGTCGCTCTAGCATGCTAGCATGACTTTGCACTACTTAACATACCATGTCACTCCCTCATTAACACACATGGAACTCATTGACACTCCCTATCATGCACTCTTATTCATTCATTTTCATTCATTTTGACCTAGTGCACCCTTGTGTTTCCTTGGAACTCCCTAAAACCCGTCACACATTGGCACACCTTGGCACTTGGCACACCTTGGTATGCTTCCCTAGCACTCTAGCATGCCTTCGAACTGTCTATAATATCTTGTAATTCCCTCCTTAGCACATCTGGAACTCATTAACTCTTCATTTCCATCAATTAGAAACTAGTTCTCCCTTGTGTTTTCTTGACAGTTGGCCCTAACATTCCCTGGCATGTGTTCACCCCACACCATGGCACTTGCCACATCTTAGTAGGTCTTAGCACTTGGCATGCCTGTTTCCAGGAAAACTAGTGTCTTTTTGATCTGCTATTCCCACTAGGATTGGTAGCTGTCCTAGAAACAAACAATCAAAGCAATTTGTGATTTCCTCTACGTATGACAGATAAGAGAGAGGCAAGGGAACCAACCTGAGTCTTCTGCTTGACTCCTTGCTTGATCTCTCTCTCCCTTGATAGAGCTTGCAACTCCTCTCCGTACTTATCCTGCTTGAAGAGTACCTATAAAAACATAGTAACAAAGAACTATCAAAGCATCTCGATCTATTATATCATAAGCATTGCAGAATCAGAAATACAATGAACATACAATAGCATTCATAAATATCAAAATTCACAAATACATGATTGTATGGAGGAAAACTCAAAGAAATTTATTAAAGTAGAAGGGAGAATTACAACCTAGCTGTCTGATCCAACATCATCCTCCCAACATAAAAAACCCTCTTCACCTCATTAAAAGCAAGATCACCCAACAATATAATGCTCTTTCTCAAAGACAAATTATCAGCACTTCCTTGCAAATTACCAAATTCCAGCCCCTAGATCTCTCAGATGAGGGATCCATTTATAGATGTTTGCAAGTGTGTGAGTCATCTCTGGGTTTTTGATTAGTGTCATTCCACTTGTTGTTCTTGGTTCCACTTGGAGATTTCTTGAGTCTCTTACTCATCCCTGGCGAATTCAGAGAGGCAAGTGTCATATGAGAAGTTTCTAGAAGATTCCATGAGCATCCACTTAGCAAACTGTCTCAGACATTTTTCCATCCTTGCTCATCACACCCTACAGAAGGCCTCTTCAGTATGCATCACACCTGGCTAGTGTAGAAGTCAGTATGCATCACACCCTGATAGTGGAGTAGTCAATATGGTCCAGTTTTGGCCAATTCTGAGTGGTTTTTCGGGTGGAACTTTTGGAGAATGATGTAATCAGTTGACTATAATCCTTTAGGGTATGAAACAACACTTTTAAGGATTAAGGAGCCCTTGGTTTATCGACATATAAGATTGGGGTTGCAGTGCCCAAATATGTCTATAATAGTTGCCCCCTAAAGCATGAAGTCATAAATCTTTTGATGTCTGGTGAAATGCTTTATCATGAGGATCCGAGGTATTCGAACTAGAATTTGACCTGTATGAGATACAACACAATACATCATCATCATATTATTTTCATGATCTAGCTGAGGAGGGCATTCCCATGCTCAGCTTTATAAATTCATTTTTATGTACATAGAATAGATAATCGTCTACAGTTGCAGACTGGTGATTCTTTGTATGTAGAGTCATCATCCCTTAGCTCGAATGATCATTTGTGTAGCTTCTGTGTACATTTGATGTCTTTATATTCCTGAATATATCGCAGCCTAGATGGATGAAACTAGATCCGGGGTCTTCAATCGCGTTCAATATTCGCTCAATGTACAAGTCGATCCATGTGAAAAGATGTCCTGAAGTCGAACATGGAAAGACATCGCCTGATTACCAACCAATAATGTAAGCTGTTAACAGACGCGAGAGGAATCACCGATGATGATGATGACCCTCAAGGTACTATAGTACAATTCACGTGGTGTGAATATATGATTTGATGTCGAACACCATGCAAAATCTTTTAGTCGAAGGTCATTGATGTCAACCTATCGCCGGAAGTGAGAAACTTGCCATTGAGGCATGCAAGCTTCAAAGTACTGAAATGGTTGTTTCTAAGTCAACTTATTGGATAATGAGCTGATGTCGACAAGAAGTGACCCATCATAGGAGGGCCTTAATGTATCCCACATCTACGACACGAAACAAAGAAAATGATTTTCTCGAGGTGAAAACGATTTGACGACACAAGGTTTAGGAATGATGGTCATGAAAAATGGAGGATGAAGGTATTGCAACAGATGGGGCATTAACTGGATGGTGAATTCTCTGAATGACTTCTCTTGAACATATCAGGGACACTAAGATGGATTGGTAGCATTAACCCGAAAAGATGGATGGTATCGAGGACCAATGGTGATATGACCGGTGAATGGAATAACCCAACCCGACTCAATCATGGTGATGGAGTGAAAGTGTCATGTTCAGAGCGACCTGCTACCAATAAAATTCCTCAAGTTTTCTTCCCTTTTTCCCTAGTCATTGCTGAGCAGTACCTCTTTATTTTTGTCAAGCTTGAGGAGGATAACATATTCTTGTTCTATAATTTTCCCTTCGGGCAAACTTGTCGCTATGTTTTAGCGAGGCTAGTGACAGTGAAACTCGTTCTTGTTTGGGTGGACAAGTTTGTCGCTATTTTTTTAACGAGTTTAATGACAAGGATAAATCGGTCCTTTTCATGTATAGAGAGTTTGAAAAAGGACGAAAAGGAAACTCCAGTAGTTCTTTTTCATAGCATAATACCTTAAGTTCGAAAAAGGATAAAATAATACAAAAGGGATGACTTTTCCGATCACTTTACCGAGCTGAAAAAGACAAGTGCTCGAAGTTTTTCATAAGATAATCCCTCAGGTCCAAAAAATATTAAAATATACAGGAGGGATGGCACTTCCAATCACTTTAGCAAGCTGGAAAGGCCAATTGCTCGACAATATTTTCATATTTATCGAGTCTGAAAAGAGTTTAAAGGAGACTCGTTTTTGAGGAACGAGTGGCGTTTAGGGTAGCTACTGGTTCTGTGTAATCTTGGAACTTCTCAAAACATGGTGATGTGAAGAGGGTGGCTAACAGGACCACTCATCGTAGTTGTTCCTCAAAAAGGTAAACAATCAAGTGGAAGTGTATGATCGGCCAAAAGAATGGAGGTGATGGAAGGAACACAACCAAGGCTCAAAAGGCTGATATAATGGCAATCACAAAGGTTATTTACCAAAGGTGGGTTCATTTTTTAATGAGCTTGAACTTTGGGGGAACATATGCTCAGTGGCGGGTTTATTTTTTAACGAGCTTGAACCTTGCAGAAACATTGCTCATGATTCTTTTTACGTAAGCTAGAAACGACAAAACTAAAAAGTTAAAAAAGCTAGAAAACCTAGAAATCTAAGGAACTACTGAGGTTAGGTAGGATAGTTTCATCAACAACTTGGACAAAACACTTTTGTTGCTTCGTTTGTGGCACAGAAAAAAGTGAATGATGTGTCAGACCAATCACCTAACCTAAGAAGTTAAACTAAAAAGCTAAAAAAAATGAAATTTGTTGTTTTTAGTTTGCATGCCCCCAGGCATCAAGAAAAGGAGAATGTCCAGTAACCACATGGAAATTTATCTTTTCAGTTGGGTTCGTCTCAAAATAGACAAGGGTGCATGTCCCCTAAGCTTTGTTACATTCACTAGACTACTCCTGACAGTCAGGTGGATGGAATGAAGGTTGAAGAGACATTCTCGATGCAAAAGGACCATTTAGGGATGATGATCGACTTGGAGCTATGTTTGAACCGGGGAATGAAAGCTGGTCAATAGTGAAAATTTTGCCCTCATGCGGGAAACACATCACTCGAAAGAGCGTTGAAACAATAGCTTCCATGTTATAAACATAGTCACGTTCGAGGAGTAGATTGTAATCTAACCGTCCTTGGACTACCATCATGTTCAAGTGAACGGTTTTTCTTCTCAAAGTTATGGGAAACTTAAGAAGGATCCCTAATAGTCGACTGGTTCCTTTGTTGAAGCCTGACAGATTCTATATGACAGGCATAAGAAATGGTGAACCAAGTGCTTTCCATGTAGTTGAGGAAAGGATACTCACTGATGCCCCTTCATCTATGATAGCGCCAGACATGACCATTTTGTACACTTGTACTATGATCCGGAATGGTACATTAGAAGGAAGGCGAGGTCTTGCTAGTTGATTCCAATCAAAGGAAGTGACTAGACTACTGCGGGGTACCAAATAAATGGTTGAATTAACCCCTTGAGTAGCGGGAACTGGGGGACTCTCTTCCTGTTGTGAAGGAACCGGTGGATTTCCCCCTAGTTCATCGGACTCTGAAGTGACAAAAAGAATTTGAATAGTATCATTCTCACTCTCTTTGGGAATGGTATCATCTGAAAGTGAACTTTCTGAAGGTAAAACTTGGTCGACTGCCATCTCGACCATTTGACTTTGGTCCATTATGGACTCAGAAGATTCACTTTCAATGATAGGTGTTTTGACCGACGATTGAGTCATGTCAGTCAGATTTTCAACTAGTAAAGGACTTGGGGAAAGTTTCTTGTATCCAGGTGGAAGTCGCTGCGGTGAAGCAGGATGGTTATGCAAGATTCTCTTGGCCTCATCCAAAAAAGGACAACGGGGGAGGGTATGATCCCCTTCACATAACTTACATGGAATTTTGACCTTTCCTTTTTGTCTATGAACTTCATTTTCACTAGTTGATGGTGTGTTGCCAACATGATCACCAGAGGTTGATGACACCGGATGGTGCGAACGGGGAGACCAGTCTCTCAAGATCCATGGAAGGCAAGGACAATCTCGATGAAAATGGTCTCCTCTACAAATTACACAAGGAAATCTAGGAGATTTAATGTGTGGATTTTCACCGGATGATTCATGGTTTCCCCTTTGCTTAATTGGCTTCTTCTTCTTCTTCTCCTTCCCTTTCTTCTTCTTCTCAGTCACCTGGTTACTAGAATCACTATTTTCACCAAGTGAAGAGGAAGAAGGGGAGGGAGAAACAAACGAAGAAGAAGGTGAAGGGTCAACTTCAGTATTAATTGGTTGCTGATTCGATTGCTGAGGAATCACGATATTTTGAATGACAAAGGTTGAGAAAAGCCATACTAGTAGGCCAATTGTAATTCCTGGAAGGGACAATGTAGCCATATACGGAGCACCAATATTTCCCCAAGAAGAAAATGGACTAGGATTCCCTTCGAAAGGGATTCCTTGATTGGTGGACTCCATTATCTCAACCTAAGATCAACGAAGGGACAGGGATGTTATTTTGAATTAATAAATTTTAATGATGATTTGACACAACTTTGCTTTTTAAATTTTTAAGAGTCGAGAAAAAGCTAAATTTGACTCTAGTCCCCTTCGATTTTTAATGAGCCTGAAGTGACAAGTGCTCAGATGGACCTTTTCTTTTAAAGAGTCGAAAAGGAATGAAAGTGACTAATCTAGAAATCTAGACAGAGGGATTACCAAACCAATCGAAAAACTACAATATACACCTTGGTGATAAATTAAAGAGAAATTACCAAGGACTTATGTACGGCTGTCAATCTTCTCGAATGGTATGTTCAGTGCATTGCGATCAATAGGGTGGCAAACACGACTTCTTATGGGTAAAGGATGTAAGCCTATTGTGGTCTCCCAATATATACTTGACGGTATGAGGAGCACAAATCTGTGGTAGCACTTTTCATATCAAAGAGGAGGAATCACCCAACCTTCGATGAAAACAATAGTTAGTAGATTTTACGACACCGGAACACGTCTCTAGCCTAGACCTCTAGATGTGTTGCGTTAGGTTCCAAAGTGTTGTTAAATTTATTGAAATTTATTTTAGAGTTGATCTTGTTTAGAAGTTTGCCTTTCAATGGTTCACCGCGTGATGTAGATGTGAAGTTTCTAAAAATGCAATCTACAATGATAAGCAATCATTGTTTATTTTTAGCAATGAAAATCCTAGCTACTAAGGAAAGAAGATTCAATTTCTTTCAACCAAAGAACAGAGAGCACACACTAAATGCACTTTTCCTAAATCATTTTTCGCACACAGTCTAAATGAAAATGCAAATGCATGTATTTTTTTTTTTCATTCCCTTTAATGTAAAAATGCCAAAAAAGGAAAACTAAGTAGTACAGATATGAAATATTTTTACTCAAAGCGAGATTTTGACAATTTCTTTTCAAAATTGAAAGGAAGACTAAATGACACTTTTCAATTTCGAATAGAAAATGATTTCGACACTTCAAATATTAACAAATCAAATCAAATGCATGACAAAAATTTCAATCGACTATCTAGGGAATGAAGACTTAATGATACTTCTCTTTTTGACACAAAATGACAGTTACGACACTCTTTGTACCAAAACGACAGATCAATTTAAACAATTTTTTGACAAAGGAATGTAAATGATGGAAAAATACATAATTTTTTTTTACTAATCATAATCAATGGAGGCTGAACTATGCAAGGCAGGCAGGCTTCAGTAATGAGGTATTGTTCATAAGTAGCAAAAAACAACTAAACAGAGTTGAAAACAAGGACAAAAAACCCCAAATTTCAAGGAGAGAAATAGGATTACTCAGTCATTGCACCTGTGCTTCACAGAAATAGGGATGCATCGCACTTGCTACACTCGAGAAGTGCAATGCATACTGGCTTCCAGTGATAGATAGTGGGATGGGCCAGGGAGCACAACTGAGATGGGTTTTGGCTCAAATTTGCAGCTAGTTTCAGTGAATTAAGCTGAGCTATTATGGACAATAAAGAGAAAAGTATAGATGAATGATCTCAAGAGGTTACTAAGCTACCAAAGGGCATCTAGAATGCTTGTAAGTCAGATGTTCGACTCATAAACTAAACCGGAGATTGACTGAAGCAACATTCATCTACTTTGCAATTGCAGAGCAAGAGCAGTTCGAAAGCTATCTGGCTAACTTCAGGCTCCGTCTATAGTTTATAAAGAAAACAACAAAACATCTATTCGATCCCCAGTGGAGTCACCATTTTGTTTCCGGGAAAACTAGTGTCTTTTCGATCTACTAGTCCCACTAGGATTAGCAGCTGTCCTAGAAACAAACAATCAAAGAAATATGTGATTTCCTCTATGTATGATAGATAAGAGAGAGCCAAAGGAACCAACCTGAGTCTTCGGCTTGACTCCTTCCTTGATCTCTCTCTCCCTTGACAGATCTTGCAGCTCTTCTCCATACTTATCCTGCTTGAAGAGTACCTGTAAAAACACAGTAACAAAGAACTATCAAAGCATCTCGATCTATTATATCATAAGCATTACAGATTTAGAAATATAATGAACATACAATAGCATTCATAAATATCAACATTCGCAAATACACAATTGTATGGAGGAAAACTCAAAGAACTTTATTAAAGTAGAGGGGATAATTATGACCTAGATGTCTGATCCAGCATCATCCTCCCAGCATCAAAAGCCCTCTTCACCTCATGAAAAGCAAGATCACCCAACAATACAATGCTCTTTCTCAAAGACAAACTATCAGCACTTCCTTGCAAATTACCAAATTCCAGCCCCTAGATCTCTGAGATGAGGGATCCATTTATAGATGTCTGCAAGGGTGTGAGTCATCTCTGGGTTTTTGATTAGTGTCATTCCACTTGTTGTTCTTTGTTCCACTTGGAGATTTCCTGGGTCTCTTACTCATCCCTAGGCGAATAAAGAGAGGCAAGTGTCATATGAGAAGTTTCTAGAAGATTCCATGAGCATCCACTTAGCAAACTATCTCGGACATTTGTCCATCCTCGCTCATCGCACCCTACAGAAGGCCTCTTCAGTATGCATCACACATGGCTAGTGTAGAAGTCAGTATGCATCGCACCCTAACAGTGGAGCAGTCAGTATGGTCCAGTTTTGGCTAGTTTTGAGTGGTTTTTCAGGTGGAACTTTTGGGGAATGATATAATCATTTGACCATAATCCTTTAGGGTATGAAACAACACTTTTAGGGATTAAGTAGCCCTTGGTTTATCAACATTTAAGATTGGGGTTGAAGTGCCCAAATATGTCTATAACAATGCCTTGGAAATGGTCATGCCTAACATGCCTTGGAACTATCTAGCATATATTAGTACTTCCTAACATTCCCTAGCACACCTTGGCACTCCATAGCTGCCACGTCCTCATAGATAACCTTACTTTTTTGTGGCTTGGGAACCCAACCAAGGCATTGGAGAAACAATGTTGTGCCCAACCCAAAGACACCCTTTGTTTGAGACTTCTTTGTCTAGCCCCTTATTGCATCCATAGGCTTGCCTCCTGAAAGTCTTATTATGTACTTCTCCTCGCACACTTCATCCTTGGGACACCTAGAATTTGCTGACACTCCTTGGCACACACTCTTATTCATTCATTTCCATGCATTTTGATCTAGTTCTCCCTTGTGATTCCCTTGTTGAAAAGTGTGACTAGGTTCAGTCTTCATAATGATGTGTAATTGTGATTTTATGTAATTTATGTAAAGAAAAAAATAAAATTATTTTGTAATGTTTGAATCATGGGTTTCATGATCAAGAAAATTTATTTTTAGTTAAAGCTCCCATTTTGAGCTATTAGGTTTGGTCATCAAGTCATAAAATTCATAGAGTCAATGTCAAAGATTGAAGACCCATTTTGGGCATGTAATCCATTGCAAAAGAAAACTTATCTGCCCTCAAAGATCTTGTCACAAAATCTTCTTCATCTTGGCCTAAAGATGCTTCCAAAATGTCATGTTGGCTTACCTATATCACAATTCAACTTATTTTGATGGACGAAACACTATATATAGGGAAGTTCAAACTCCATTTGTCGATAAGAAAATTCAGTTAAGTAAGTCTGCAATAAGAAGTACGAAGATAACCAGTGAAGAGTGAAGATTTTTTTGTTTTTTATCAATCTATATTAAGGCTAATACCTCCACATGTGCAAAGGAAGGAAGAACTATCTACTACAAGGAAGGTCAAAGTTCTTGCTACTATCCGAGAATTTGAATCAAGGAAGAAGATAAGAAAGGTTACAAGCCAAATTATAATAAGAGGTCATACCATCCAAGAGAAGAAGATCAAGGTTCAAAAGTTTTTTCAACCACACATGCTAGGGTTTCTACAGGAGGTCTGAGAACTATAGATCTGGTCCAGGGAACCAAAATTTGAAGGATAGCCAAGTTATTGAAGGAAGAAGCTTGATCATTGTTGACTCAAGGAAAAAGAAGGAAGTTGAATCAAGGAGGCTTGTGACTTGGTCTTGGAGAGGCTGTCGAGTCAAGGGTCTAGGTCATGGTCTTCATATTCGTCAATTGAGGTCTCTATAAGAAGAATATTCTGTTTGGGTTTTCCTCTCATGATGGAGAAGTTTAGGCCCTAGATGATCACCTATTATTTGCGTCTCTTGTCTCCTCATTGTTTATGAATTAGTAGTTGTTTGATGAATAAGAAAACTATAATAATCTAAGTAAATAGAGGATCCTAATCTTAATAAGTAAAAATAATTCACAAGCAGTTATCATAAGAAGAGAAATCACCCAATTACTATTCCCTAGATTTTGTAACAACCCTGGCACTCCCTAACACTCCCCAATATGCATTGACATTGTCTGGCATGTGTTAGAATGCCTTTTCATTCCTTGGCACCCATTATCTATCATGCCCTCACAACTACCCTTACCTTTTTTGGAACTTGGGAACCCAACCAAGTCCTTCCTTGACTACAAAAACTTGACCAAGTTACAATTACTACACCTAGAATATGCCTTGTTCACCTAAGAACTACCTATAACTCATCTTGGGCTATGCATGTCCAATCTCAACTCATTTGACAACAAGTTACCAAGTCAAGGCTCACATCCAGCCGTGGCCATAAAACAACTAAGCAACATAGTTTACATCTTGACATGCCATAGCACATGGCACGTCTAACATCCCTTGGCACTATGTGGCATGTGTTAGCATCCCTTACATTACTTGGCATGCTTTGGCTCTCCCTAGCACACCCTAGCACTCCATGACATGCCCTAACACTCTAACATGCCTTCACACTCCCTAGCATATAACCTTGTCACTCCCTCCTTAACACACCCGATACTCATTGTCACTCCTTTTAACACACTCATTCATTCATTTCCATGCATTTTGAAGTGGTTCTCCCTTGTGTTTTCATGGCACTCCCTAACACTCCCTGACATGATACTAGTAAGAGGTTTCCTGATTTTATTTTCAGCAAGTTTTAGGAGGTTCATTGGGTCTAAATAAGGTTTGGGGTATCTACTCCACCCCTTTCATGCTTAAGAATTGGACCCTTCTTTTTTATCCCACTTTGGAAAGACTAGACAAGGCCCCTATCTAGGTTCAGCTTCTAGGACTAAAAGTACAATTCAAGTCGAAGCAGAGTCTCAAGGAAATTGGAAACAATTTGGGGGAATTCTTAGAGGTCAACCTCACTTTCAAATACTATGTGGAGGTGAAGGTGCAAGGGTATTGGTAAATTCAGATACCAGAGAAGAGTTATGGGATGAAATGAAACTCCAACATCAACGCGTCACTTATTTTAAGACTTTAGACTACGAGGGCATCCCATTCAAATGTTGTAGATGTCACAAGTAAGACCAAAATGCTACGAACTATCCACTCAGGGGGTTCCATAGCAAAAAGGGCTAGCAAATATCACCTAAAAAGTCAATTATTTAAGAATCAATCCTACGCTAAATCACACATACCTTCTAATTTTTAAGATCTTTGTGAAATTTCAGCTATGACCCTTAAATTCAATGCCCTCTAGCACCTCGAATGGTGGAATAGAAGGCATTGAAATAGGAGGTAAACTCCATTCCCCTTCACCTTTGTTAAAACCTCTAGAGACGCCTATAATACATACTCCTCCTTTGACTCAACATGAATTTTTTATTATTTCCACTCCCTTTGCATGCCCTCCCTTCAATGAAATCCTCACAAGAGAGCTTGAGGTTGAATATTATGACAACAAAATGGGGCACACCATCTTCTTACAAGTTTTCAAGGGAGGGGTATTGAAAATAACCATTTTATCCCCTATAACCCTTAAGATCTTCTCAACACATAAATGAAATGACAAACTGATAAATTGACTCAAATATAGTTCTCATCATTCGAGGCCAAACCCAAATAGAAAGAATCACACCATGGATTAAGTAGTGGCATTGATTTTGGTAAAATTAAGGACCTCATTTCAAGATTGTGACCTTGTTTTTAGCATTCTCAAATGGAAGGTTTAAAACCCACATTAAAGAGGGAAAATTTGCAACTTAGCCTTTGAAACCCTTTCCCAAGATGAATCTATCTAATTGACTAGCTTAGATATTTTAGGTCTTGGATTTCTAGAGTACCCAATTAATGATTTTGAGGCCAACTCCTTAGCCACAACTAAAATTTAGTCATATTTAAAGAGACAACTTGAACAATCCTCCTAAAAAGATACATTCTCACTTCCTTTTGATTAATTTACAACAAACCTAAACGTATCTCCTCTATTATTTTCCTCTTCCATTCTTCAACACAAATCATTAATCTGATATCATAAAGACTTTATATAGGTAAGAATAATTTTCTTGAACTTGCAGGGTACCTCTACACCTCAACCCATGTAAATGGACCTAAGTCGATGGAACAACCCATAACACTCTAATATGGTTCCAGTTGTCTCCTCCAAACTACGTCATAACACATCTTACAATGCCAAATGGTTCAGTCATATCTAACTTGTGGGCTTTTTACCTTCATGGAACACATTCTAGCTAGTGCTCATTAAACACAATGCACTAACTCCACTAACACACACCAAAAGTTGAAGATACCATTAAGATGTGGCATTCACACAAGTGCTTAGACTACACCACTATAAAATGAACCTTCAAATTTGGATATCCAAAAATAGTAATATCCTAACCCAATATGGCCTATTTGTTGAATTTGTATAATATGCTCCTTATCAAATCCCTACACCTCCTTGGCACTCCATGATAAATCTAGTAAAATGGTCACCTTCCAAGTGCCAACACCTCCTTTTGAAACACAACATAACCATCTATATATGTTGCAACAACCTTGCGAACTTCTTTAGTGTGTCATACATGTATTTCACATTTCTTCTTCATCTTGCAAAGTGGTTGTGCCAAGGAGAGGGTATCAACATTAATCAAGGAATGTTCACTTAGTACTAGTGCCAAGTTTCCTTCATATAACTCATCAAATGTCTTAATTTTGCTTCACAACTATTCCACCTCTTCAACCCTTGTTAGAGTCTTCCTAGATGTGCACTCTTGCCTCAAGTATAACATAACACTAGCATCCAAAATGTGCATGTTCGTTCTATTTGTTAATGCCTTAACGAAATTGTATTATCACACTGCTTAAAATGAAAGGTTCACATATTAAGGTAAATAACCTATTACTCTTATGATAACCTAAAATATGCAAGTGACTAGGAGAGAACTCCATTTTCTCAAGATGAAAACAAAGGGTCTTACAACCCCATTCACACAACAATTTGAATTTATTTAACCTAGAGAAGGATACATACCCTAACCCTTCCAAATTTGTCCTATGACTTTTAAGGAACTAACACTTGTTTTTAGCTATTAAATCGACTTACTATATACTATCCTTTTCTTGTACCCACCTAATATCCAATAATACATAAAAAAATTTCCGTACAACCAAGTTAAAAGCACTTGTTTCCTTTGAGAGATCTCAAATTCTGCCTAGTAAAATTTAACAACAAAATCATTGCATATAAACCCTAACCTTAAAATTAGATAATTATTGTTATTATGATAAATACCACTATGTGATAAATGTTTTCAAACATAAACCAAAAAATATGTAAGAGTAAGCATACTTAGTTGCTCAAATACAACTAAAATTGTATCTATTGTTTTTTGGAGAGGGAAAATGTCAACATTTTTTAAAAAGCTATGCATTAATTCATTTACATTCCAAGACTAAGAGGATTTGTTCATTTTTCAAAAGGAAGGAGCCAAAGTGAGATTGCGGAACTCGGTATTGAACCCCACCATTGGCTCTTCGGTCTATTGATGGTGCCAAGGAAGAAGCCAAAACGAGATTGTAGAACCTGATATCGAACCCCACCATTGGCTCTTTGGTCTACTGATGGCGCTAAGGTATGTTCCATTTGTAACTTCAATGCATTTTTACCCCACATTTAGTCTTCCACACATAGAGTACATGAACGTCAGGTTTCTGATTCAAATTCCATTGCTTTTTTTGCATCCACGCTTGTATGTTTAGTCTTTAATCTATGTGCTTCATTTTGTTATTGTTTGCATAGATGACATTGGCATTTGATGAGTTTGGGGGGCCATTTACCATAGTAAAGGAGTAGAAGACCTAAATAAGAAGCTTAGATGCTCAATATGCCAACATTGCGGATGCATGGACTGTTGCATGAACCCTTCACCCCTCAGCCAACCTCAAGGGATTTACAAGATGCTATAGAGCCTCGATGGTGATGTCATCATTAGTAAGCTCCTATTCCATTTGTTCATTCTCTATTTCTGGATCCATGAAATACCTTAAAATTATGAAAATGAGTAGAATATGCTTTAAAAGACATATGACTCATAAGTATAAATTACTTTGAAAAAAAATTATATATTTTGCAAGTAGTGAAATAAGAAAATACTTTGTGATTTTCTCACTCTTTCTCACAAACTGTGAGGCCCACCAACCTCGATTCTCTACATATGTTGTTTCCTTCTTACGAAAGCTCTTAATTTTTGGTAAATGTGTTGATATGTCACTAACATTGATACATAGACACTTTCCATGGATCTACTTCGCATAGAGTTACTTTTCAAAGGGATTGGTCCCTTCAAACCATACCAATTTTTACACTTTCACAAGTCGGCCATGTTCATGTTAGTGTATCTTTTGTATTGAATAGCTAGTATTGCTTTACATATTCATCATCTTCAAGAACAATTATACGTCAACTCCAAAAAAATGTCAACAAAATTTTGGGTTAGTTTTTCCTTGCACTAAATACTATCACACATGTATATATAATATTAATCACATACTTTCCTTTCCAAATCTTGATCTGCTAAACAAAATGGTATGTTGTTTTTATAATTATGTCCCAAACCTTCATATCAGCACTGATAGACAACAATATTATTTATTCTTCATCTATGTGTAGCTTAGGGTCCCTGTTGGTTGCTATTTTGATGGAGCAACCTCTAATAGCACAAATTTTCTCATAGAGATGTTGCTAATAGCACACCTTTTCACAAAGATATGTTGTTGTGGAAATCAATCTCCACAGGATTCCTAAACCAGACATATAAATGGTTGTTGTATATCTCAACAGGAAGCATTAACATATGAAGATGTTGTAAACCCAAAAATATGTGCATTAAATCCATTTCTTGTTATTTCATGGACGGATTCAACAAAGGATCAAACATGAACACATCAAAGGTAGTAATTAGGTTCATCCTTACTCCAATAGCTTTCAATTTATTTTTTCTAAACAAAAGATACCCATAATTTTATTCATCATGAAAGAAAGAACAAATTACATTTTCATATGATAAAAGAATTCTAGAGTACACCTAATGACTATGATTGAAAAAGAAAAAAGTGTAAAAAGGACTTACAAAAGTAAATATGCGAAATTAAGTGTGAAAATAACCACTTAAATTCTCTTTCTTGTGTTTCTATTTTTTCAATTTCGGCCATCCTTCAAAATTTGATTCAACAACAACCATTTTCATTTCTCTTCTTGTTTCCTTTGGTGGGGATTCTTTGTAGGCATAGACCCATTGTCTACACTTCCTCTATTGATACAAACTAAGCTTATATGTTGCAGCCTCTAATCGCCTTTTAAATGCTTGCTTGAAACTTCAGATATGGGTCAACAATGCCCTGAATTTAAGAGTAATGCTAAGCATGACACCTCCATAATTGAGTGTTACACTTGGTATAGAATTTTGTAGTTCCTAGCACATCTTTTTAATTTTTTATAGAGTAACCCTTCTGACATTTTTTTTGTTATGTTCTTAGAATATATAGTGAGGAAAATTATATCCTAGACAGTGCCTATTGTAACCCTCACATAGAGTCCCAGGTCAATCTCTTACCACTATCATCTGCAAAGTATAACATATAATGGAGAGTGCCATTGCCAATATATTCATAAACAAGAAGGCATTTCCCAAGCTCTACATAGTTAGTGTATTTCCCATACTGTAAATTTGTTATATGACTCAATAAGAACTCTCTCTGCCCTCAACCTTTAAGTTAAACAACATGAAAGTTGTCCAATTCTAAATTGATCCATCATTCCATTGTTCTACGACTGTGTTTTTTCATCCATATTGACCAATCAATATTACAACCACTTGTTGCATTGACATGCTTTTCCTAAGTAGAATTGAGCCAGTGGAGTGTTCCAAAGTGCATCCGGTTTCAATCTCCCTAAGGGATTGAAGCGGTGGAGAGGAAAGTGCTTCCTTATTTAGAACAAGGGTTTTTGCTGCACTATCTAGCCTCCAAAGCTTCTTTAATGCAAACTAAATATCAAATCATGCCCTCGTACTCCAAATAATCTAAGGCATCACCCTAGAGAAGCTCCAAAGTAGACCAATGAGATTTTATATGCCAACTCCAATCCCATGTCACAATACAAGTGTTGACATCACTGCTACAAAAATTATTTTGAGGTATTGCATCCTAAACCTATTCCAAAGATGGATTCCCAGTTCTAGAATGAGGATAAACCTTCATTGCCACATTTAAGACTTTTCAAAGGGATCAATCCTTCTAAACCATACCAATTTTTACACTTTCACAGGTTGGCTCTATTCCTATCAGTTTATATTTTGTATTGAAACATTAGTCCTATTTTACTTATTTATTAATTCCAAGAACAATTATAGGCCAACTCCATCAAAATGTCAACAAATTTGTGGGTTAGGTTGGCATTTCGCTAAATTCTATCACACATGTATATATAATCACACATTTTCCTTTTTAGATCTTGATCCGTTGAAAAAAAAAAATCTTGTTGCTTGTATAATTTTGTCCCATAATTGCACATCGGCACCCATAGATAAAAATCTTCTTAAATATTCATTTGTGTGCACATCAATGTCCCTTTTGGTTGCTATATTTCGATGGAGCAACCTCTGACAGTACACCTTTTACCACAAAGATGTTGTTGCCAGATAGAAATATCCATAGGAGTCTTACACTAGACATATAAATGGCTATTGTTTATCACAATAAGAAGCATTAACATATGAATATGTGGTAGACCATAAACTCTATGCATTCAATCCATTGTGTTTTCTTTCATGGAAAATTAAACCAAGAGTCAAACATGAACACATCAAAGGTAGAAATTAGATTCATCCTAACTCTTGTAGCTTCAAAATTTTCCAAGAGGGAAGTCAAGCTATTTGGCTTGACATGAATGTTGTAGTGGATTCAAATCACATCTTTCGAGGCATAGACCCATCCTCTACACTTCCTATATTGATCCAAACTAACCATATATGTTGTAGCCTCTAATAGTCTTTTAAATGCTTGCCTGAAACTTCACATTTGGGCCAACAATACCCTAATTTTAAGAGTAATGCTAAGATTGACACCTCCACAATTGAGTGTTACACATGGCATAGAACCTTATAGCTCCTAGCACACCGTTTTTTGTACAATAACTTTTGTGAGCTTCTTTCTATTGTTATGTTCTTAGGATATATATGGATAAAAATTAGATCCTAAACAGTTCCTAGAGTAACCCTCACACAAGAGTTCTAGATCAATCTCTTAGCACTATCATTTCTAGAGTGTAACATATCATGGAGATTTCCATTGTTGAGATATTCGTAAAAAAGAAGGAATTTCCCATGCTCTACACAATTACTATATTCCATTCCCCATACCGCATCTATGTTATATGACTCAATAATAATGCTATGTGTCCTCAACCTTTGAGTTAAATAACCTAAAATGTGTCCAATTCTAAATTGATCCATTGTTCCACTATTATATTATTATCTTGTTTCATCCATCTTGACCAATCAATATTATAACCGCATGTTGGAATGCTGCATTGGCATGCTTTTCCCTAGAAAAATTGAGCTATTCTACTTTATTGTTTGTGGATGGATAATATCTCCATAGATAGTTAGCTTCATCTAGATTGAGGCCTTGTATAAGGATCTGTATATATGTATGAATAGTTTGAACCATTTTATAAATAGTATCTCCATGAATCTGGAAATTGTGCCCTCTTAATAATTCCCACAACCAGATTTCAGATGTTCCACTCATCTGTAAATTGTAATTTCAAATAGGGAAATTGTTCATTCCATTCGTTGGCTAGGATCTACAGTGGAAAAAAAGAGGGAATAACCTTGTTCTAGGTCACCTGACTGGTCACTTAGTTCCTATCCCAATGATTCAATTTGGTAGAGAATTTTCTGAATTTTAGGGGACTGCTCATCATCATATGTTTGAGTCAATTCATGTATTTCGTTGTAGTATTTTAAACCTCTTGAGTTGGAATTCTCAGTAACTGAACACTTACTTTTGAGTCTATGGATATTCCAATTTTTTTTTTTTGTTATTTTCTTTTTGGCTCTATTTCCAAATTCATGAATGACATTCTAAAAAAATTCTCTTTTGTTTGCATGTTCACATATATTTGTTTCTATAAATTTTTTTGTGTCCTATCCATATTATATCCAGGTTCTTGTAAAACCTTGCCATATTTGTACCAGATATCATAGTTGTAGCCATACTTGTATCTGTATACTTGAAACTTAGTAATTTACTTATGGTTTCCTACCACTTATGCATTTGTTGGTGAGATGTTTCTCACAGCCTAAGTGGGGCTTATATTGAATGATTACATTGTTGTATGTAGTATAGACTGCTTCAACCCAAAAGTTTTTTGAGATTTGTCTACCTTAACATTGCTCTTGGCCATCTCCATGATGTTCGTCTTTTCCTCTCTACAGTGTAGTTCTATTGTGAAAATACCTTGAGTATTGTAATAACTGTAGAAGTAACCAGAATTTACTTTCTCAAACTCTATTTTTCTGAGAACCTTTATATCCTTTTCAATTTTCGTTTCAAGTTGTAGCCATTGCTTTAAATTTCTTCTGTGTTAGGAGAGCTAATAATTTGTACTTGAAAAATCACAACCAAATTTTTCTTGGAAGGGCATTGATGGATGCCTGAAAATACTTTGCAATTACCAATGACTAAGATCTCATGGGATCATGAAGGTCACTATCCACAATTTCCAAATGGAATTCTTTTTGTCAAATTTTCTCTATGCTGCCTGTCTAAAATGAAAGGTTCACAATAACTCACGTTGAAATGGGGGAAAACCATGAACCCTATTAAATTTCATTAGATGATCTATATTTTGGACTTAAGATATCATACCTTTGATGACAGCTGATTTTTAGAGAAGTTTTCATCCACCAATGATTTATGCCCTATTGTTGTATATATCTATACCTGTGAAGATAAATTTCAACAATGTTTGCCACCACTTTATATTTTTCCCTTATCTTTTATGAAATTGTTTTGACTTTAGATTCAAACTTGGAGTGATTCTTTAGTATTTTATTCGTTGTCTATAGTTTCTTATTTAGGCCCAGTACATATAATACATCTTCCACATCTTTAACTTCTAGTAGCAATGTTCATTAGGTTTTTTCCTTGGCCTTTCAACATGTGTACCTTCTCATCTCTTAAAGAAATTGTCTCTTGGTGATTTTCATTATCATTCAATTAAGAAAACCACTAATTTTTGTGTCATGTAGTCTATATAATATCTCCGTAAGCTTGTTAATTTTCTCTTACGGCTATGATTCTCTTTGCTTTGATAATTGCATTTCATCATTTATTATTTTCACCCCATATTATATAAACATTATTAGAAATTATATAGAAATAAAAATTCATCAACAATGCAGCGGAACACAAGGAAACATCAGAAGAAAATAAACTACACATAGAGACACCAAATTTGGTCGAAAACCACGGAAAAACCCCACAAGGGGGAAAACCATCAATCGATGCTTCTTCTTCTATTAGATTTCATCAATTGCTTAGCTAAGATACAGGATATTATTATAGAGATATACATCAACAATGTTACTGCTCACTACTCAAAATTAGGGTTACAGATGACAAGGGTTTTTGCATAAGATGGAGCCATATCAAGTTTCCAATACTTAAATTGTTTTGTGATCAATGCTCCAATGTTTGAACTACAATAAATCTAAGACACCAATGATAGAATTCACATACTACTGACCATGGATGACATACATACAATACTTCTATATTGATATGTTGTGACCATACATATCAATTCCAATACAATATTGCATACATATTGCTCTGCTTTGCATACTCATGATAATACCATTTTGCTTGAGGACTAATGCTAACACATAGAACCCTAGAATAGTGTCGACACTCATCAACAAGGCTATATGTCATTCTCTTGAGATACAATATTATTGTCAATAATGTGACCATAGAGATATGAATCCATAATAGTGAGATCACACACCAACATAATGAGACCAATAAGCTTCCATACAATGTGAAAGTGATCAAATATAAATTGCAATGTTGAGTCATATAATCAAGCGAGATCATTATAACAAAAGTATTGAGTAAAACATGACTAAATAGACCTAAAGTGTAAGGGTTGTGACATGAGCAAGGGCATAGAGCCACAATAATCATCCACAAGAAGAACAACGAAACTCATGTCCCACGAGATTAATATTCACAAACTTCGATGCCACTGAGGAGAGAGCATAGTAATTGTAATGAGTGATGACGTAGATGCCATTGCCAATACTACCAACAATGCCATTGAAAAAAAATGAAGCTGCTAAGATAATGTAATATGTGCCACTATCAAGTGATATGGGCTAGATAAATATACAATCACTAAGATGATAAATATAAGGCCATAGGAACAAGTGCATGCTACATATGGACAGATCGAACCACAATAATATAGATATAGCATTAGGTAGAACCATACGTACTGGAGAGAAATTATTTCACTAAGATCATAGAGATAGCTAAGAAAGCATGCTAGCCATAACAAAAGGTGTTCCACAACAAGCTTCAAATAAACATATACAACCTACCACAAGGTCTATGAATCAATATAAGATAACGAACTGCATAAAACCACCATTTTCAATGATGTGATGCCATGGAATTGAGCCACTGATGATCACAGATGAATCTGATTCAAACTGAAGTCTGAGCCTTAGACAATATATGAACCATTGTACATAGATGTGGGCCTCGGGAGAAAATTCAAACTTCAGAGAACAATAGATGAAAATTACCCAAAAACATGATTGGCTTGAGATATACAATGATCGGTTATTTATATACATTTAATTGGATTGATTTATGAACCGAGATAGAAAATCATGGAGGGAATCACACATTAAATTTGAATTTTGCCCATATAATATTTAAATTGAATTTTCCTTTTGATCAGTATATGTTCTCTTTAAGGCTGAGATGGGCTTAGGGTTTCTATGGGAATTCATCCCAGATCTCCCCACATTTTAACACTCCCTCTTAGCTAGGGAGGAAATTCCATCATTATCAAAAAATTAAACTAGGATGACTCATCATGGTTGCATCATAATGAATCTCGAGCAAACTTATCTCAATCATAAGGAAGATATAAAACTATATCATTAATAAGACCCATCTCACATTGTCTCAACGAAGAAGAATAATTCATAATCAATGGTAGGGGAGATAAACCCTACTAATATCTAGGTAAAATCACATGTACTCCATCTTAGCTATATCAACACAATATCTATTTGATAACATCTAGTCCTTTGATCATCAATTGAACAATCTCTATCTAAATAAGATGATGAATCAAACATCATTGGGGAGCCTAGCACAATCCACAACAACATAGGAGAGCTAAGCTCAATCCAAAACAACATCAGGGAGCCCTGCTAAACCTGGAACCACATTGAGGAGCCCATCTCAACCCAAAATTTCTACCAATGGGGAGCCAATGCTACAACTCAGGATCTAATAACAATGAGGAAGGTCCTATGGGACACTCTCGCCTCATGTCATCTCATATAGGGAGTATTCAAATACCACCCTATCTCCAAAGACAACATGTGAGATCAGACCTACCCCATTGCATAGAGATCACACTCTATCCCAAAGTGCATGATCACACTCTACCCTATTATCCTTGATCTTCCATTTTTTAGATTCAGATGGTAGAACACCTGCATCCACCAACTTGGGTGAGATCCACCTACTACAAGGGGTAGGGATCACACTCTATCCCAAACCCCTCATCCCATTGGCCAAATGGGGAGGTTATCCCACAAGATGGAAAGGATGCTAATTGGGGCATGCTATGACAAAGGGGGGATCTTAGATATCACACACCCTATCGGTCAAAGCTCCCTCATCCCCAAGAGCCTACAGACTGAATTCCTCACCTTGGGAGCTTAACTGGGGAGGAATATTAATACTCAATGTCATCAATCAACCCAGACCCTTGCCCAGGAGGCTCGTATCCATCAATCCAAGTTGCTCTCTAAAGATCAGAAACACATCACTATGCTTGTATTGAGCATCGACTTCAAATAGCTCAATGAAGAGTTTAATCATACTGCCTCATGCATTAGCAAGGGCAACAATTTTTTGTTTTCGATGGTGTTCCCATAGTACTCTTATTTTTGTTGCATAAGTAGTGTGGGAACATTACTTGTACTCTGTTTATCCCATGCTAAAAGTAGAGAGTTGTCATGTTTCCTTTTCATCATTATACATCAAAGGATGTGAAAAAAATTCATCCCTGAGCTGTGCACTTTGACTAAGTACCTACAGCCATCAATGAACCATGTCCAAATCTCTTCAAGTGATGTAGAGTGGTATTTGTGTCTTTTGTGTTTCCTATAGAGATATGCTATCTAGATATGTTATCAATGTTGGCATATAAAAATTGGGTGAACAGAATTGTAAGGATAGAATTGGATGTCAATCCTCTACTAGATTGTGATCTTGGCACCATAAGAAAAGAACCCTAGCAATGAGTTATTGAACCAAATTTGAACAAAGGACAAGAAGCGTGATCTCATATTGTTCATGAATTGTGGTGACATTACAATTTAGTTCCACATTCCATATCCATGTTGGCTAGATGGATGGGACACAAACATACCATTTACCATCTACAGATCCCTCAGAATACCAAATTTCTATATGTGGCTAGGGGGTGCCAAAGTTCCTGTAACTATATTACTTGTTGCAAGGTCATGTACTTTCCTTAATTAAGTGGCATGCTCGACTAATATTTTTATCAGAGAAGCTTATGCCTGAGTCAGCTTGTTGAGCTACCTCCCCTTAAGTGTTTTTACTGGATGACATTCGTGATGAGCGCCAGTATTGCAGTAAGGATGTTGCAACTCCTAGGCTATCAACTTTACTTATCAACCCAGGTTTCGTACAAACTTGGAGGTGACAATGCTATATGCACAAGTAAAAGTGAAGATCCTGCCTGTTGTCATTATTCATCTGGCGAGAGACCCTAGGGCTTCCAAGCTAGACTTCTATAGAGTCAAAAGAAGCTTGGTTCTCTGATGGAAGAAGAGAAATTTTATTCTAAGAGAGCTACTCTACTAGAGTAATGAAGAAAACAACATGAAATGCTAACTCACACCATAACCTAATTAACCATTTAAATGACTATTCTAAGCAGAATTGTTAAATAAACACTAACCTAATGCTGCTATCTAAGTTATAGAAGTAAAGAGCATCAAACCATACTAATGTGTAAGCAAGGAAACTAAACTAAATATGTTTTCAATTTTTTGGTTTTTTTGGTAAAATCAAGCATGCAATGTAATTGTTCTTGTAGATGTGATAGGTGGATGGAAAGTGGTTGAGGATGGCTAGAAAGTGCTCATGGGAGTGTTGTGATGATCGGATGGTAGCGTTTAAATAATACGCAAAACAACGTTCATGAAGGAGTCAAGCTGAAGAGCAATCAGAGATCGAAATCAACGAAGGGAGGACGTAATGAAGAAGCAGTGCATAGGAACCATTGGATCGATCAGCAAACGGTAAGAATGGAAGATGAGCGGTGAAGATCTTATCATAGGAGATTATGTGAATAGACAGATGGATCGATCAATGAATAGGATGGATGGAAGATGAGCGACAGAGATCTTATTGCAGTGGATTTAGTGAATAGATGGGAGAATAGGATTAATCAGAAGATGAGCGGCATAGATCTTATTGCGGGTGGTTTAGTAAATAGATGAACGGATAGGGTTAATGGAAGATGAATGGCAAAGATCTTATCGCAGGCAATTTAGTGAATATATGAAAAAAAAGGGTTAACGGAAAATGAGTGGCAGGGATCTTATTGCAGAGATTGAGTTAATAGATGGATGAACAGGATTAACAAAATATGAGCAACAAAGATCTTATCGCGAGAAAAATGTGCGGAATGATGGTGAGGTCTTCGTAGGTGGTAAGTAGTTTCTCGCGCACCCTCAAAGTTGTAAGTGGAATTCCAAAATTTTACGTGATTAGCATAACTTGGTGACAAATAGAATGAGAAAACCACTTTTCTCGTGTGCTCTTGGGTGGATATCGGTCGTGCAAGAATTCACGGGAGACTGCACGATGGCCATTAGATCATGCAGGATTGATCAACGGTGGAGATCAGCCAAGTTAGTTGGCAATTGGGTGACGTGATGGCCATTGGATCAAGCAAGGTAGATTGACTGTGGAGATTTGGAGTGCCTAAGGTCAAACATTGAAATGAATACGCATGCGGTTAATGGTGATTGGCTAGGTTTGTTGTGGATTGGACGGTAAGGAAATCTACATGTATAGTCCTTGATAACCTGCAAACTGAAGAAAAAGGCACAAACAGAAGCAAACTAAAACACAACCAATCTACGTTACACTGCTGTAATGTAAGTGCAGATACTTAAGAAAATGAATGATTAAACCATGAATCTATGCACTACCTTGCTATAATGGAAATGCATCTACCTAAGAAAATGAACGATTAAACCATGAATCTATGCACTACCCTGCTATAATGGAAATGTAGCTACTTAAGCAAATGATCAATTAAACCATGAATCTATGCTAACATACATGTACAATAAAGAGGAGCCTTAGCTACTAGGGTTGGGCCCTAACCCAAGAGCTTCATCCTTCTGAGTTAACTCAATTCTGGCTCAAAACAAAACTCATTCTTATTATCAAAACAATGGATTACATCAAAAACTGTCACAAGTCTTGCAGCTCGAAAATAGAGTAAAGTTTTACAATCAAAAGTCTGAATCCTACTGAGGTCATAGGCCTCTCTACTTATACTTCTGAAGTCTCCAACGACTTCCTTAAAATTAGGGAGGCTCGGCTCCCAAACTCGAGATAACTGGTGCTTTGACTTTCACTTGCTCGACTACCTTCTAGTCCCCATGATTTGGCTATTTTCACTCTGAGCTGATGGAGGAATATCCGATTGGAGGGTTAGTAAATGAGGAGGATTTACCTCCTATAATTCCTCTCCCCTGTCCCATTTGATTTTTGACCAAGGTCTTTGCCAAAATTCCTTTCTTTTATCCTTAAATCCTGCATTAAATGCACATTAGACCACAAAGAAAAATATCCAACTCTAACTCATCTCATAAACAAAATATAATCAAAAGTATGCAATAAGTTGTGAGAATAGTTGGTTTGACTAAGCTATGAGGTGAATTAAGGCCCATATAATTACCCAATGATGAGGCTCATCATCACCCCCCTACTGAAATTGTTGCTCATCCTCTGAGAAACTTAGTCAGTGTCCATGTCCTTCATGGCTCTAGTAGTCTCTCTAACACCCCATGCTTCTACTGTGGTCTCTTCTTCTTGTTCATAGAAGCCTACTTTCCTTTCTACTTCTTCCCACTACCTCTTTTCCTCTTCTTCTTTTCTCCCTTCTAGCAACCCTAGGAGTAGTGGTGGACTCAGTTTTAGGCCTATCCAATTGACCTTCAATCTTTGCATTGATTGCTTATACATAGGTGTCCTGTTGAGTGCCTCTCTCAACCTTTGAGGGGAGTGATATTCTCTGATCTTGAAGCTGTGTGGCAATGTCTTCCATCTCCTTGAGCAGGCATGTATACCATAATCTCCTAGTAGCCTAAACATATCCCCAAAGTGTGAAATTGCTTGCTCTTGGGTAGCAAGATATCTAGGTGCCAACAGAGTATCATTTGCAATTAGATTATGGTTGTTGATTAGGGCCATCGGATTTGATTGTTCAACTTTGATGAAAAGAGGTTCATTTGCTCTTTGGCCAATATTCTTTTCATCTCTACAACCCTTGACTCTTCATGGTTCATCCATGATGCTAAAGCCATTAATTGTAGATCTCCGAGCTCGACATTAGGATTCCAAACATTCATTTCTGTGAGGGCCATGTTGTGCAAGTAAAACTCAGCCATTTTGGCCCTATCCTCTAGTGTACTTTGATCACAAAGATTAATAAACTGCCTGTAGTCCTAAAATGGCATGGTGCCCCTTTGTGCTATTGTTTTAATCTGAAATTGTAGCCATTGTTTTATGAGGTAAAGAGCATAGGATTTAGTAGGCATCCTACACTGGATGGTCTCCAAGGAGAGGCTAGCCATACATGCTATTGGTTTTCCTTTTCTTGCAGTTGTCCTCTCAGCCATGCATTTTCCCTCTCAAGTTGATATCTCATTATTGCTTCTTTGTCCCTTGCTGTAGGGGAATCTTCAATCTCAATAGGGATTTTTGTTGATATTTGTGGCTTCCCTTGTTTGATAGTTGTGTTCTTTCTTGTTCTAAAATATAGAGGGGTTTGCCTCCTTCTTTTCCCTTTTTTCTTGACTGGGGTGCTGAGTGCAGTGAGGGTAGCTACTGCCTTCCTCTTAGGGGCCTTTGGAGACACCCTAGGTGACTCCTCCTTGTGTTCTTCCCCTTCTGTTTCAATGCCTTCTTCCTCTCTATTTTTCTTATCTTCTTCCTCTTGTTGTTCTTTCTCATCTCCATCAATTTCTTCCTTCATTTCCTCCTCTATTTCAGTAATATCCTCCTTCTCTTCTCCATCATGTTCCTCTGTATTAGTTTCCTCTTCATCCATCTCATCCCCATCTAGCTCTGTATCTTATTCTTTTTGTTTTGCCTTCTCCTCACTGATAGAAGGACTAACATCATAGGTGAGGGTTTTGATGTCATCCTCTGCTGGAAGTCTCTGAAGACTGACCATTTTATAGGGATCGTGAGGTTTTGGAGGGCATCCTCAATGAGGATCTTGATCAATCCATGGTGAACCAATTTTTGTGACTTCCCTTCCTTTACTTTGATGCTGGAGTCTACGAGTGATTGCATCAAGAAATAGGGTATGCTTAGTCTTTGGTGAACTCGTGTTTCTACCCCAAATCTTAATTCTTCAAGCATCCTGAAATGGTATCCATAAACAAAACTGTATCTACCCTCACATGAGATATATTTGATGAGTTGGTAACCTACCTCACTCCATGGGTATGGCAGACTATCGCTCCTTACTCCATTTTGATCCTCTGTGGGTTCTTCACCTTGTAAAAAGAATTTTCTTTTTTCCACCTGACTATCTTCTTTGTCTTATTTTCTCCATGGAATTCCTAGGGGAAGTGTGGTGACCCTACTGATGATCTCTAGGGTGAGATCTATAGTGAGCCCTCTAACTATAATAGTGGCATGGATTTTTCTCTATGGAGTGAGGGAATGAGAAAATTCTTGAGCCACCTCATCATCATACCCTGTGAAATTTTTGAAAAACCCCATCCTTTAGTGTCTTATAAAGATTTCAAGCACTTGGGGGTGTCGTTGTATCCTCACAGTGTTTGTGGGTTCTCTCCTATTAAACCCTCATGTCATCTTTCTTGTGAGGCTTGAGGAGGAAATGAGAGGTTTGACACAAGAATTTTAAATTTAGGAGAAAATAAAGTTTCTTGTGTATGTAATTCACCTCCCACAGTTGTTAAATCCACTAGATATTGGAGCATTTCTAGTTCATTTGCTTGTAAATGGGGATGGATTTTTAGATCCTACCTCTTTAGAATGGTGGTAATGGACAATTCTTATGATATTCCCCTTTGAACCCCTCTCTGCCTTTCTTGTAGATTGCCTCTGTGTATCCTGTAGACTGTTCATGTGCATGCTACTGTAGAAATTCTCTTGGAGAATGATGGATCCTTTCTTCCGGTGGGTGGCTAGAGTTATAAGAGTGACTTGAATGAGGGAGTTTCGAGGAGGTGGAATGCATGAATGCATGCAAATGATGTTTTGTTTCCCACTCCTTGTAATCATCTCCCACCTCGTAGATCCGTAGCTAACCACTTCTTGTCCTACTCCTCCTCTATCTTTGAGTTGACTGCAGCCACGTGTGAGAGGACACTCGGTTTCGTATGTGATGACTGAACGAATGTGGCCAAGTTAACTGGCCACCTTTTCACTTATAAACCAACTACCTCATAACCTTTACACATTTTGATCAAATGATGCATATGAGTGAGTGAGTGGGATACTTACTTGTGGTCTTGATGCCATGTTGTAGTTGTTGAAGATTAGATGTGTTGCATTGTTTATTTGCAGCATGGTCATTCTTCTTCCTCCTCTGCTAGCTAGTGTCTGCTATTTGGAGCTCCTGGTTCATCCTAGTGAAGACCTATAGTTGATGATTGATATTCTATGGGATAGGCTGCTACAGGATTCCCTACAGGATGTCCTGTAGCTACTTCTCCCCTAGAATTTATTAATCATGTCGTTGGCTAGGGTCGTGAGGATGCTGTAATGAATGATTGTGTGTGGAGCAAGGGAATAACTGGAAGAAATTGAAAACATAGTCTTCGCCTAGATTGAAGCAATTAAGTAAAAAAAAAATGGAATTGATGGAGGGATGCATGATAAGGAGTGGAGGAGACGAATATATGTAAAGCAGGGTTCCCTTTGGATCTTCTCTTTGCTTCTTGATTGTCTTTCTCGCCTACCTGCAAATAACAATTATGTCTTTTTTTCTCTCTTTTTTTTAATTTATTTATTTAAAAAACACCTAGGCTGCCTCATAGAGGTTTTCACCCTAGATGTTTTCCCTAGGCGCCTCAAGGAAGGTTTTCACCCAAGGATCTTCCTAATCTTTTTTCAATTTTTTTCTCATCATTGGGCCACCTCACAATGTTTTCAACCCAAATATGGGACTCAGGCACCTCATGGAGGTTTTCACCTGAATCATTATTCTTTTTTCCTCTTTTTTCTTTTTTTCAGTGACCTAATGAGGGAGGAGCTGGAACTTTCTCCACCATCATCACTGTCTTATTGATATTGTCAATGAACTCTTGTTTTTATAAAGGCCTGTTGTACATTTTCAATCAGTGTCCATTAAAAAGCAATGGAATGGCTTCTTCATCTATAGTTATGATTTGCGCTGAACCATTATCAATGGCATCTTTCCACCACATAAGGTCCAAACCATCTTATCCTTAGCTTTCCCTTGAAGTCTTTATACCTAGAATCATATAACAATGCCCAATCGCCCTCTTGAAATTGCTTCTCCTTAATATGTTTATCATGCTAGATCTTCCTCTGAAGCTGAACTATCTCTGTATGTAGGAGGGCTTGTATTCTGAATTCATCCAAGCCATTCAATTGGAACAATATTTCTTTCTATGCATGAATGAGATCCAAATCTAGTTGGACTGCCATCCTCAGTGTGTTATATTCAAACTCAATGGACATCAAAACCTTTTTCCCATAGACCAGCTCATAGGGTGTAAATCCAGTGGTGGTCTTCCATGTTGTATTATAGGCACAGGTGGCCTCAACTAGTCTCTCTGCCCAATCTTTCCTGTTGCTGCTCACTACCTTGGTTAATATGCTCTCCAGTGCCCTATTTGTCACCTCCACTTGCCCATTAGCTTGTGGATGATAAGGAGTGGAGTTCCTAAGCTTGATTTTGTGATGGCTGAGCAATTCTTCAATCATGTTGGAGGTAAACTGGTTGCCTTGGTCTGTGACTAGCTCTCTACGGTGCCCAAATTTGTAGAATACGTTCTCCCTTAGGAACTCAGCCACCTTCTCTTCTGTTTCTACCTTAATCACCTTGGTTTCAGCCCACTTAGTCAAATAATCAATGCACACAATAATGTATTGTTTTTGCTTTGAAGGAGGGTTGATATGCCCAATGAAGTCCATGTCCCACTTGTCAAATGGCTTGAAAGTCACTTGAGGTTGTAGGGGCATTTCATCTCTTGGAGTAGGCTTTCCCATCCTCTGGAACTAATCACACTAACTAATGTACTTTTTCACATCCAAATGAAGAGTGGGCCAATAATAGCCCGCTTGTAACACTTTGAATGTTGTCCACTTTTCTGTAATGTGACCTCCACAAGGCCCATCATGACAGGCCAGAAGGATGTCAAAAACTTCCTCTTCCCTTACACACCTTCTCAAGATTTGATCTGGGCCAAGTTTAAAAAGTTTGCCCCTAATCCAGGTGAACGTGGTGCTTTTCCTGACTATCTTGCTCTTTTCTTTGGATGGAAAGTTTGGTGCGAACTGTGGTGATACCAACTAGTTTTCTATAGCAGCAAACCATGGGGAGAGAATTGAAATAGCAAACAAATGCTCGTTTGGTAACTAGTCATCCACCATTCCTTCTTCATCTGCAGGCAGATTCATACTAGACAGAAAGTCTGCAACAACATTTTCCTTACTGGGCTTATCAACAATAGTTAGATCAAACTTCTGTAATAAAAGCAACCATCTTATAATCCTAGCATTCACATCTGGTTTGTTCATTAAATATTTGATTGCAACATGGTGAGTATGCACAAATGTTTGATAGCCTATAATGTAATGCCTAAATTTGTTTAATGAATGCACAATAGCCAGGAGTTCCTTTTCGGTCATAGTATAATTTAGCTCATCCTTCGACACGTTCTTACTGATAAAATAGATGGCATAGGGAAATTTCTCCTCTACCTGACCTAAGGCTGCTCCTATGACTTTGTGTGAGGCATCAACATGAATATGAAAAGGGAGGGCCCAGTTTGGGCCTCGAAGAATTGGTAATGATTCAAGGGAAACAACCTTTGTATAGAAGCTTGGTTTGCTCAAATAAACCTGATGGTAGTATTTCACATGGCACACACCTAGTGTTGACATGAATGGTGCCTATTTTTTCGTGGGAGGAAGTTTATTGTCTCACTAAATTTTCAATTAATGGAAACAAGAAGTGGATAGTCCAATTGCATTTTATAGCTACAAGCATCTAAGACTGAAACAAAGAAGTGATGAGCTTGGTTGTTCCTGGATTGGAGAGGTCATGCAAAGTTTTCTTCTTTGGATTTTGTCCTTATGGATGTAAAATGCAAGGCATCTTTGATGGGGTAGTGAAGGAAAATTGTAAGGAAAATCCATTGTGTATTGGAACTAGTGGAACCACTTTTAAATCTTGTAGTATATGTGGAATTTGAAACAAAGTATTCTTTATACTTCATATTTTGATATTATACAACTAGAAAATCCTCTTAAACCATGGGAGGTGGTGGGTTGTTATTAATCCATAGCTTTTCAGAGAAAACTTGTAATTGTCTAAGGGGTATTTTGAGGCCTAAACCCATTGGTGTTGAATGTAGTTAGGAAAAACAATGAGGCCATCCTACAAGTATATGAACTTCTCATAATGAAAGGTCATCTTGAGGCCTAACATCTAAAGGTGGGGAGGGTCGAGTGCTTTGAAGGTATGTCCAATAGTTGTCATCTCTACTAGCCTTATTGATCTCTCTTTTATACGAAGGAGATGACCGAGGGACATCCAAAGAGTTCTTAAAAAGAAGGATGTGTTCTTTAGAAATGCCAATTATCTATAGAAGTGAAGTGCCATTGGAAAACTAGTTTTGTCCACAACTGGAAAGGACAATCTTGTTGGAAGAGAGAAGAGTGAGATAGGGGTATCTATCCTTCACAAGTTCAAATAACTTAATGACAAGGCTTCGAACAATCCCTCCAAGAGAATCAAAATCTAAACTTGGAAATTTGTGCTATCCTTTAACTAGACGTGAATGTTCTCTTTTTAGGAGAGTTATTTTTTTCTTGCTAGGCAGTTAGTGTCTTGCATAAAATTTGATTATCTACCTGGACTCTAATCATAAAGGGATCAATTCACAAACATATTTCTGGGATGGGTGGCTGGAGCTCTCTTCTAGAAATGACATGACAGGTTAGAGATTAGGGTTCACTATCAGACATGAGGAGAAAAGACACATACCTTCCCGTTGCATATTCTTAGTTCATTTAGGCATAAGGACTTTGGAACAGATATGAGAAGTTGGAGATGAGAGGTTTCTATTAGACACTAGGGGCCAAGGCATCCACCTTCCATTTTCCTATTGCTTGTTCCTAACAGTTGCATTTCAAGGGACTCTATTAATAATTTAACGTTTCTGTGTTTCCCTAATCCATATACTTAAGAGTGATAGTTTCTAGTATATCTTATTCTACATTCTATTTTGACACAAATTTTAGCATATGAATAATATCTGTCGCATGCATCTACGCAATCAGTGAACCTCTGATTTTGTTTCCAGTCAGAGCCAGGGTATTTGTTTTTGGTAAATGGAAATAAAGGATATGGGAGATGGATCCATATAGTGGTATATCTTCTGGGTTAAAATTCATATCCCATTAATTTAAGTATACTGGGTGCCATGAGTCTAAACCAAGGCTTCCTTTCAAAAATTTGGTCTCAAATAAAGTAATACGAAATTCTCTTCTACAGAGGAAGGAAGAGAGAGAGCCTTATCCCAATGAGATCAATTTTCATGAATATAAAAGGGTCAGGTTTGCTAGGGCCAAGATAACTTCCCAGCCAGGGCATAATTAGTGAGATCAAGGGCTAGAGTTTGTGTAACAACTAGTGAGAGTTTGAAAGCTATAACTTCATTCCATCTTTTAATTTGATGTAAGTCATCCATATTTTCATTAGGAGTCTTGTTTGTTCACTTGTTAGGTAATCAAACGGGTGAATGCATTCAAAGAATCCATCTGATTGTAGACGGGAAACTATTGCAAGCATATTTGTAAGTCAAATGGTCGGAGCCTTCCAATGTAGTGGACGTGACAGGTAGACATCTATAATAGACACTAGGAGTCATCACCCATGTCTTCTCTTTGCTCGTGTTCCTACTAACAGTTATCTTAAGATAAATTTTGATATTAACAAGGTCTCGAATAAATTTTGCCTTTAACAACATTTATTTCTATTGTAAATGTTTCTATTATTAAGAGGGAGGGACATAGTACTGTGATTTCTGGACTGTTGGCATTTTCAATGTATAATATGTTGAAATTGAAGTTCAGTAACATCATTTTTAGGTCAGAAATTTTCTTTGTAGCTGAAGTTTCTCATAAAATAGCATTGTCTGTTGAAAGTTGCATTAGTTTGTTATTATTATCCTATCATATTTATTATTTATATGACCTAGGTAAATGGCAATAAGCTTGGGAGCGAAAAGCATAAAGTGTATCTTATACTATGATTGAGGATTTATTTAGCAATAGGTAGTACATAGGAAATTTATGGAAATACTTCCACTGTATTGACAATACAATGTCTCTAGTTGTATTTTTTATTTTTTATTTTTATTCATTTGCATAAATGAGCAAATCAAAGCATGAAAAATTGCATGAAGGGCTTGTGAATTTGGAATCAAGGAAAAGGAAGGAAATAAAGAAAAAGAGACTTGCGCTAGTGGATGATAATGTGGATGAGGAAAATAAGGAGGATGTACCTTTAAGAGGTTTGAAAAGTACGTATAAGTTAGCTGTGAACCTTTAGAATTTTTTTGATTTTGATATTTTATATTAGATTGATTGTCTAAACTTTATGAGAGCTTCCTTGTAGAGAATCTTAGTCTGTGAAATTTTTAGAGAAAGAATGAAGACAACATAGTTTCCATGTCACAAGCCAAGTCTAGCTCCCAGAATTTAACATAAAAGTATTTTAATCTCTATTTTTCATCTCGAAATTTTCCTTGGAAGGAGTATTTTCTTTGCTAGCTGCTACATACACAGATCATGTTTTTCCAATCCCTAGGATTAATTGTTGGGTTGTGTTATATTCTTTCCACGACTAACGCACGTACGAGGGGGGGGGGGGTTTGACAAGGGGGGTGAGCACTCCCTATATGTTGTGTGGGGCGCTGGTCGGGGTTCACAGGGGTATAGAGGGGGTGGTAGCCTCCCTGCATAGGGTCCCGAGTAGCACATCAAGAATTTTTTTTTGGACACTATATTAGGTGCGTGGACCTACCTATGGTTATGTCCATGGATTTTGCACATGGTTTTGGGCATGATGGTTTTCAGTCCATGGTATTTTGTAGATCCGGTCAAGGGAACTACAATTATGTTCTAATCCAGGGTTAATGGATTTGGATTTATGGATGATTCGACATGTATATATATGTATTGTAACATTGAAAAGAATATAATAAAAAATCAATCTAGTAGTCCCGGTTTTGGAATCCATGGGAAAATCTCTTTGTATATATGTTTTATGTTTTATGCTCTTGCCATTGTTTATTTTCTTTTTTTTAGAATTAGTATGCAGGTAATTTATGTACAAGGTTAAAACCTAAATTTGGTATCAGAGTTGTTTTGGCTTCAAGGGGACGCCTTTGCTACTGAGAGGTTTTTTTGCTCGGGCCCGTGGTAGACCTTGTTTAGTGGGAGATATGCGTGATCGATTCTTGTGGAGAGAAGTGGAAAGATAGAGATCGAGAATTTAATGGTTAGAGTTTTGACTTGTGGAAACTCAAGATGGAGGATCTGCCGGTGGATAAAGATTAGTGGATTGTAGTAGATCTGGGTACTAAACCAACAACAATGTCAACTCAACACTAGGTGAAGTTCGATTGGAAGGAAAAGATCTCAATACAATTGGGTGTCTGAGATTCAGTATGATTGAATGTATTAGGGGAAGCTTCGGTGAAGGCTTTGTGGGACAAGTTAGGGACTTTGTACCAATCTAATTCTTTGGTGAATAAATTGTTCCTACGGAAAAAAATGTATAACCTGAGGATGAAAGATGGAGGCTCAGTGACAGAGCATCTGAATGCATTTAATACTGTGCTAAGTCAGTTATTATCTCTTGATATTAAAATTTTAGATGAAGATAAGTGCATTAGTTTGTTGTGTTCTCTACCAGATTCATGGGATAGTCTGGTTGTTGCAATAGGTAGCAATGAAACCACCTTACAGTTTGATGAAATAGTCTCATCCTTACTGTTGGAAGAGATGAGACGAAAAAATATGGAGGGGTAGAATGGTGATTCCTTTTCAATATGAGGACAGTCCCAGAATAAAAATAAAAATAAGTCCTCTAGTTGGAGATGTAAATCTAGAGGGAGATCTAAATCTCTAGGAAAACATGTAAAGGTGTGCTGGAAATGCGGAAAGGAAGGTCACTACAAAAGGGAATGTAAATCTAAAGCTCCTGAGAAAAAAAGGGATCTGATAATGCTCCTTCTGCAGAGGTGAAAACCACTTCAGATGTAGGTGGGGATGTGTACATAGCTTCTTCTTCAAGTACACATGTAGATCATGAGGCATGGCTGATTGACTCAACTGCATTCTTTCACTTCACTCCTCATATAGAGTGGTTTTGCGAGTATGAGAAATATGATGGTGGTGATGTCTTCTTAGGGGATAACAGGGAGGCTAAAATCTTTGGTCGCAAAAAAGTAAAGTTGAAGTTGCAAGGTGGAAGGATTAGAACATTTCCAGTTGTTTTGCATATTCCTGCACTGGTCAAAATTCTAATTTTTGTAAGCAAGTTGGATGATGCAAGTATAAACATAGTGTTCGAGAAATATACTTGCAAGATAGTTCAGGGAGCACTGGTATTGATGTGGGGAGTTTGGATTGGAACTTTGTACAAGCTTCAAGGTAGCATTGTTATTGATGCATGTAACAGTTTTGTGGTTCCTAAAAGTGGAACAAAAAATCTAGTGGTCTCTAGAGAAAAATCCATGCTATGGCATCAAAGGCTTGGACATATTGGAGAGAAGGGCCTTCGAATACTTCATGGTAAAGGTATCATGGAGGGTATATGTAATAGTTCTCTAGATTTTTATTTCTGTGAAAATTGTGTATATGGGAAGCAGAATCGAGTGAGTTTCCCCTTTGGTGATAAGAGGGCAAAATAAATATTAGAGCTTGTGCACAATGATGTGTTTGTACCTGTGTCAGTTCCATCACAGGGAAAGTCTGTGTACTATGTATCATTTATATATGAATTCTCAAGGAATACATGGATATATTTCTTGAGGAAGAAATCTAAAGTCTTTGAAAAGTTTAAAGAATTTGAGGCTCTGTTGGAAAACCATACAAAGAAGAAGATGAAGGTGCTAGGGACAGATAACCGTGGAGTGTTTTTCAAGAAGGAATTTGAAGAGTTTTGTAAGAAGTGTGGTATAACACGGCAGAAGACTACTCCATACACACTTGAGAAAAATGGAGTTGCAGAAAGCTTGAACAAGACGTTGATGGAAAGGGCAAGAAGCATGCTCAGTGGTACTAGGTTAGGACAAGAATTCTGGGTATAAGCGGTGGAGACTACATGTTACCTACTCAATAAATCACCTTCATCATTGTTGGAGGATAAGACTCCACAAGAGGTATGGACTGGTAAGAAACCTTCTCTTTTACATTTGAGGGTATTTGGATGTGATTCATATGTACATGTTCCAAAGGAGAAAAGAACAAAGTTGGATAATAAATCTGAAAAGTGCATCTTTATTGGGTATAAGGATAGTTTAAAAGGTTATAAGCTTTGGAACCCAGAAACAAGGAATGTTGTTTACATCCGAGATATGGTGTTTAGAGAGGTGAAAGATGTTATTAAACTTGAAGTCCTACCAAAGGAACCTGAGACGATAGTGTTTGAGCTAAAGGAGGAAGAATCAGATTGTACAACAGAAGAGGAATCAGAAGATGAAGAGCTACAAACTCCAGCCGTGAGAAGATCAGATCAAGAAACAAGGCAGCGAGAAAGGTCTATTCCATCTGCTTTTTGCTCAATTTTTTATTTATCTATTACTCATGATGATCCTAGAACTGTGAGGTCAACAGTAGATTCAGAGGATGACAAACTCTGGAAAGAGGCCATGGTTGATGAAATGGAATATTTGCACAAAAATGAGGCTTGGGATCTGGTGGATTTGTCGGCTGGAAGGAAACCCATTGGCAGCAAATGGGTGTTTAAGAAGAAGATGAATGAAGAAGGAAAGGTGCATAAATACAAAGCTCCATTGGTAGCAAAAGGTTATTCCCAGGTGCCAGGAATTTATTTTGGTGATATTTTTTCTCCTGTTGCGAAGGTAGCTTCTATTAGATTACTTTAATCTATTGATGTTGTTTTTGATTTTGAGGTAGAATAGATGGATGTGAAGACAACATTTCTTCAAAGGGATTTAGAAGAAGAGATCCACATGAAGCAGCATAAAGGCTTTGCGGTGAAGGGTAAGAAAGAAATGGTATGCAAGTTAAAAAATTCTATGTATGGGTTAAAATAATCACCAAGGATGTGGTATCAGAAATTTGATACATTTATATGGGGACTTGGCTTCACCTGAAGCAAAGCAGATCAATGTGTGTATTTTAAGTTAATTGGTGACTGTGTCATGTATCTGGTCTTGTATGTGGATGATATGTTGTTGGTTGGAAATGAAAAAGAAATTATATAGGATTTGAAGACCCAATTGTCCCCCAAATTTGACATGAAAGATCTTGGTACTGTAAACTATATTTTGGGAATGGAAATTAAATGAGATTGGGAAAAGAGGAATCTCTATTTAAACTAGAGGAAGTATGTCAAGACAATAGTGAAGATGTTTAATATGCAAGATAGTAAACCGGTGAAGGTTCCTATTCGTGTAGGTATAAAGTTATCTGCTGAACAATGTACCAAGACAAAAGAAGAGGAAGAGGACATGTGTTGTGTTCCATATGCAAGTGCATATAGTAGCCCGATGTATGCAATGGTCTATACTAGAGTAGACATTGCACATGCAGTGGGAGTATTGACAAGGTTCATGTCGAAACTAGGGAAGGAGCATTGGACAGCAGTGAAGCGAGTTTTTAGGTATTTGCATGGCACTAGTGATTATGGTTTGTGCTACCAAGGAATTCCAAGATTGGACAGAGTTTTGGACATCTATGGCTTTGTTGATGCAAAATGTGTTAGAGATCTGGATCAGAGAAGATCTACAAGTGGGTATGTGTTTAACCTATTTGGAGGTTCAGACAGTTGGATGAGTAAGAGACAGTCTATAGTGGCACTTTCAACTACAGAGGAAGAATACATGGCAACCACTCATACAAGAAAGGAATCAGTTTGGTTACATATATTGTGTTAAAGTATGGGGTTAGTACAACAAGCTATAAGGATAGACTGTGGCAACCAAAGTGCAATTTTCATGGCAAAGAACCCTGCTTATTATTCAAATACAAAGCACATTGATGTTCAATATCACTTTGTGAGGGATATGGTTGAGGATAAAAATGTGTTGCTGGTAAAGGTGTACACTTTGAAGAATACTTAGATGCATTGAAAAAGTCTATGAGAACTTAGAAGTTCTCTTGGTGTAGAGAAACAATGGGAATTCCTAGGTTGGATCAATGACTAAGCTCTTTTATGGCCTCCTGTGGAAATAAAACAACAAGCGGGAGAAATTTGGGGTGTGTTATATTCTTTCCACCACTACCCCACGTGTGGGGGTGTCATAGGGGGGGCAGTATCCCCCACCCATACATTGTGCGTGGAATTGACAGGGGGTGGCTATCCCCCCTGTTTGGGGGTATGCAGGGGGGTAGTAGCCCCCCTACACTGGGTCTAGGGCAGTGCCCTGATTTTTTTTTTTAACCCTATATTAGGTGGGCAGACCTACCTATGGTTTTGTGCATGGATTTCAAACATGGTTTTGGGCATGTTGATTTTCAGTCCATGGTATTTTGTAGATCCAGTCAAGGAAACTGGTGTTATGTTCTAATCCAGGGTTAGTGTATTGTGGTTTATGTATGCTTCAGCATGTATATATATGTATTGTAACATTGAAATAAATATAATGAAAAATCATTCTGGTAGTCCTGGTTTTGGGATCCAGGGGAAATCTTTGTGTATATTTATTTTATGTTTTATGCTCTTGCCATTATTTATTTTTTGTTTTTAGAATTCGTATGCAGGTAATTTCTATACAGGGTTAAAACCTACATTGATCTTTTAGGGCAGACTAACATATGTTAAAATATGTTCATCATGGAATTGTAACGCATTCATTATATTTTGTTTTCAGTTAATTGTCCTTACCCTTTTATATTGCTTTACCATGTATGCAATACATTATTATTGTCTCAAAACTTTCCTGTGAAGCAACATTTTCTTTTCTATCCACTAGACACACATGTTTTCTGTCGAATCCCTAGGATTGACCTTATGGGGCACACTAACATAATAAAATTTTTTCATTAAGGAAATGTTATGCATTCATTATATGTTGTTTTGAGTCAAATATCCTTGCCCTTCTTTCTTGTTTTTACCATGTGGCCGATTATTCAATATCATCTCAAAAATTGGATTGAAAGAAGTATGTTCATTGCTAGCTACTACATACACACGACATCTTTTCAATTCTCAGGATAATCTTATGGGGCAGACTGACATATGCTAAAATGTGTTCATTAAGAACTATAATGTATTCATCATATGCTATCTTGAGTCATCTATCCTTGCACTTTTTTCTTGTTTTTATCATGTTCTTGATTAATTGTTATCATCAAATTCAACTACTTCTGATGTCTCCATGTGGCATGTCACCACTTAATATCTCACATTGGATGCTGTTAGGGTCCAACCCTAACCCCCTTATTTATGTAATAGGGCTGAGTCATAGTTATAGAGTCAATAAAGCCCATATTAATAATTGTAAGTGGTTGCCTCAAATTTAAAGAAGGGACCACAATTATTTGCAAATGGGCCATGGTATTAATAAGAACCATGGTATTGACCCATGGTATTGCATGTATGAATCCTATATAAAGAATAGAGATTCCCCTTGAGGAGCATCGTGTCTTATTTTTTAATTGAGCCCAACTCTATTGGAGGTTGCCTCCTTGAAGAGGCAAGTGAACATTGTTTTCCTTTCTGAATAATAAAATACATGTTGTTATTTCTTATTGCTCTATGTTCTAGGTATATTTCTTCACATATTTGGTATTCTGGTATCTTCTTGCAGGTCAAGAGCATAACAAGTGGTATAAGAGAACTTTCCAGGGCCAGTGGGATCTCCATTTTTAGCATAATTTTTTTTTGCTAGAGACGTGTTATGGCGTCTTTAAACCACAGGATTTGTCGTTGAGCGCATAAACCTATGGATTTGGGGAGGCATGCACACAGGAAATATAAGGGGTGGTCATGCTTGTTGGACTCCCTTGTAACCCCTGTGGGTACCCCTTTGAGTAGTAGCACATTAGACAAAACCGCGCACGGATTGTCTTCCAAGTACGCTCTGGGTATATCGGAAGCCCCCTAGGCTCTCTTGAAACCTCGCCATAGATAAATTGTCACCCGTCTTGCTACTACAGTACACCAAGAATAGCACTCGGGGAGATTACTCGCACGTATGATAGGGTAGTCGGGTTGTATGGCTAAGGGTACGGTTGATCCTCCTTGGTTAGTGCCTTGAAAGATTGGGCATAACACTACTGTTGGACCCTTATGTATATTGCGATCTGTAGCACCTGACACTCCTTGAGACCATAGTTCCCTTGTCTCTCTCTAGATCACGCATCATCTTTTCCATATTAGATCTAGCAGGTTGGGTTCTATCGTAGTCGCAACAATCAGTCCGCCATTCAGATCTATTACATCCGCCATTCAGATCTATCAAATCCGCCAATCAGATCTATTAGATCCGACATTCAGATCTAGCAGCCGGGGTTCGATCACTGCCACATTCCTACTCATACTCTGTAGTTGAGGGTTTCGACGATAGATCTGACTATTTGTGTGGCTCCTATACCTGGGCATGATTCCCGCAGGACATTGGGCGGAATTAACTTTTCTGGGAATCATCTACTGCAGTATTGCTAAGAGAGGAGTAAACTTTTTTCGATCTGAGACACTCCTGGGAAACTTATAGGAGACTTAGCCCATAAGAATCAACTTGACGCACTGAGCAAGGAGGTACCATTCACTTGTCAAAGTCAAAATTTTGAGTGGTCCCAATTTTTTTTTTTTCCAGTAATGACAAGTGCACTGGATCTGTGCATGGTACAAACCAGAGCTCAAGCTATGGCCAATGAGAAGATAGACACCCTTGAACACAAATTGGAGGCATTAACAAAGCATATCCAGACCTTACAGGACACAATCACAAAGGGAAAGTTGGGGGAACAATCAAAGGCATATGATTTTAATGAAAACCTTGAGGGCGAGTCTAGCCATTCTCTTCACTTCTATGGAAACCACCAACAGTCCCAGCCTCGACCACCCAAGCTGGAAATGTATAAATTTGATGGCTCTCATTTGAACACATGGCTAGCAAAAATGGAGCAATATTTCACATTGAATCACATCAGAGATGATGCGACTAAGCTAAGTGTGGGAAGCCTGTACTTGGACCAAGAAAGATGGCAATGGTGGCAGCGGCATCAACGCTGCTATGGAAGGCCAATGACTTGGTTGATATTCTCAAAATCCCTTTCTGATTGCTTTGACCATGAATCTAACTTTTTGGGTCATCTTACTAAGCTCCGACAAATAGGCACAGTGCAAGAATATATTAAAGCCTTTGAAGCATTAGCCTTTTGCACAGGAGGTCTAGGAGATGAATTCTACTTGGAATGTTTTGTGAGTGGTCTCAAAGATGCCATACAAGCCCACGTCTATCTGCAACACCCAGTCTCATGGCTGGCAGCTTGCACGATAGCTCATGAACTAGAACGCATGTTAGTAGCCTAGTCAACTCGTCCAAATTTCATAGCCAAGGGTCGCCCCACCTAGGCTCCGAGCACTACCTAAACACTTAAGGTTCGAAAGGTGTCACCAGTGGAAATGGTGGAAAGAAGAAAGAAAGGATTGTGTTACTACTGTGATGAGAAATACTCCCTGGGGCATAAATGCAAGGAACCCAAATTCTTTCAAATTGATGCTATTAATCATAGTTCATCTGAGGAAGCCCCACCATTTGAGGGACCAGAGGAGGAAGATGAGGACAACTAGCTGGACAATGAGCTCCCAGCTACACCTGAAGAACCAGTTATCTCGCTTTATGCTTTGGCAGGGATTTCTTCTCCCCAAACTCTCAAAAATAGAGGTTTTATTAAGCATTGCCCTATAGTAGTCTTCATTGATAGTGGTAGTACGCATAACATTATCCATCAAAGAGTCGCTGAAGCAGTGCATTATTTTGTTAGAACAATCTCTAATTTCGAGGTTCAGATTGCTAATGGGGGGACAATGAAATGTGAGGGCCATTATAAAAATGTCAAACTTCAAATGGGGGATTATCACCTAAAGATCCACATGTTTGCCATCAACATGGGTGGGTGTGACATTGTCTTGGGTGCTGAATGGCTCCGCACACTCAGCCCAATCACAATGGATTTCTAGGAGTCATATATGAGCTTTAAGCAGAATAACCACACACATTGTTGGAAATAATACTGAGAGGGGGGGTGAATCAGTATTATCAAACTAATAATTTTTCATTTTCATAATCATATATGCTACATTTAAGGGAACTTGCGTGTACATGCAACTGTGTTTAGAGCAACTAGCATATATCCAGCAAACTTATGATTCAGTTAATTCATCGTATATTGATCTTTAATCAGTGCATCAGGACCATATAAACAGTAACCAGGTCCAGTAAAAACAGAACAGATCATCACACATAAAAAACACACATGAACACGAGGATATTAGGTGGAAGCCCAATGTGGGTGAAAACCACCTGCTGCAATCATCTCTGTCTTATTTTAATAATTAGAGAATTCTGTTTACAATTTTGTACTGGTGTAGTCTAATACCAGTACACAGGCTTCTACCTACAGAAGGCTACAACCTTCTCTTTTCTTCCAGGGACCACGTTTCATAAATTTTCAGACTGGATCCATCAACAACATCATCATTAAATATATCTGCATCAACTAATTTCCTTTTGAACCAACCACAACCGGATCAATCAATCACTCCATTACTCTGATCATTCAGAATGTTATCACCAGAATACAATAACCAGAACCCAAGCAATAACCCAAAACACTACAACAGCAAACAGAAGCAACTAAAACATATTTTATAAGGTATACGCTACTTTCATGTGTTGAACCTGCGTGTATACGCACTTTCCTCAAGGCGAACCAGCATACAGATCTGCAAATCAAATTTATGATGTATATGTTGTTTTGATGTGCAGAACCAGTGTGTATACGCTCCTTTTCTAAAGTGAACCTACGTACAGATCTGTAAAAGATGATTTAAACATAACAACTATTCCAGACTTCAATCATACCCAGATCATCATTTTTACAGACTACAACATGCGCCAATTATTCAGATATATGATCAAACCACATAAAGATAATTCACTTCAAGCCTTAAGATCCTGATACATCATTAGATCTTATCCTTCATCAAGCACTAAGGTTCTTCCTTGGTTCAAATCTAGCGCGACACCATAAGCCAATAACCTGCATATTAGATCTCACACTATGTCAAATATTCGATACTTGCACACCTTGGCCTAATGGTCTTCTCCTCCTTTTATAGTCTTAGGCATTTCTCAATACCATGGAACAAAACCACTTAGGACCAATACCTTGGACCAAATACCTAGGGTCAATACCTCGGACCCGATACCTTAGACCAATACCATGGATCAAAATACCATGGACCAAATACTTCGGACCAAACTTTTAGTTTTCCAAGATATACGTGCTTTTCCTTTTGTGAGGATGTGTGTGTATGTATACGCGACTTGTATACAGTGAACCCACGTGTATACATGGCTTTGTCAATGGTGAACCTATGTATACCTCTCTTTCTTCATTCTGTGTAGTTTGATCTATAACTCTGTGCTGTTAACCTGCAGTAATGTGATCTGTCATCTGAGTGAGTTTCTTTCTGAACTTATTCCTTGAAGCTGCCCTGCATTTCATCACACACTCCTATCATACATTTTTTCACATTTGATATCTCTTTTGTAGATTCATCTAGATACAATAAACAAGAGAGTTGTTCTGCTACAAGTGGGTTGCCATCAATTACAATACATACATCATAATGCCAACAATCCTCCCCTTTGGACTTGATGGCAACAACCACACCAAGTCACTCTCCCCCTTTGACATCAAGGGCAAAGGGTCATGCTCCCCCTAAGTGCATGTTGAATTCTCTGATATGCTAAAGTGCTGATTGAGCTCCCATGATCGAGTCCATGCTCCCCCTGAGCATAAGCAAAGTCTACAAAAAGATGTTCTAAAGAAGAACATGACTCTATACATACATCACAAATGACCTTCCTATCACCAATGACTCATACATGCATCCATCTCCCAACCAAGTGGGGATATACCAAATTTGACTCATCCACCCAACCAAGTGGGGATATATCAATTGTTTATACAAGTCAAAAAGCAAGAAACATTACATCATTCATCCCATGCATAGTGGGGTTACACATTAGGTCTTTTCATGACCATTACATTAAAATATATACATGACATATATATAACAGAGACCAAATGTCTTAAACAAGACCATGATAGTCATCAGCAACTATCATCAGCATCATTTATCAACAACATCCAAGCCAACAACCTGTGTATGTCCATCAATAGTTCCCAAAATATCATCAACCATGTTCTCCCCCTGAACCTATGCCACTTATTCATTGTCAGATCTGATCATTCCATATGTCAGTAAGAGATATCAAAGCATCATCATCAATCAAATATACATCAAGTGATCAACAACACTATGAGGACCAATATATCAGCAGATTGCAATCATCATCAAATAGAGCAGACAATTGACAGAACCATAGAAAACTCCATTTCTCTTGAGTCTGGTCCACTGTTTTTCTTCAAACCAACATATACGCAACTGTGTTGACAAAAAATCATGTATGTATGTGACTACACTTCATGAAACTCGCGTATAACCACCTTTCTCTGAAAAATAGGATTTAACAGTAGGATGATGCAGAAACTACTCCTTGCTTTTGTCTGAGATATTCAAATGTCTCTCTGGGCAGTGGTTTAGTAAATATATCAATAACATGTTCTTTGGAGGGAACATACTCCAATTTGACTTTTTGTTGAAGAACTTGTTCACGTAGGAAATGATATTTGATGGGTATGTGCTTGGACTTGGAGTGCATGACTGGATTCTTTGAAATACTAATGGCACTTGTATTATCACATAGGATGGAGATGGGTGGAGTACATGTGATCTAAATATCTTGCAAGGTTTGCATCATCCAAAGTAATTGTGTGCAGCAATATGCAACAACCACGTATTCTGCTTCAGCTGTAGATAATGCAATTGAGCTTTGTTTCTTGCTGAACCAAGACACTAACCTGGAACCCATATAGAATGCACCACCACTAGTGCTTTTTCTGTCATCAGCACTTCCTACCTAATCTGCATCTGTATATGCATGAAGTGTAAGATCTGTATCTCTAGGATACCATAAGCCAAAGTCCTGTGTTCCTTGAAGATATTTGAAAATTCTTTTGACTGCCTGAAGATGTGATTCCTTTGGATTTTCTTGGAATATTCCAACTATTCCCACTGCATACACGATGTCCGGTCAGGTACCTATTAGATAAAGCAGACTGCCAATCATGGATCTGTAAGTTGGTTGATGTACCGCTACTGATTCATCATTTGAGCCGAGACTACATCCTGTTACCAATGGAGTACATACTAGTTTAGAATCTTCCATGCCATACTTTTTCAAAGATCTATTTGAGATATTTGGTTTGTGAGAGAAAAATACCATCTTTATTTTGCTGCACTTGTAGACCAAGAAAGTGGGTAAGCTCACCAAGCAAGAACATTTCAAATTCTTGCTGCATTACTGAAGGAAAATTCTGACTCATGGATTCTTCATTGCTACCAAAAATGATATCATCAACATACACAACAATTATTATCAATTTATCAGTGTCCATCTTTGTATATAGATTGCTATCTGCTGACCCCTTTGAAAAACCTTGTTGATGGAGATATTTGTCAAGACGGTAATACCATGCCCTTGGAGCCTGTTTTAGACCATAAAGAGCTTTTCTGAGTTTGCATACAAGTTTTACATCATTTCCAAGAATGAATCCTTCTGGCTGTTCAATATAGACTTCTTCTTCTAAGTCTCCATTAAGAAAGGCAGCTTTTAAATCCATTTGGTATACTTTGAATTTCTAAAAACTAGAAAGAGTAAGAAACATTCTGATGGATTCAAGTCTAGCAACACGTGCAAAAGTTTCTTCAAAATTTATACCTTCTTGTTGAGCATATCCTTTACAAACAAGTCTCACCTTGTTTCTAATAACTTCTCCATTTTCCTTTAGCTTGTTTTTGAATATCCATTTAGTTCCTATGATATTCTTATCATGAGGTCTAGGAACCAATTCCCAAGTATTATTCTTTTCAATTTTCTCAAGCTCCTCATTCATGGCCTTGACCCAACATTCATCTCTGCATGCTTCATTTACATTTTGAGGTTCAATGGAAGACAGTAATGCTAGATAGCTTGAATCTTTAGCAATGGTTCTTCTAGTCTGCACACCTGCTCCTTTTTCTCTTAAAATTTGAGCTTCTGGATCATTTTTCTAAACATATCTAGATGGAGTATTTTCTTCTATCGTTATCTCTTCTTCTGGTGCTTCATTGGTTTCTTCTTCAAAATTAGTGTGATTTGATGTGGGAAAATGATCCTCATCTTCTTCATAATCTTCAGTTTTTATCTGTTTTGGATTTTTGCATGCTTCATCAACCACAACATCAATACTTTCAATAATTTTCCCAAGTCTTTTATTGTAACATTTATATCCTTTACTTCGGGAAGAGTAGCCAAGTAGAATACCTTCATCTACTCTGGGTTCAAACTTGTGAAGTTTGTCCTCAGTCCTTTTGATGTAACATTTCCTTCCAAAAACTTTGAAGTATTGTATAGTAGGAGTCTTACCATACAAAAGTTCATGTGGAGTTTGAGTGCTCTTTACCTGAACATATGCTTGGTTGAGAATAGTGATGGCGGTGAATGCAGCTTCACCCCAAAAGGTTGCAGGAGTTCTAGATTCATCTAGCATAGCACGAGCCATTTATTGAATAGTTTTGTTCATCCTTTCTACCACTCCATTTTGTTGAGGAGTCCTTGCGGTGGAGAACTGCTTTTTTATTCCATGTTGTTCACAGAAGTCAAAGAATTCGTCTGAAGTAAATTCCCCTCCTTGATCAGATCTGAGGCATTTGATTTTGTGATCTGATTCATTTTCAACCAAAGCTTTGAAGGCTTCGAACTTTTCAAATTCTTCATCTTTATGCTTTAGAAGACCTATCCAACACATTTTGGAAAAATCATCAATGAACAATATAAAGTATTCTTCTCCATGAGGTGACTTTTTTCTTGATGGACCACATAAATTAGTATGAACAAGTTCAAGAGGCTTACTAGCCGACCCTTCCTTTTCGATGAATTGAGATTTGGTTTGCTTAGCGAATTGACATGATTTGCATATAGTATTTTAAGGAATGTTGATATTTGGAAGATCACGAATAGCCTAGAATCTACATTCTTTTCTTATTTGAGAAAATCTTAGATGTCCCAATCTTCTGTGCCATAGCTAGTTTTCATCATTTTTTCTTAGATAGCATTGTTGTTGTCCTCCCTTGAGTATGTATAGGTTGTTTGGAGTTATTGTCCCTTTGATCACAGTTTCTCATGTATCAAGCTCATGAAAAACACATCCATTTGATCGAAACACTACTTCATTTCCTTGATCACACATTTGAATCACACTCAACAGATTATGCTTTAAGCCATCAACATACATAACATTCCCAGCTTTAACTTTTTCTTTCAAGAAAATAGAGCCTTTACCTTTTATGACTGCAGGAGTGTCGTTTCCAAATGAGACACTCTTTTCCTTTTCTAAGGAATTATATGAGTGTAGTTTTTCTCTGTCACATGTCATGTGTTTTGAGCATCCACTATCAATGTACCACTAGTTTTCTTGTCCTTCTGCATACAAGGCTATACCACATATTTCTATTTGTGGTTCTTTCTTTCTCCATACTTTGGGATTTAATGGATTTTGCTCCTTTTGAGCAATTTGCCAAAATTTACTCCTGCATTCAAATTCTTCATGGCCAAAGTTGTTACAGATTGAGCATTCTATTTCATTTTCAAGAAGAGAAAAGTTATTATAGAAACTTTTCTTGATCCCTGTCACATTCCTTTGATTTCGTGCTTCTCTAGTCATGATAGTTTTGTAAGCAACACATTGAGTAGCTTTGTGTCCAAAATTATGACATGAGAAACATTGACCATTAAAGAAGTTCCTATGATTATCGAATCTATTGACCTGTTGATTGTAGTTGAAGTTCCTCCTACTGACCTATTGATTGTAGTTTCTATTGATATTCTTTGAAGTAGATTGAGTACGATTTACCTGAGGTTGATTGTGGCTTCTGTTCATCCTTGAAGTAAATTGAGCCTGATTTACCCGGTGATCTGCTTTATGTCTTTGCTGATGATTATTGAACTATTCATTGCTCTTTGTTGCATCAAGATAGCTTTTAGTGGAGGTTGACGGCTTCTGTGACTGAGATGTTTCTTCAGTATATCCAAGACATGTCTTTATCGGAGGAGAGCGCTGCACTTTGATACTTTCATTTAAGGTTTTTGATCCTTTAGCAAATCTCAGATTGAGAGCTTTTGTTTTCTCAAGATCCTTTCTTAGACCCACAATTTCACATTTTAGCTTTTCATTGTGTTTTTCTATTTCAACAAGTTGGTATGTCAAGGTATATATAATCGTATTCTTTTCTTGTAAGAAAATTTTGAGTTTAGAGATTTCTTCATAAAGGTCATCTCCATCTAAATCATCAAAAAAATCATCATCTTCATAAGCCATCAAAAGTCTATAGTCATTACTATTTTCATCTTCATCACTATTTGATAAACCATCACTATCTTCATGAGTATAGTAGCTCTTTTTACTTACACTTTGTTTTCTATTCCATTTTGCAGTTTCCTTTCCTTTATGAGTATATTAGCTATTTTTACTTACACTTTTTTTTCTATTCCATTTTGCAGTTTCCTTTCCTTTATCATATTTATCTTTATGAGAACATTTGGCAGCATAATGACTGACTCTACCATAGGAAAAACATTTGAAAGGTAGTTTACCTTTGAATCTACTAGAACCCCATTGAAGATTCTTGACAAAGTTCGCTTCCTCTTCTTCTTCTGAAATATGTCATGATTCATTGAGTTCTTCTTTTCTTTTTACTGAAGCTTTAAATGCGGCTTCTCTCATATCTAATGGACCTCCTTTTCTCAGCTCCAAGGTAGTTAAGATTCCGTGAAGCTATGTCATAGTAATAGTCTATAGATCCTATTTTTCTTTTATGGTAGATACTTTTGATTCAAATTTAGCAGATAAGGATCTTAAAACTTTTTCAGCTAAGGTAACTTCCTTTATCTCTTCACCCAGATTCTTCATGTAATTAACAATCTCATCTATATGTAAGAATTAACTAGCTACACTTTCATCATTATGCATCTTGAGAGTTTCATATTGAATCTTGAGAGTTTTCAGTTTAGCACATTTTACCTGAGAGTCTCCTTCGTAGCTTAGAACGATTTTGTCCAATATTTCTTTGGCTGATTTGAGATGCATAACTTTGAAAAACTTTGATTGTGACAGACTTCCCAATAATATATTGACAGCCTTGGCATTGGTTACATATTGCTTTTTACCTGCTACATCTGTCGGAATTGTTGATGGAAATGTATATCCTCCTTCCACGATTTCCCAAACATCCGTTCTGAGAGATTGAAGATAGGTTGTGGTTCCTACCTTCCAATAAAAAAAGTTGCTTCCATCAAAGATTGGCTGTCTGATAGATCCCCTACTTTCTTGATTACTCATGATGATGGATCTTTCTTCAAGCGATCAAGCTTCTTCTGAAGGACCTGCTCTGATACCAATTGTTGGAAAAATTATTGAGAGGGGGGTGAATTATTATTGTGAAACTAATAATTTTTAATTTTCATAATCATATACGCTACTTCATTTAAGGGAACTTGCGTGTACACACAACTGTGTTTAGAGAAACTAGCGTATATCCAGCAAACTTATGATTCAGTTAATTCATCATATATTGATCTTTAATCAATGCATTAGAACCATATAAACAATAACCAGGTCCAGTAAAAACAGAACAAATCATCACACATAAAAAACACACATGAACACCAAGATATAAGGTGGAAACCTAATGTGGGTGAAAACCACCTGCTGCAATCGTCTCTGTCTTCTTTTAATAATTAGAGAATTATGTCTACAATTTTGTACTGGTGTAGTCTTATACCAATATGCAGGCTTCTACCTGCAAAAGGCTATGACCTTCTCTCATTCTCTAGCTTTTATTGGAAGGGAGCTACAACCCCCTAGCTCTTGTACTAGGTGATATGTTTACTAGTACGTAGGTGCTGGCCTACAGAAGGCTACAACCTTCTCTTTCTTCCAGGGACCACGTTTCATAAATTTTCAAATTATATCCATCAACAACATCATTTAGTCATCAAATATATCTGCATCAACTAATTTCATTTTGAACCAACCACAACCAGATCAATCAATCACTCCATCACTATGATCATTTAGAATGTTGTCACCAGAATATAGTAACCAGAACCCAAGCAATAACCCATAACACTGCAATAACAAATAGAAGCAACTAAAACATATTTTATAAGGTATACGCTACTTTCATGTGTCAAACTTGCATGTATATGTGGTTTCCTCAAGACGAACCAGCGTATAGATCTACAAATCAAATTTATGATGTATACGCTATTTTGATGTGCAGAACTAGCGTGTATACGCTCCTTTTCTGAAGTGAACCTACCTGCAGATCTGTAAAAGATGATTTAAATATAACAACTATTCCAGACTTCAATTATACCCAGATCATCACTTTTACAGACTACAACATGTGCCAGTCATTCAGATATGTGATCAAACCACATAAAGATAATTCACTTCAATCCTTAATATCCTGATACATCATTAGATCTTATCCTTCATCAAGCGCTAACGTTATTCCTCGGTTCAGATCTAGCATGACACCATAAGCCAATAACCTGCATATTAGATCTCACACTATATTAGATATTCAATACTTGCACACCCCGGCTTAATGGTCTTCTCCTCCTTTTATAGTCTTAGGCCTTTCTCAATACCATGGATCAAAACCACTTAGGACCAATAAATACCTAGGGTCAATACCTCAGACCCAATACCTTGGAGCAATACCATGGACCAAATACTTCGGACTGAACTTTTAGTTTTCCAAGATATACATGCTTTTCCTTTTGTGAGAATGAGTGTGTACGTATACGCGACTTGTATACAGCGAACCCGCGTGTATACGCAGCTTGGTCAATGGTGAACCTGCGTATACCTCTCTTTCTTGATTCTGTGTAGTCTAATCTGTAACTTTGTGTTGTTAACCTGTAGTACTGTGATCTGTCATCTGAGTGAGTTTCTTTCTGAACTGATTCCTTGAAGTTGCCCTGCATTTCATCACACACTCCTATCATGCATTCTGTCACATCTGATATCTCTTCTGTAGATTCATCTAGATACCATATATAAGAGAGTTGTTCTGCTACATGTGGGTTGCCATCAAGTACAATACATACATCATAATGCCAACATACATACCCTCTGCGGACTCCAGGTAGGTACTCCCTCTATCATCAACTCGCATAGGATGGAAAAATTGTTAAAAAAGGGCCACCATGGAGTTATAGCCCAATTTAATGTCATCCAGGCCTTCAGACCCACTTCTCTTCATATTCATCCTGAGATGCAACAGGTCTTAAACAACCATCTTCTGGTCTTTGACAAGCCTCATGAGCTTCCACCCTCGAGAGGGGAACATGATCATAACATTACTTTGGTTGCAGGGGCACAACCACCAAATGTGCACCCATATAGATATCCTTTCACCAAAAAGAATGAAATTGAAAAAATCATCAGGGAACTCCTGGAAGTAGGTGTCACTTGTCCTAGCATTAGTCCTTATTCATCATCTGTGGTCATGGTGCACAAGAAGGATGGGGAATGGCATATGTGTCCGGAATTCAAGGCCCTGAACAAGCTGACAGTCAAAGATAAATTTCCCATCCCGGTTGTTGATGATTTGCTGGATGAACTAAATGGGGCTCAATTCTTTACTAAGCTCGACCTTCGCTCGGGCTATCACCAAATTCGCATGAAAGAAGTAGGCATTCGAAAGACTACTTTCCGAACTCATGAAGGCCATTATGAATTCCTGGTCATGCCATTTGGTCTTTGTAATGCCCCATCCACTTTTCAGAGCCTCATGAATCACTTGCTCAAACCATATCTCAGAAAATTTGTCCTTGTTTTCTTTGATGACATCCTCATCTACAGCCTCACCTAGGAAAAACATCTTCAGCATGTAGATCTGCTCTTGCAACTGCTCCGGAAGCATAAATTTTTTGTCAAGATGTCCAAGTGCTCTTTTGGCATGGAAGAAGTTGAGTATTTGGGCCACATTGTGGGGTGTGAAGGTGCCAGGGTGGACCCCAAAAAGATCTAGGCAATGTAGGATTGGCGCCAACTAAAGACCTTGAAGAGATTGAGAGGATTTTTGGGTCTCACTAGCTACTAGCACAAATTTGTCCGCAATTATGGTTGCATTACTAGACCCCTCACTCACCTTCTCAAGAAAAATTCATTCCTCTGTAATGATGAAGCACAACAGGAATTTATAGGAATTTATAGCTCTCAAACATGCCATGTATTCCACTCCCATATTAGCGCTACCCGGCTTCACCAAATATTTTGTGATTGAATGTGATGCTTTAGGTACGGGTATTTGGGTTGTCTTAATGCAGGAAGCTTGACCCTTGGCCTTCACTAGCCAACAACTAAGTGGGACAAATCTGGGACAATCTACCTATGAGAAGGAGATGATGGCCATCTTTCATGCAGTGGATACCTAGCGACCATACTTATTGGGGTGGCATTTCCAAATCCATACAGACCATCAAAGCCTTAAATATTTTTTGGAGCAATGTCTATCCTCGCCAAAAAAAAATAAATGGCTAGCCAAAATGTTGGGATATGATTATGAGATAATTTACAAGAAAGGGCGAGAAAATGTCGTAGCAGATGCTTTATCATGCCAATTTGAGGAGGAAAGCACCCTACTAACAATCTCTATTCCCATTCCAGACTGGATTGCAAAGGTTTGCAAGGAATGGTTTTCACATCCTTTGCTCTCCCAACTCATTAATAAATTTTAGGCGGATCCAAATTCCACAGCAAGGTACTCTTGGCAGGATGAGATTCTTTGCTACAAGGACAAAGTAGTGATATCACCAACATCCACCCTTAAAAGTCACATTTTGGCATAGTTGCACTCATCTCCCACTGTAGGCCATTCAGGCTTTCTAAGACTTATTCTCGCACTCTACGTTCATTCTTTTGGATAGGCATGAAAAAGGACGTTCTTAATTTTGTAGCTGAGTGTGATGTGTGTCAGTGCCACAAAGGAGAAACAGTCAAATCCCTGGGCACATTATAGCCATTGCCCATCCCTACCTTAATCTAGATGGAGGTTTCTATGGATTTCATTACAGGTCTTCCAAAGTCAGACAACAAGTCAGTGATCATGGTGGTTGTGGACAGACTTTCTAAGTATGCTCATTTTTGCACCCTACCCCACCCGTTTACACCAGCTTTAGTGGATCAATCTTTCATGGACCAGATCTTCAAATTGCATGGCATGCCCACTTCAATTGTGTCTAATCATGACCCAATCTTCACCAGTAACTTTTGGCAGGCACTCTTTAGGCTACAAGGTACCCAACTACAACTCAGTACTTCCTATCATCCCCAAACTAATGGTCAAACTGAAGCAGTAAACAAATGTCTGGAGACCTACCTCAGGTGTTTCACTTCAGAAAAGCAACATCTATGGGTACAGTGGTTACCTCTAATCGAATGGTAGTATAATACTAACTATCATGCCACCACCAAAATGACTCCATATGAAGCAATTTATGGTCAACTCCCTCCTTCACCTACTTCTTATATCCAAGGATGCTCGAAGGTACAAGCAGTGGATCAACTCCTACAAAAACGTGCAACCATGCTGGCCCACCTCAAAGAGAATCTCCATCAAGCTCAAAATCGCATGAAGCAACAGGCAGACCAACATCATTCATAGTGCAAATTTCAAGAAGGGGATCAAGTATTCTTGAGGCTACAACCATGTAAGCAAACATCACTCAAAGACAAGAGTTGTCATAAATTATCTCCAAAATTCTATGAACCGTATTAAATACTTTAGCGCATAGGAGAAGTAACCTACAAGCTAGCCTTGCCACTCACTGCAAAAATCCATCCCGTCTTTCATATCTTATGCCTCAAGAAAGTGGTTGGGAACCATTAAAGAATTCAAACTAGTCTAGTGGAATTGGATGAAGAAGGTTCAATCTGGATCCAACCTAAATAGGTTCTTGACAAGTGAGAATGGCACCTGCATGGTCGTATGATCAAGGAAGTCCTCGTAAAGTGGAAAGACACCTCTCCAGAAGATGCGACCTGGGAACCAGCCACTGTTCTTCAACAATTTCCGTAGCTTCAACCTTGAGGACAAGGCTATTTTTATGGGGGATGGCATGTTAGGGTCCAACCCTAACCCCCTTATTTATGTAATTGGGTCAAGTCATAGTTATAGAGTTAATAAAGCCCATATTAATAATTATAAGTGGTTGACCCACATTTAAAGAAGGGACTACAGTTATTTGAAAATGGGCCATGGTATTAGATTGATGGTATTAATAAGAACCATGGTACTGACCCATGGTATTGCATGCATGAATCCTATATAAAGGATAGAGACTCCCCTTGAGGAGCATCGTGTCTTATTTTGTAATTGAGCCCAGCTCTATTGGAGGTTTCCCCCTCGAAGAGGCAAGTGAATATTGCTTTCCATTTTGAATAATAAAATACATGCTGTTATTTCTTATTGTTTTGTGTTCTGGGTATATTTCTTCGCATATTTGGTATTCTGGTATCTTCTCGCAAGTCAAGAGCATAACATATGCAAATCCTTCACCAGTTGAAAGGACAAATGAAACTTGAAAGAGTTACCACTATCTCCTTGGAACCCTCACTTTAGGTTGATTTACAATCACCGCAAGCGTCTTCCCTATGTCTACTCAATCGAGGAGTGTATGACATAGAGGTTGGATCATGGAATAATCAAGAATCTGCTCTCTCTCTCTCTCTCTCTCTCTCTCTCTCTATATATATATATATATATATATATATATATACATACATATACATATACATACATATATATATATATATATATATATATATATATATATATATATATATATATATATATATATATATATATATATATATATATATATATATATATATATATACACATATACATATATATATATATACATATACATATATATATATATATATATACATATATCTATATATATATATATATATATATACATATACATATACATATACATATATATATATATATATATATATATATATATATATATATATATATACATACATATATATATATATATATCTATATATATATATATATTTATATATATATATATATATATATATATATATATATATATATATATATATATATATATATATATACTCATAGCCTATTTAGTCCAATTTCGGATGGGGTCAAATGTATAATCTATAGTTTTTATGGTTTGTAAATTATTGAGGACAAGAGGTCTTATTTATAGGTTTGATTAACTGTTTGTAGCAGATTAGTACACACACAAAAATATACTCTTACAAATTATTTCTAGGGTCAACAAGGGTAGACTTTTATATCTCTTTTCAGATCTAATTTTGGCCTTGGAAAATAGTAAATTGAATGTTGTATTAAACCATGAATATCCAGTTTTAGAAAGTGATTCACAAGTGGATAAAAGACAACTATCTTTGGAAATGATTTCCAGCGTAAAGAAGATTAAGAAACATATAAATATGTTCTAGACATATTCTACTATGAGGTTCAACTATTATAAAACATATAAATCTGTTATAGACCTTGCAATGATCTTTTTCCTCTAGACATTACATCCCCACTGTTGAGGAGGTGGGCAGTAATACAATATCGTAAGGGTAATTCCAGAGAAAATGTGTGTCCATAAAATAGTCGTTAGCTAAATTTGAAGACTAGATCACTTGTGCCATCAAGATATGTTTGGTAAGTGGAACAAAAAAATGTTGAAAGCCTTTCATGTAGTATGGGGGATAACATGGCATTCAAATTACTTTACAATTCATTTTGATAAATTGATTTGGTCTCATTAGTAGGAAATACAACATGAGTGGAATAGAATCTCAAGTAAGATATATGTGAAGCTGGAGGATAAGATAATTTTATTAATATCTAACTAATGACCACAAAAGTAGGCAAATGGGACTAAAGAGTACAATTGTTATGAAAACAATGTAGGAGTGCTAGTGCAACAACTAGAAAGTGAAGTTGAGTTTGGACAATGGAACCAAATACCTGCATATGGGTGGTACTGCTCAATGGTTGAGTAGTGAAAGCTTCGATTGTATTTCAGTTCATGTCTTCCTAGTTTTCAAAATACATGCATAGGTTTCTAGTATGGTTAATGTATATTTGGTCCCTAAAAAACAACCATTATGAATACAATGTAGGAGTGCTAGTGAAACAACTAGAAATTTAAGTGGAGTTTGGATAATGGAACCATATACCTGCATATGGGTGGTGATGTTCAATGGTTGAGTAGTGAAAACTTCGATTCTATTTGAGTTGATGTCTTCCTGGTGCCCTGAATAGATGCATAGGTTTCTATTAAATGTACATTTCCCCCATGAAAAACATACCTATGCTACTCATACCAGAAACATATCGAGTAGAGATCCGAAATGAGACTAGCCTACCATTGTCAATAAGAAGGTGTAGAGGGCTTTTGGTTGGTTGGATGGTTGTCCAAGATAGGAGAAAAATGTTTTCCTATAGGGTTACCCATTATGGTGGATAACAAGCCTAAAATATATGTACTTTTAAACTCTTTTTTATATTTTCACTTCGTGGTGATAACTCATCATTATTTGAAGTGAATTATCATTTTCGAACTTGCTGGGAATTGAATTTCTACACAAAATAAAATTCTGGGTTTTGACCCTTTGGTGATTTGATCCCTTCAACAAGTAACATTTTCCATGTTTCCATAGTTTTCATATTACCCATTTCCTCCCCTAGATACATTTTAGAAGTGTATATATAGGCTTGTGGGTGGCCTCCAAAAGAGGTTTAGTTTGCTGGTTTTTGTGTTTTTTCGTAGTTTTGTAGGTTAGAAGTTTTAGAATAACATAATAATTGTTTACTTCCACCTTTTACCAAGGTATACACTAAGATATTCATCTCAAATTTGGTAAGGACTCCTACATTCAAACTTGTTCTATTTGAAGGATATTTTTCCATATTTAGAGTGTTATTTTTCGTGCTAGTCTGCATTTTAGTGGTCAAATTGTTATCTACAAATTTACAAAAAATTAAAATTAGCTCCTAGACTCCATCACCCAAAAGGTATTATTAGGTAGTGGTCTACTAACATGTGTTTGAGGGTATTTAGTGTAGGGTATTCTCCTTTGGATTTCTAGGAGTTGGCCTAAAAGTGGGGACTCATGCCAAGGTGATAGTGGGCATTATTGGGAATCACGATTGCCATTAGACCAAAACCCGCAGGTCTTAGTTAGTGATCACATCACCAAAGATAAGGATCTAGGAGAGGTGATTAATACATGTTGCAAAACACATGGGGAGCATTGGTTTATCCAATGTCCAACAATATCCCCCCTAACACGAGCTGGATGTGTATCAAACTCATGATCTACACTCTGATACCACTTGTTGGGAATCACGATTGTCATTAGACCAAAACCCATCGGTGTTAGTCAAAAATCACATCACCAGAGATAAGGATCCATGAGAGGCAGTTACTCCATGTGATGAAACACACAGGGAGAATTGCTTTATCCAATGTCCAACATGCATTTGTCTTGTGTGGTGCCACCTTAATTTCTTATGATGACCTTAATGAGAGCTGTTCAATTGAGTTGTAACTGAACTCACATACTCTATCTTAGGCTGTCAATTCCTCCTAGGCTCATCTGTTGCTCCAATATCATATAGGATTTTAGGGTACACATATTTTCATATGTGTTATAGACATTTTTGTGCCTTACAACTCCAAGCATGAAATGTCCATAAACCAAGGGCTCCTAAGTCCCTAAAGTGTTGTTCTAACCCCTAAAGGAACAAGGTCAATAGATTACAGCTTCTCCCAGAAGTTCTCCACCAAAAACTGCTCAGAATTGGTCAAAACAGGATCATTTCAGCTACTCCACTGGCTAAGTGCATTGCATTGCACCTAAATACACTGTGAGGGTGTGTTGCATTTCAAAACTCCCTTCTGTAGGGCGCGATAGGCGAGAAATGACAAATGGCAGTGTCATTCCGCGAGGTGGAGAGGCAATGGAAGCTTCCAGAATCTTCTCCTGTGACACTTGCCTCACTGAATTCGACCAAAGATGAGTAAGAGGCCCTCATTCTCCAAGTGGAAGCAAGAAATGACAGAGAGAAGACACTAATCAGATCACAAGCTGACTCATCCTCCTTACACATATCTATATATGGATCCCTCATCCCAGAGATCCGGAGGCTGGAATTTTGCATATTGTAAGGAATTGCTGTTGGTTTCTAGAGACAAACATCAGACTGTTGGATGATTTATGCTTTGTTTGAGGTGAAGAGGGGCTTCTTTGCTGGGAGGTTGATGCTGGATCGGAACCACTGGTTGTAAATCCTCCTGGATCTTTTCTTGTTTATCAATAAAAACTATTTGAGTTCTCCTCCATGCTTTTATATCATTGATGCTTGTTACATTTGTATGGTTAACTTAAATCTGATCCTAAGTTATTTATGAATATAGATCCATGTCTTTGTATAGTGCTCTTCTTCTGTGATCTTACAGGTACTTTGTGAAGCTGAGCATGCAAGGGAGCAGGTAGCTGGAGACTATCAAAAAAGAGAGGGATTGAATCAAAGGATTAGCGCAAGACACAGGTTGGTTCTTTCTATTCCTCTCTGTCTATAATTCATAAAGGAAATACAAAAGTAGTTTTTCTTTGTTTGTTTCTAAGGCAACTGTCACACCTTAGTGGGATAGAGAAGTTCTAAGTAGACACTTTTCCCTGTAACAAAATGGCGACTCCACTGGGGAGTGTCTAATTAGTTTGTTTGTGTGTCATTCTTTGTTGTTTGTTTCATAAACTTATAAGTAGCTTTCGAACTGCCTTTGCCATAACAAATGCAAAGTAGATAACTGCTGCTTCAATCCATTCACTGGATTTGTTTATGATTTAAACAGCTGATTCACAGACTATCTGATTACCCTTGTGATATCTCTTAGATCCTCCTTAGATCTACCCCTGATTGTTGCATTACTGATTGCTTTTTACTCGGCCAAAAACCAAGGACTGAACTGCAAACTGTGACCCAGAACCCGGATAGAGTCTCGTTTCTGGCCCAGCGCAGGTACTGTTCAGAGATCCTGAATTTTAGTGCACTTCCTGAAGGGGCAACCTACGCTACATTTCAGATTCTCTGTGTTACAGGTGCGCTGATCAGACTAGCTCTGTGCAGCTGTGGTTCCTGTGCTTCATTCTTTCCAGTTCTATCCCTGAATTTTGCTGCCTGTGATCAGTATATGTCTGTTTGAAGCCTCTTTTCCTTGCTGTTATTCCGCCTCCTTTGTACAAAAGAACTGTAGATGTTTTTGTGTGTTTGTTGAGTCGTTTACAGTTTTCCATTGCAAAAGTAGAATAGTCGTACTGTCGTCCTTTGATTTGAATCTGTCGCAAGTGTCGATTTCGATCATAGGAGAAAGTTTAGTTGTTGTTGATGGTCGATTATACTGTTACTATTGCTTTTGGTCTGAATTTGTGATTTTCTAGTGTCAAGAACAAGTGTTCATTTCAAAATCGTAAGTTGTCGTAATCATCTCTGTTTTTTGATTTCGAAAAAGAGCTTGTTTATATTTGTCGCTTGAAAAGAAATTCAGATTTGTACATCAACTTTCTTTTTAGCATCAATACTAAGAAAGTCGAAAAACAAATACATGCATGTGCATTTGCATATAGACAGTCTGTTTGGCTTGATTTAGGAAAGTGCATTTACGGTGTGCTCTTTGCTCTTTGCGAAAAGATTGTGTCTTTCTTTTCCCTTAGTAGCTAGGATTTTCATTGCACAAAAGAGATAAAAGTTTGTTTATCATCTTTAGATTGCATTTTAGGAATTACATCTACATCTCGTGGTGAACCCGAAAGGCAAACTTCATAAACAAGATCAACTTAAAATAAATTCAATGAATCTAACAATGCTTTGGAACTTAACGCACAACATTTAGAGGTCTAGGCTAGAGACGTATTCCGACGTCGTAAAGCCTGGTAACTGTTGTCCTCACTGATGGTTGGGTGATTCCTCCACTTTGAGACGATAAGTGCCAGTACGGACTTGTGCTCCCACGTACCGTCGAGTATATTTTGGGAGACCCCTATAGGCTTAAATCCTTTATCCTTAGGAAGCCGTGTTTGCCGCCCTATCGATCGCAATGCACTGAACACAACATTCGGGAAGATTGACTGCCGTACCGTAAAAAGTATTCTGCAGTTTTGCGATTGGTTTGGTACTCCCTCTACCTAGATCTCCAGAGTGGTCCCTTTCGTTTCTTTTCAGACTCCTTAACGGAAAAGGTCCATCTGAGCACTTGTCACTTCAGGCTCATTAAAAATCGAAGGCGACTAGAGTCATCTTTTGTTTTTTCTCGACTCTTAAAAACTGAAAAAACAAGTTGTGTCAAAGCGTCTAAAATTCATTTAATTCGGAAACATACTTCCCCTTTATTTTAGTTGATCGAGTAATCCGCAATCGTGGAAGAAAGTCAATTGAAACCCCGTCGTTCGCGGAGGCTTACGAGTCAACCATCTTTGTCTCCGGAAGCGAAACTAGTACGGACAAAGCGAACTCGTTTAACCGGTTCCAAATCTCCTATTAAAGTTAGAACAAGTGTTCCAATGACATCAGAGACCCCGGTTACTCCAAACATTTCTAGAATCCCTACCTCTACAGAAGAAGTTCAACAGCCACAGAAGGACAGTGATACTGATCCTAGTCTGAGAGTAAACACTTGCATTACCGAACCAGTTCCATCTACAACCGGTTCAGAGAGTCTTACTCTTCAAACATCTGTCACTGCCGATTTCACACCTTCTTCGGCACCAGAAATATTTTACGGACCTGACGGTCTTCCCCTTCCACCTGGTCTGATTGCAATAGAAGAAATTGTAGAAGATCCTCAAACAAGTACTCCAATGCAAATTGGAGTCGGGATCACTCTATATCCTTCTTCGTCAGAAGTTAGCTTACCACCAGCGGAAGCTCCTGTAGAATCACTAGGTAATCTTTTGGATAGACTACAAATGTCTGAACAATCGTCAACATCTAGGACTGTGTCGTCTGACACAGCAACGACAAAACTCCCTGCTATCACTCCGACAATGTTCGCCGATATACCATCTGTCCCGACTAGCTCTCAGCCACTAGAAGGAGCCCACTCAGGGGCTATTTCGACAGTATGGTCCGTTCCTGTTTGTTCATCCGGAATAATATCCGGAAACTCTTATGTTGAGTCTCAACAAATTGATCCATTTGGAGGTCAATTTGGGCAGTCCGGCCCCCAAGGGCAAACAATTCCCTTGAGTTCTGGATTACCACCGTATGGGGGCAGTATACCCTTTCAGTATCCCCTCCGGGAGGATATCCATACGGGAGTTCACAACAACATTCAGGTTATACTGGAATTACCTCAAGTGGTTGGGTACCTATGCTACCTCAACAACCAAGAGTTGTGTACTCGATGCAACCATGTGTACCTATGTCGAATATCCCGACTACGCCAGCTATTATGACGGTGTCGCAAGTTCAAGCGTTGCCTTTTGTATGCCAACCTCAGCTTTCTCAGGTTGTAATGCAATAGCCCCTTGACCCTGCGACTCAACCACAATCGCCGACTAGTGGAGCGACACAGGTTCAGATGGGTACAATTACCCCTCATCTTGGTCAAACTGTTAGTATCGGGCAACAACACATGGCTTCACAACCATGGCTGGTGCAATACCAACAACCGCAATTCCAACAAGTATACCAAGGTTCTGAGCAGCAAATCTTTGCTAACAGTGGACAGCCGTACATTCAAAACGGTCAAAATCAACCATTTTACAATGGTCATGTCCATCAACCTTACCAAACATACCAGCAGCAAATGCATTATGCCGGTATGCAAAGACCAACTGCTCAGGCAATCCCATCTTACCCTGGGTATGCTTCACCTAACCTGAACCAACAGTTACCCTTTGTGGCAACTTTAGAGTTACCTGATTTAAATCGGTTAACAAACGATCCAATTGCTTACGCCCCTTGGTGGCCAGCGATTCCGCATAAACTTCCATCAGATATTCCTAAATTTAATGGAAATCCGGGTGAAGATCCATCGAATCACGTGATGACCTTTCATCTATGGTGTTCATCGAACACCCTAAATGATGATTCGATAAGACTTCGCCTCTTTCAGAGGACGTTAACGGGTCCGACGGCAAAATGGTACATCGAATTGCCTAGAGCTTTGTTCGACAACTTCAGTGCCTTAGCCACAACCTTTTTAACCCATTTTCAATTACCGATAAGGTATGAAACGGGAACAGAACTTCTTACCAATTTCAAACAGACAACGGCCACTCACATATCTGATCATATACATGAGTGGCGACGTCGTCGTAGAATGGTAAAAACGTATGTCCCCGATCAACTGTTAGCTGAATGGTTTATCAAGTCATTACTGCCTTCCATCACGGAAGATGTGGCAAAGGGGGGAGTCGTAACAGAAGAGCAATTTATCGCTCATGCGCAATATCTGGACTTGATTTACACTCAGTCCGGCACGCTCTACGATAAAATACCTGACGCCCCTAGACCGGAATTTTCAATTCCTCCTCCTCCTAAATCAAACAATGACTCTCATGCCGGCGATGGCGTGATTGGCACGACAGACACGAAATCGACAAAGGCTATATCCAAAAAGGCCCGTAAGATTTCAAGTCAAAATGCAAAGGATGAACTTCATGCTTCGGAAGTAAATGTCGTATCAACAGATAAAGGCAAAGAAACCAAACAACCAGGGAGCAAGAAGAAAGGCAAAGGGAAGAAGAAGAAACAGGAGCAATCATCACCTAGAAAATCTTCTTCAAACCCTCCTGGAGATAGGAAACCAAAATTTCCATGCATGATATGCGATGAGGATCATCGGACCACAGATTGTCCACACACAGCTGAGGTTAAAAAATTCTTCAAGAATTCGGAAACCTCCGCAGTGTTAACTGATCCGTTTCCAACTCCAGGAACAAATCTGGTTGAAAGTGGAAATGCTTCCCCGTCTCAAGTACTAATGTTGTCAGTCTCAAAATAGCAAAATGATGCTTTGATATCGACAAGGAACAAGGATTATGGGAATCCACAGCTATCGAACAACAAGGATAAAGATCAACCAAGTAGTTCGACAACGACTTCGACAGAAGTTGTGCCACCCACCATTCCTGAATTGACGATAAAACCGCCAAAGGGAGTAGTACACAAGTCGACACTTAATCCCCGTGCTAGAGCGGCACAACATTATAACATAGTGGAAGATTTGGCCCAATCGCCATCCGCCATGTCGACTCTCGAAGTACTACAAAATTGTCCATCCCAAAGGCAGGCTTTATTATCGGCCATCGGTGGGATTGACCCAAAGGATTCCAATCTTGTATCCTTCAATCATAAAGGATACGATCCTCAATTACTAGCTCAACTAGCTTTCCTTGTTCAAGTGAAAGCCCTCAACAAAATTGTTCATCGAACGATTATTGATGAGGGGGCATCTACATGCATTATGTCGATGAGTTGCTGGAAAACTTTAGGATCTCCAACCTTGTTGCGATCTTCGATGACATTAAAAGCATTCGACGAAAGGACATATACCCCATATGGTATGCTAAGTAACTTGAAAATTGAACTAGGAGGGAAAACGGTAGAAATAGATGTTGAAGTCATTGATGGGAATCTTGATTACAACATCCTACTAGGAAGACCATGGATATATGCAATGGCAGCTGTTGTGTCGACCTATTTTAGAAAGTTTGCATTTCCCTTTCAAGGAGGGATTACAATCGTCGATCAACAAAACTTCCTCCCCAATGGTTCTCAAGTTACTGGAAGCATTCCCATGATCCATGGAAGCCCCCATTCGCTTCAGAATATTGGAGTAGGCCTACTAAAAGATCCTATACTAATGGGAACTTTCGCTCTTCCACCTCCAATCAATCTGGCGGAAGTAGCGTCGATAGGAGCCTGCAATATGATATCTTCTAAAAAGATCTCAGAAAACGATATTGACATGGATCATGTAGTGGTTTTGCCCCCAAGCCCAATGGAAAAATTGTAGCAATCAATGTTCCTAGCATGGGAGGCAAACCCAAATCAACGCTCATCAAGCATTTGGATAGATAGGTCTAGAGAATATGGTACCCCTTCAGATCCTTGGTCGCGAGTGCATGTCACCGACGAAGGAATTGTCCAATCTATGGTAATTGAAGGGACACCATGGAATGATTCCCACCATCGTTCCCTTCTTCCGGATTGTGGAGAAGAAAATCAAGGTGACCTGTATCATCCTTCAATTTTTGAATTCCTATCAAATACTGTAAACACGGTGGATTCCGAGCGAAACTTGTCCAATATTGAAGAGACTATCGCCATAAATATCTCGACCAAAACAGATGTTGTAGAGAATATTTATGTCGGCAAATGTTGTTCTCCTTCAGAATTAGAGATATATAACGCTCTTTTTCGCGAATTCATAGATGTCTTTGCTTGGTCATATGATGAAATGCCAGACATTGACTCGAGTATCATTGAACACGAAATTAAGATGTATCCAGATGTCAAACCAGTACAACAATGACTACGGCAGGTGCACCCCAAGAAAGCCGCTGCCATTAAGGCAGAAGTTGAAAAACTTCTCCATGCTGGTTTCATCTACCCGATTCCTCTAACCGATTGGGTATCGAATATTGTCCCTGTTATGAAAAAACAAGGAACAATTAGAGTGTGCGTCGATTATAGGGATGTAAATCAAGCTTGTCCAAAGGACAACTACCCTACACCCTTCATTGACCAGATAATTGATGAATGCACCGGATGCGAAATCTTTTCATTCATGGACGGATTCTCCGGGTATAATCAAATAAATATCCGCCCACAGGACCAGTGAAAGACTGCATTTATTTGTTCGTGGGGCACATTCGCATATCGAAAATTACCCTTTGGTTTAAAGAACGCGGGGGCGACATTTCAGAGGGAAATGAATTATGCCTTCCATGACATCAAAAACGTCGTTCAACCATACCTCGACGACCTTCCGGCTCATTCGCGAAAGCGGACTGATCACTCGCAGCATTTAAGAGCGATATTTCTACGTTGCCAACACTACAAGATACAACTCAATCCACACAAATGTGTATTTTGCGTCAGTTATGGTCGTTTACTTGGCTTTGTAGTCTTGAAGGACGGGATTCGTCTCAACCCATGTAAGGTCCAGGCAATCATAAATTAGCCTCCACCTTCGAATTTGCTTCAGATTCAGAAACTCCAAGGGAAAGCGAACTTTCTGAGGAGGTTCATTCCAAATTACGCCGAACTTGCTAAAGTTTATACGCGTCTTTTGAAAAAGGAGGTGCCCTTTGTCTGGGATCAGGTTGCGCAAGCTTCCTTTGATGCTTTAAAAGATTCCCTAATGAAAGCATCATTAATGTACGCCCCTGATTATCAAAAAGATTTTAACCTGTATCTGGCTGCAGCAGATACGACCATCGTAATGGTTTTAGTTCAAGAAGTCAATGGAATTGAAAATCCTATATATTATTTAAGTAAAAACTTAAATGATATAGAAAGCAAATATTCTTACATTGAAAAGCTAGCACTCGCAGCTGTTCAAGCGATACAGAGATTTCGACACTATATCCTCTTTCGAAAAACTACCATTCTGTCAGATTGTAATCCCATGACTTATATACTGTTGCGACAGTTTCTCGGGGGCAAATATTCAAAATGGATAGCAATCCTACAAGAGTTTGATCTGGAATTTGTAAAATCCAAGTCAAAGAAAGCTCTAGTTTTCGTAGAATTATTGTGCGATCTCCCATCGACGTCCAACGATGAAACATCAGAAGAAACAATCGTGGATGAAAGTTTGTTTCTGATATCTGCAAGCAATGAATGGTATGGAGATATAATCATTTATCTCCAAACTCAAAAATACAGGCCAAACACCTCCCACTCCGAACAAAAACGTATTCGATACCAAGCAAAAGACTACATGATCGTCGGTGATACACTTTACCATCGCGGTATCGATACAGTTCTGAGAAGGTGCCTCACGCATGAGGAGGTCGAAAAAGTCCTGAATGATTATCATTCAGGCATGTGTGGAGGGCATCAAACTGGATATGCTACAGCACAAAAAATCTTACGAGCAGGATACTTCTGGCCAACAATGTTCAAAGATTGCATAACGCAGTCAGAAGTTGCCATGCTTGTAAAATTTTCGATAGAAAAACCAGAAAACTACCCGCACCTATGCAACCAATAGTTGTTGTTGGGCCATTCGCCAAATGGGGCATCGATTTCATGACATGTAACCCCACCTCGACCGGGGGGCATGGGTATATCATAGTCGCAGTTGAATATTTTACCAAATGGGTCGAGGCAATGCCTACATTAGATAATACTTGTGAAATAACTGCCCTCTTCTTTTTCAATCATGTAGTCGCCAGATTCGGCGTACCACAGGCTATAGTCACAGATCATGGATCAAATTTTCGCAATCACATGATGGTCGAATTAGCGGCCAAGCTAGGGTTGTCTCACGACAGCTCTACTCCATATTATCCGCAAGCCAACGGACAAGTTGAAGCAATCAACAAGGTCCTCAAACGCATGCTGCAAAGGATGATTGGAGTTCACAAAAGAAAATGGCACCTAATCCTGTACTCAGCGTTGTGGGCTTACCGAACATCGGTAAGGAATGCAACCGGGTTCACACCTTTCCAACTAGTATATGGCCTGGAAGCAGTCTTACCAATCCAGTGTGAAATCTCGTCTCTCAAACTCCCAATTGATCTCCTCCCTAGAACTTCAGAAGAAGAAGCTCGTTTCTTGGAATTAATCCAATTGGATGAAACCCGTCATGATGCCGCTTTGGCTAACGAAGCCCATAAGAAACGAGTCAAGGCGCAGTTCGACAAAAATGTCAAACCCCGTGTCTTCTCAGAAGGTGACTTAGTCTTGCTTTACGACCAAGAATCCGATAAATTGGGAGTAGGTAAATTTAAGTCTCTATGGATGGGCCCCTATATTGTTAAACGAATGTTAGCAAAAGGAGCCTACGAGTTAATGGATTATGACGGAATTCCGCTGGCACAACCTCGTAATGGGTTGTACCTCAAGCATTACTATGCGTAATGGTAACCTGTGTGCTTTTGTTATATTTTTTGTTTTCGCTAAAGTGTTTATTTTGGTCAAGTAATCCACTTTTTACATTTGTTGCAGATGTCAAACCTATTGGAGTCATGTCTTGGATATGCTGACGGAGCGAGTCGTAGCTCGTGGAATCTATCCTCCGCAGCTCGGGCCATTTTTGATCCAAGCGGCGAGTTAGTAAGTTTCAGAGGTGTATGTATTGGTCGATCAATGAATAACATCGCTGAATATAGCGCGTTGATAGAACTTCTCTCTGATGCCATCACACATGGTATACGCCGACTAATTGTCAGGCTAGACTCACAACTCGTAATACTACAACTCAATGGTATATATTCCGTCTGAAACCCAGCTATTTATCGCATGTTCCTAAGGGTTAAGATTTTGGAAAGACAATTTGATCTTATTCAATATCAACATATTTCCAGAAACTTAAACACATTAACTGACTCATTAGCAAACTATGTGTTAGATAGACATTTGCAACATTTATAAAAAGAAACACATCATCAATGTTTTACATGTGGATTATGAAGCTCAACCAAAATAAAACTCCGAAAATCAAAAATATATATAACTGTTTATGGTTTACACATAATGTTCTGTAACCAAGACAAAATCGGTCAAATGACCCAAAAACTCAAAATGCTACGGGGCACCCTAGTCTAATGATGCTCGTGATAGCAAGTCACAACCTGTGCGATCATGCGTAAGAGACGAGTCCATCGTCTGGGCACACCAGTAGTATGCCGCTGTAACCGCAAGGGTAGCTCGTCGGTCCTCACATCTGGAATACCGAGAGTGAGGCCCTCAACCTGCTCCTGTAATGCTGTGAGAGTCTCGGCCACATTGAGGTCACGAAGAATAGCCATTCCGACGGTCTCTCCCGCTGGGGCAGCAGCTGGTACTCTCAGGCGAACTACTGGATGAACGGGACCAACATCTGCATGTACACATGAGTTTGATTAAAGTCTTGATAGAATAAATCACAAGGACATTATAAACAAAAAATGATAAACAAGAATATGGTCAAAGATTTTACCAATGGCGCCCCACTGCTCGCCATCTAGTAGTACTAAATCTGGATCACCCCGGAAGTCCATGCCAGCGTATGGATACTCAGAATAATCCATCTCCTGATGATAAAACCACCTGAAGAAGGTATCAGAAAATGAAATCTGAGACTGGCCAGCATGCCTAGACATATGGTCAACCCATCTCTACATACGTGGTTCAGTAGGAGAAGGTGAATCGAGTGCAATGTGCTGCGGCTGCATCAGTTGTATCTTCTCCAAGGCAAAGGCGGTCAAAATAGAACCATACCCAAAGTTCTTCAACCTCTCGCTCTTTATCTTGGTCAACTGTTCTTTCATCACAAGAAGTACTGCATCGCACCAGTTGAACACCTTCGGTTGGAGGCATTCCAAGGCATGCTGCATGTAAGATCGGTTGGCTACATGAAGAGCCACACCACTGGCCATCCTACCAAAAGTAAACAGAATAGTCCTGAGGGACCTATCAGTGACATCACGAATGATGATCTTGCCATCTTTACTCGGCTGAGATCCTTCTCTGCAGTACCGGCGAACATAATCTCTCACAGAGTCGCCTCCTCGGGCCGAACCTGACAAAGAGATGGGGGCACCCCGCCTCGACAAGCCGGTCAAGAAATAGATGTCTACTATAGTCAAGGGGATGGATTTTCCCCTGATCTGGAAAACCTGATTGGTAGGATCCCAAGCATCGAGCAAATACTGCAGTAAGTTGATCTGCTGTCTCATGCTAGAAATGCGGAAGAACTTCAACAAGCCACAATTCCACAGCACGTTCACTGTAACTGGATCATGTGGGGCAAGCATGTCCTCTTCTTCATGCTCACGTTCTCACCATGTAATGGTCATCTTAATCCAAAGATCTCTGAAAAACAAACAAGAGAGGAGTTAGGTCCTGATTTTGATGAGAAACAGGCAAAAATTCCATAAAAATTTGTGCATCAAATTCCCTTTTTGTGCCCAACGCACCTTCAGCAGTGTTCTAGGTGCATTGAATGTCAGATAGCCTTTAGACAAGCCAACATTCAACGCAGGTTTCGATACACTGAGGGTGCGTTGATGGCAGAACGAGTTCTTTAAACCCCAGGGACTCAGAAAAGCTAGGAATCAACCTCAAAATGCAAAATGGAAACCATGAAATGAAAGAGCTCAGGTTTAGCTCCTACCTGGTCCAGACGGCGCCGAGAATCGTCCACAGAATCTCTCGAAATCAGCTGATGAAAATCGAGGGGGAAAAGCACCTCCAAAGCTCCAACAAACCAAGTTCAAATGAAATGGTAAAATGAGAGGTAAAAAACACTTTTTCATTACTTTTACGCAGTTCAAAGTAAAATATTGGTGTTCTAACTCGTTTTCAAGCATATATTGTTCATTTCTGACTAGTTTGATGAAGCAGTTGAAAATACAGTACGATCCTTGAAAGGACAAAGCTATTTATGGTAAAATCAAAATGAGACCATCTAATCGAGCAATTTTAGCACATATTTCAAGCTCGTTAAAAAATAAACATAAGACATGAGCAAATGTTTCCACCCACGTTTAAGCTCATTAAAAAATGAACTATCCCCCGGTAAATAATCATCGTGAATGTAGTACTTCAGCCGTTAAAGCCTTGGTTGTGTTTGCACCGTCACCTCCACTTTTCATTGGCCGATCATTCACCTCCATTTGATTGTTTACCCATTTTGAGGAACAACTGCGAAGAGTGATCTCACTAGCCATCCTTGTAACACTGCCGTGATTGGAAAATTCCAAACCTTACCTGGAATCAGCTGCTACCCGTTTTATCACTCGTTCCTCAAAAGACGAGTCTCCTTTAAGCTCTTTTCAACTGACTCGTAAAATATGAAAATATTGCTGAGCCATTGGCCTCTCCAGCTCGTTAAAGGGATAGGAAGTGCTATCCATCCTCTAGATTTTAATCTTTTTGGACCTGAGGGATTATTACACAAAAATATCGAGCGCTTGTTTTGTTCGGCTCGTTAAAACTATCGAAAATTCATCCCTTCTGTATTGTTTTATACTTTTTCGGACTTAAGGGATTAGATGATGAAAAAGGAATTTTTGGAGTTACCTTTACGTTCCTTTTCAGACTCTCTAAAATTGAAAAGGACCGAGTTATCTTTGTCGTTAAACTCGTTAAAAATATTAATAGCGACAAACTTGTCTTTAGACGAGAATGAGTTTCACTATCGCTAGGCTCGTTAAAACATAGCGATGGGTTTCCCCGAAGGGAAAATTATAGAACAAGCATATGTTATCCTCCTCAAGCTTGACAAAAATAAAGAGGTACTGGTCAGCAATGACTGGGGAAAAATTGGGAAGAAAACTCAAAGAAACTTTGTTGGTAGCAAGTCGCTCTTGAACATGACACTTTCACTCCGTGTCCGAGTCGGGTTGGGTTGTTTCATTCACCAGTCACATCACCATGGTCACACCATACCATCCACATTTTGGGTTAATGCTACCAATCCATCACATTAGTGTCGCCGATATGTTCAAGAGAAGTCATCCAGAGAAGTCACCTGTGTCTCACCCACTACCATACATTATACTCCATTCTTTCATGACCGCCACCCTGAACATTATATCATCAGATCATTTTCACCTCCATCAAAATCATTTTCTCCATTCCATGTCATTGATGTGGGATTCATTAAGGCCCTCCTGTGACGGATCACTTCTTGTCGACATCAGCTCATTATCCAAGAAGTTGATCTAGGAACACCCCATTCAGTACTTTGAAGCTTGCATGCCTCAATGGCAAGTTTCTCACTTCCGGCGACAGGTTTACATCAATGGCCTTCGACCGAAAGATTTTGCGTGGTGTTCGACGCCAAGTCCTTTATTCACACCACATGAATTGTACTGCAATACCTTGAGGATCATTATCATTATCGGTGATTCCTCTCGCGCTTGTTAACAGTTTACATCATTGACTGGTAATCAAGCGGTGTCTTTCCATGTTCGACTTCAAAACATTTCTCACATGGATCGACTTGTACTTCGAGTGAAGATCGGACGAGATTGAAGACCCCGGATCTAGTTTCATCCATCCGAGCTGCGATATATATTCAGGGAAATAAAGACATCAAATGTACATCATTGCAGCACAGATAATCATCCTACCAAAAGGATGATGGCTCTATCAGAATCATCAGTCTACACTCAGACGATTGTCTGTCCTATGTACATGAAAATGAATTTATAAAGCTAAGCATGGGAATGCCCGCCTCAGCTAGATCATGAAAACAGTATGAAGATAATGTATTGTATTGTATCTTATTACAGGTCTCCTCCCAGCATTGAAAGAACTTCGGATCCTCATAATAAAGCATTTCACCCGACACCAAAAGGTTAACGGCCTCATACTTTAGGGGGCAATTGTTATAGACATTTTTGTGCCTTACAACTCCAAGCATGAAATGTCCATAAACCAAGGGCTCCTAAGTCCCTAAAAGTGTTGTTCTAACCCCTAAAGGAACAAGGTCAACAGATTACAGCTTCTCCCAGAAGTTCTCCACCAGAAACTGCTCAGAATTGGTCAAAACAGGATCATTTCAGCTGCTCCACTGGCTAAGTGCGTTGCATTGCACCTAAATACACTGTGAGGGTGCGTTGCATTTCAAAACTCCCTTCTGTAGGGTGCGATGGGCGAGAAATGACAAATGGAAGTGTCATTCCACGAGGTGGAGAGGCAATGGAAGCTTCCATAATCTTCTCCTGTGACACTTGCCTCACTGAATTCGACCGAAGATGAGTAAGAGGCCCTCAGTCTCCAAGTGGAAGCAAGAACCGATAGAGAGAAGACACTAATCATATCACAAGATGACTCATCCTCCTTACACATATCTATATATGGATCCCTCATCCCAGAGATCCGGAGGCTGGAATTTTGCATATTGTAAGGAATTGCTGTTGGTTTCTAGAGACAAACATCAGACTGTTGGGTGATTTATGCTTTGTTTGAGGTGAAGAGGGGCTTCTTTGCTGGGAGGTTGATGCTGGATCGGAACCACTGGTTGTAACTCCTCCTGGATCTTTTCATGTTTATCAATAAAAACTATTTGAGTTCTCCTCCATGCTTTTGTATCATTGATGCTTGTTACATTTGTATGGTTAACTTAAATCTGATCCTAAGTTATTTATGAATATAGATCCATGTCTTTGTATAGTGCTCTTCTTCTGTGATCTTACAGGTACTTTGTGAAGCTGAGCATGCAAGGGAGCAGGTAGCTGGAGACTATCAAAGAAGAGAGGGATTGAATCAAAGGATTAGCGCAAGACACAGGTTGGTTCTTTCTATTCCTCTCTGTCTATAATTCATAAAGGAAATACAAAAGTAGTTTTTCTCTATTTGTTTCTAAGGCAGCTGTCACACCTTAGTGGGATAGAGCAGTTCTAAATAGACACTTTTCCCTGTAACAATATGCAATGGCGAGGAGAATAGAAAACAAGTCTTTATTATGAATGTTGTAGTGACTCTTCTCTCATGCCCCATAAATTCCTATAGGTGACATATTTATAGCACCCCTAGTTGGTTCACGTGGTTTATCCACCTAATCTCTAACCTCAACATTTGAAATAACATTTTTCAAAAGTCATTAGCACATAAAGTGACAAATATGAATGATTATTGATTCCTAACCTGAATGTTATGAGCATTATCAGTCTGACAACCTTGACTTAGAAAATGGAATCCTTGTACCACCACCCACATTTATAAACCCTGGCTGCTTAGTCTTTCTGTCTATCTACACACACTTCCAGTACTTAATCTCTTTTAAAGTAGGATGTTAGTTATAAATTATTTTGGGAACTGCACAACTAAATCCAACTTGCCTAAGAGTTGTGCTGAATAGAATATGGTGTGAATCCACTCCAATGGAATTGAATAAGCCTAAGGCACAAATCCATTTCTAACACCTACCTCTAAAGAGTTGAAGTCAAGGTTCTGGATCCCACAAAGGGCTAGTTTTCAAAAGTATTTGCATTTCTGTACATGCACATTACGTATCATCACTGCTGAAATCAACTTACTTTCCTTTGCATATCTCAACTCCAAACCATTAAACCTACTTCATTTATCAGCAATTGAACCATTTAAATTTACAACTGGAAATAGAGATTTGAGTTGGCATTTTCTGTGCTCTTTAGGATTTCATATTGGGTTGTAGAGCATAGGATGCCAACAAACATCAAATGTTCCCACAGTGTTAAGAGTCTATGCTACAACTTGGAATGGTTATGGAGTGTTGGGTCATATGATCATGAAACTAAAATTTCTTAATGAGATTTAGAAATTGTTATCACCAGTAGGCAGACCAGTTTCTAGACACTATGTTTGTCAACTAACATCTTTTTGTAAAAATTTTAGAATTCAATTTTAATTAATAGTAAATTAAATTTGTTGGAGTATACTTGTTGATACTGATATCAAGCATAGACAAAGAGAGGGCCACTTTGCACTAACTAAAAACATTATCTACATTCTCACAAGATCCATTTTTCATTTATGTTTTTTTATCAATTACTAAGCCATAGATAGCTTAAGTATGTTTAAAAAAACTGAAAATCATTTAAATACATTAAAAATTAAATGAAAGTTTGAAACATCAAAATTCAAATCAATGAAGGCATAATGGAACATATTCTCAAATGTTCCATAAAATTTAATCAAGGAGTACTCTCCATTGGGCTTAGCTCAACATCTCCATTACATTTTCACCCATGAGTTGGGACATAAATGGAGGGACAGTGCCATGATTTGTGGTAAAGAAATTTTAGAGTAGAAAATATCCCTAGTCAATAAATATTTTTGATGGAATTGTTGCCACACGGATTATCAGTCTTGCAAAGGTTTAGCAAGATGCTACATGAGCACAACACAGGAGTCCCCTTTGTCACTTTTGCACGAGTCCCCACTCTTTAGGCTAACTCCTAAAATGCCATGGGAGGCTTCCCTACACTATCAAAACTCTCTACCACAATATCAATAGACCAGTGCCTATAAACCTTTATTGGATGATCGAATTAAGATTTAGTTTAGATTATTGCAAAACTTGAAAATGATATTCTACAACAACATATTGCAATGAGGACACAATAAAATAGTGAAATAAGCCTGGTAAATGCACTAAATTGAGTGTAAAATAACCCTTACCAATTAGGAGAATGATTAGCATTGATTATGCCCACAATATATGACTATAAACAATGCTTTTTCTTACTATTTTTGACTTGTAAGTATGATTTTATGTAGAAAAATAAATGACCAACAAGTTAGGGCCCCACTTCAGGGTCTGTATTATTTTCTTCTAATTAATTGCCCAAGGGAGGTCAAAGTAGCCTATCCAGCCCTGTAGGCTATAGTCAATTATAAAGCAGGGAACCCATTATTCAATGTTTTGAGTTAATATTGTGTAAATTAGGGTAATTGGATGAAAATTTGTGAAAGAAGCCATAATTGGGGAAAAGTGGAGGGAAACTTTTTAGCCCCTCAAATTAAATTTAGGAAACAAGACCCTAAAGGGAATCTATAAATAAGAGAGAGGAGAATTATTTCTCTCATCATGGATTGTGGATATTTTAGATTTATGAGTTGAGGCTCTGAGGGTTCAAGATCCCTTTTTTCTTTTATTAATTTTGGTGGTGAAAGATCATACCCTAGCCAATCTCTCTTCTCTCTCTCTAACTTGTTTTCCTTAATTTTTCGAGGCACCTTTAATCTGATTTGGAAAGCAAGGGAGGGATTTTGTGGAGTGATTAATCTGAGGAGAAATTCAGTGGAACCAATGTTTGTCTAAGATAGTTTAGGGAATCAAAAACATTATTTTGGGTTGTAGGTAGTTCTTTGGTTACAACGTAAACTTGGTAAGGCCAATTTTGGGCAACAATGGAATAGTAGTTTGGCACAAAACTCTTCCTGAGGTAGTTTTAGGGAAACATAGTTGGTCTGGGAAACAATAACCTTCTCTGTGGTTGCGAATTCATTCAAAGAAGAGATTTGGGCAAAATTATTTCCTTAAAAACACTTCTAAACCTTAACTTGTGGTTGTGTAATATTTTAGTTCTCAAATTTCTGTAATGTGCATTACACACAAATTATGTTAAAGGTTTGTTAGAAAAATTCACGATGGTTGGCTGTAAGGAATCATCTACACCTATAGAGGTTGACTTGAAGTTACTAACCACGTTTTACTCTAAACTAACAAGTGCATCTTTGTATGGACAATTGATGTGGAGGTTGATTTATCTGACAACCATTAAATGGGATTTAATCAAATCATATTTCTACATTTATTACAAATACCAAGGTTGATCATTGAGTGACAATCAAGAGAATTTTGACATATGTGAAGGGTACATTAGAGTATAAAATCAATCACATTATATGGTAGATGAGAGGCTTTCTAACTTGCAAGGTATATATCTTTGGTCACTAAGTAAGGTATTTTATCGTATCACCAAAAACCAATGAAAGCATTTCTCTCCTCTATCAAAACAAAATATAAGGTAGCAATCACTATAGTTTGTAATATAGTTTCACTGAGAAGCATACTTGCAAGTCACACAAAAGTGTAGTACTACACTTCACAAGGTTCTGTGGAGCATTTCAAAACTCATAAATTATATCTTTTTTAAGGAGTGGACAAAACATATGAAAGTGCATTACCATTGTATTTAGACATTTTAACTAGATTCCATTTTCTGGGTTTTTAGAATTTGACAAATAGGAATGAGGTCAAACAATTGAGTTCACTCATGTTTGTCCCATTTCTAGAATTTGCAACCAATATAAGTTAAGCTATTATATTCGATAGTTGGTGGAGAATTAAGAAACAAAACTACAAAATTGTGCAATTATTGCAATAAAATCGTTTTGATTTAATTATTTTACAATTTTGGGAATATGAATCTTTCCATAAGACTTTTCAAAATTGAATCAATTATTTAGAATGGTTTAATTTTTTGGTTTGTTATTTATGTTTCTATTATGGGGAAAAAATATATTATATATGTTTTATATATGCTTTACCAACTATCAAAATATATATGAAGTTTATATGTTGCAGTGTTGATGTCCTTGATTCCGAACTTAGCATACCTCTATTGGGCATTATGTTCCTACAACATGAAGGCATATGCATGTGTACACATAGAATCAGGAATACCTATATGCCTCAATGAGTTGTATTATTTTTTACTCTTTAAATAAAAGCCATGTTTACTTTCTAACAAAATTTGTCATGGAAGGGAGGAGTTTAGAAAAAAATACAAAGGATAATGCTAATGCAAAAGGGGTATGCTAGATTCAAAACCCATAGTTATAAGTTATCATTTTGTTGTGTGATATGTCATTTATATATAGAGAAGCTATGGTAAACTTGGTCTTGTTGGACATTGGATATGTATTGCAAGTGTGAAGTGAATCTGTAGGAATTGAAGTATGAACTGTTTCATGTAGGTTAATAGAAAAGGAGTTGATAAATGGAAGTCAATGACAGAAGAGGTAAGGGTACACTTTGAAAGAATGGTTGTAGAATTTTTATTTTTAATGACTGCATTTTGGTTTGGGTGTTGTTTGGTTCCATTTTAATTCTCTTTTAAAGTAATTTGTGAGTAATTTTCTATATTATACAAAACCAATTTATGACATTAAACACCTATTAGAATTATGTCCAAAATTGTTGTTGTTTTTCTGGGCAATGATAATATAGACATTGATTAAAACACTATCATGGATAAATTTCACAGATAAAGTCTTTATCGTTGTGTGGATTTTGAATAATAACCTTCAATTGAATAAAATTCAAGGTTATTTCCAACCAATATAGGGCTTCCTCACTCAGGTTCAAAATTAGTTTATCTGTTTAGATAGGCTTGTGGGTAGTGGCTCTAGGATCAAGAGTTTAGTGGCAATCTTGTTGATTTGATCCAAGGCTTCTCAATGAAAAGTAGTAAGTCTACCAATTCTCCTGATTAAAAAAAACCACTTTCACTTAAATAAAGTTTGTTTTTATTTTTTTATTTTCATGGGTGGATGTTTGTGTACTCTTTCAACATTTAGGGTTTAAAGAGAGGAGTGCCTTCTGGTAAATCATAGGTCGCATTTTATTTACCAATTTTGGAATGGTTTGATGGGATTCTATAATTCTTTCATTGTTTTCTCATGATTGGATAAGAAACCTTACTTTACAAAGGCTCATACATTAATGATGCAATATAAGATTTCCGCGGCTAAAAATCTTGAAGAAGTCTGACTACTTTTCTTATATTCTGTTTGAATGTGAAGATTATGGATTCAAGTTTTGTTGTTGCATGATCATTATACAATTTCATGTGCAATGATCTCTTTTTTGTTGATCTTTTGGAACCATAGACAATTCATTTTTATTCTATCTATTTTGTAGGCTAACGAAGAGGTTGACTCTGTAGAAGTTGGAAAAATTGACATGGTTGGTTTAACATCTTTTAAAGCTTCTACATTCACTTTCTATGACCATATTATTCTTATGATAGCTTGTAAAGTGATTATGAAATAATTGTACTTCAGGCTTTTGAATCTTCATATGAGGACTACTTGTATGAATTCGATGATTCCAATAATTATATCTTCGAGGATTACACATTTGAGTACTAGTGAACAATAGTTTTTTCAACAAATTTCCCAATTCCACTAGGACTCTTAGTACAAATTTTGTTGGGTTAATTTCCCCAACGACGACTCATGATCGTTGTACATGTGCTTAACTATAGTACATTGAACATGATGAACCATTAAGAGATATCTATTTGAGATAGATAGGTGCAACAGGTGCTACTAAAAAAAAATCACATTCGTTATTACATTTTTGGGGATTTCAAGGGAATGAAATATCCTCACTAGATGGAAATATGGTATTCTCAATGAACAATTATCAGAGCATACATTGTTAATTTTTTCTAATGCTAAAGTTATACTTACATGCAAAGATCATATCAGAGTTTCACTTTGATATAAATTTGAAAAACATGCAGGTTCTTTTGCATATCTATATCTATATCTATATATATATATATATATATATATATATATATATATATATTTGTGTCAAGAGGTATTACAAAAACTCATTCTTTCAAGTTGTTTTCTTCCTAATCACAATTTTTTGTGTATAGAATAATGTTGTTTCCATATTTAATTTATATTGTATTGTGAATTATGTGTTATATTAGGTAATATTATTAGTCTCTACATTTAATTTCTATCACCAACTTGATATAGTTGTTAGGTTGACCATCTAGGAAGAATATAACATATGTATTAATCTTATGTAGTCTTGAAACATTAGTCTTTCACATTAAATAGAAAACCTAAACGACATGATGATTTTGAAATAATTAAAATATTTAACATGATAATAATTTGAGATATTCTATGTTTCCAAAAGAGCCACAACAACCACAAAAGAAGTGACATTGCAATCATGTGGCTCTTGTTTAGTAAAATATTTTTCAATATTTTACGAAGTTTTATAATTTATTGAAAGTTGTAGAATTTACAATTTATAAAGTTTCAAGGTCTAATTTTTAAAGTCTAACTCTTGAAAGGGTGCTAGCTCAATGGAAGAGCACCTGCTTTACAAGTAGGAGGTTGGTGGTTCGATTCCATCGTGCCTTGATATTTATATAGAATGGTGACAATCAATATTTGGTGACAGAGACTCTTTTGACCATCACCAATGAGCTTATGGTGACATTTTTTGATCATCACAAAAATATGAAATGGTGACGGTCAACCAATGCCACCATACATATTCATCAATAGTGACAACCATGAAAGGTCCATCACTATAAATTGTTGTTGTTCATATGAAATGGTGATAGTCACTATTTTTCATTATAATCATTATTCGTGATGGACATTGAATGTCACCACAACACCTATACTTTTGGTGACAAAGGCTCTTTTGACCATCACCAATGTGTTGGGTGTGGAGCATGATTATTTAGAGGTCTTTGTTTCAGCCAGATGTATACCCTAGGAAGATTTTACACCCCTACACGCGGAGGGTGCGGGGGGGACTTGTCCCCCCCACGGGGGTTCGGGAGGGCCGATCCCCCCCCCAGCTAGGGAGTCCAGGGGCCAGCGGTCCTCTGGCGGGGGTTTCGGGAGCAGTGCCCCCGAAGCTAAAAACAGATGTAAAATTGCCTTGTAAAAGTATAGTAATTTCTAGTCAATCTGGGCCATTCATTAGGCGGATGATCTCATGGTAGAACTTATGTTTAGTTTAGGGTTTTGTTTCCCTAGAAGGAAACCCCTCTCTTTATATGAGGGCATTGTATTGAGGCTGTGTAATAGATGTGTATTCTCCGAGCGAGAAACATAGAGGTGATACCGTGAGAGAAAATAGAGGATATTACAACGGATCTGTTGTAGGTTGTGTCTCCTCATTTTGCTGGATAATAGAAAGGAAAGACTAGTTGTTTGGGGTGGACATAGCCCAAACTGGGTGAACCACGTATATCTGTGTCTCTCTGGTTTTTTGCATTTTCTGTGTTTATATTTATGCAATATTTTATGTGTTCCATTGCTCTGTAATATATAATTTCTAACAATTGCTATCAGAGCTAAAGGTCTATTTAGCTGACAAACTCACAGGAGAGAAGGGTTCCTAGTTTGAGTGGGAGAAATGGAGGAAGACGGTAAGTTTAGGGTCGATAAATTTAACGGCCAAAACTTCTCGTTGTGGAAGATGCAGATGGAATATTATCAGTATTAAAGATATCTGTACCTACCATTGGGCGGAAAGACAAAGATGTCGACAGGTATGACAAATGAAGAATGGAACCTTCTTGATAGAAAGGCACTCGGAACAGTATGGTTGTGCCTCACAGCATCGGTCGCCTTCAACATTTCGAAGGAAACAACAACAGAGGGTTTGATTAAGGCGTTGGCGAAACTATATGAAAAACGCTCGGCCTCAAATAAGGTATTTCTTATGAAACAGTTATTTAATATGAAGATGTCAGAAGGTGGAGCTGTTGCAGACCATTTAAATGATTTTAATACTGTTACAAGTCAGTTAAGTTCTGTAGGGGTAAACTTTGATGATGAAGTTAGGGCTATGTTATTCTTCTGCTCATTGCCAGAAAGTTGGAATGGTTTAGTAATGGCCATTAGTAACTCTGTTTCTAGATCTAGTACTTTAATGTTTGATGACGTTGTTGGTGCTATCCTTAGGCTCGAGGAAATGCGATGAAAAAGCTCCGCTGAGACATCAGGTAATGCTTTGAGTGTAGAGTCTAGGGGAAGAAAATTGGAAAGAGGAAAGAGCTCAGGATATCGCAGTAAATCAAGGAAAGGAAGATCCAAGTCCAGATCGGGGATAGTGTGCTGGAAATGTGGAAAGAAAGGACACCTAAAGAAATACTGTAGATCTCGGAAGGGAAAAGAAGGAGATGCACAGCAAGAAAACAATCATGAAACAAATGTGACAGGTGAGGTGTTACAAGATGCTTTGATTCTTTCTTTCGAAAATATTACTGATTCCCGAGTGGTAGATTCAGGGGCCTCATTCCATGCCACACCTGATAAGAAATACTTTCATGACTATGTTCAAGGAGATTTTGGACAAGTCTGTTTGGGTGATGATAAACCCTGTAAAATTGTTGGAATGGGTAAGGTTCTTCTAAAAAGCAGAATGGAAACCAATGGCTACTAAAGGAGGTAAGGCATGTTCCAGATCTGAAGAAAAATATGATTGCAACAGGGCAGTTAGCCGGTGAAGGTTGTGTGACAACTTTCACAGATAAAGCTTGGAAGGTCACCAAAGGAGCCTTGGTAATAGAAAAAGGCGAAAAGGTTGGTACATTGTATTTATGCAATGGTATTTCAAACTCTATTAATGCTTTAACCTCCAAAGGAGCAGATGCAACATTATGGCATCATAGGCTCAGACACATGAGTGAGAAGGGGATGAAGATTCTTCACTCAAGGAATTTGTTACCGGGTTTGAAGAATGTTGATTTGGACTTTTGTGAGAATTGCATTTATGGAAAACAGAAGAGAGTCAGATTTCTTAGAGTTTGGAAAGAAAAGAAGAGTGAAAAAATTAGAGCTTGTGCATACAGATGTATGGGGACCTGCTCAGGTATCATCTCTCGGTGGCTCTCGTTATTATGTTACTTTTATTGATGATGCAACTAGAAAAACTTGGATTTATTGTATTAAGAATAAATCGGATGTATTTGATACTTTCAAGAAATGGAAAGCTTTGGTTGAGATTGAGACAGGAAAGAAATTAAAGTGTCTCAGATCAGACAATGGAGGTGAATATTGCATCAAAGAGTTTAATAGGTAATGTTCAGATCATGGAATTCATAAAGAGAAGACAGTTCAAAGAACACCACAAGAAAATGGTGTGTTAGAAAGGATGAACAAAACAATCATGGAGCGTGCAAGGTGCATGAGATTGCATGCAAGATTGCCTTTACAATTTTGGGTAGATGCTGTAGATACTACTGTTTATCTAATAAACAGAGGGCCTTCAAGTTCCTTGGATGGTGGTGTTCCAGAGGAAGCATGGATAGGTAAAAAGGTAAACTACTCCTTTTTAAAGCCTTTTGGTTGTGAGCCCTTTGTCCATATTAATAAAGAAAATAGAACAAAGCTTGAGGCGAAATCAAAAAAATGTACCTTTACTAGATATGGTGTTAATGATTTTGGTTATCGCTTATATGATTATGAAAATCACAAAATCATTAGGAGTAGAGATGTAATATTCAATGAAAATGTCTTGTATAAGAATCAGTTGCAGGAAAAGAAACAAGAAAAAGAAAACAAGGAATACACAGTTCTTGATGGGATCACTGAAAAAGTAAAGGTGCCTGAAAATAATAATAATCAACAACCACAACAACAAAAACCACCACAACCGCAACAGGCACCCCAAACACCTAAAACTGGTGTTAGAAGATCTACCAGGATAAGTATACCCCCTGAACGATACTCTCCTTCATTATATTATTTATTGTTGACTGATTCTGGTGAACCCGAATGTTATGAAGAAGCAATATAGGTTCAAAGCAGAAAGAAGTGGGAGCTAGCCATGGAAGAAGAGATGGAATCCTTAATGCATAACGAGACTTGGGACTTAGTCAGGTTGGCTACAGGAAAAATTACATTGAAGAATAAATGGGTTTACAGGTTGAAGGAAGAAGATGGAGGAAAACAAAGGTACAAAGCTAGACTTGTGGTGAAGGGGTTTGCACATAAGAAAGGTATTGATTTTGATGAAATATTTTCTCTTGTTGTTAAAATGACTTCAATCAGAACTATTTTAAGCCTAGTAGAAGTTGAAGATTTGCATCTTGAGCAGTTAGATGTAAAGACAACCTTTCTCCATGGGGATTTGGAAGAAGAGATATATATGCAGCAGCCACAAGGATATGAGGTGAAAGGGAAGGAGAAACTGGTGTGCAGGTTGAAGAAGAGCTTGTATGGGTTAAAGCAAGCTCCAAGGCAGTGGTATCTAAAATTTGACAAGTTTATGTCTGAACAAGGTTATACTAGATGTCACTCTGATCATTGTGTTTATCTGAAAAAGCAAAATGATGGAAGCTATATTATATTGTTATTGTATGTGGATGACATGCTTGTTGCAGGGCCTAACATGCAGGAAATAAATGTGCTCAAAAGAAAATTGGAAAATTCATTTGCAATGAAGGATTTGGGAGCTGCAAAACAAATCCTTGGTATGAGAATAACTAGAGATACGAAAAATCACAAATTAAAATTGTCTCAGAATGGGTACATACAAAAGGTGTTGAAAAGATTTAATATGCACAATGCAAAACCAGTTAGTACACCTTTTGCTAGCCATTTCAAACTTAGTAAGGAAATGTGCCCAAAGACCCAAGAAGACATGGATTATATGTCTAAAGTTCCATATGCATCAACAGTTGGAAGCTTAATGTATGCAATGGTCTGCATAATGCCTGATATTGCACATGTAATGGGAGTTGTAAGCAGGTACATGAACAATCCAGGAAGGAACATTGGATGGCAGTGAAATGGATTCTCAGATATTTGAAAGGTATCATAAATCAAGGATTATGCTTTGGTGGTTCAAACATTTCTCTACAGGGATATGTTGATGCAGATGTGGCAGGTGACAAAGATAATAGGAGGAGCACTACAGGATATATATTTACTGTAAGTGGAACAACTGTCAGTTGGGTTTCAAAAATCCAAAGTGTTGTTGCACTTTCAACAACAGAAGCAGAGTATGTTGCTACTATAGAGGTTAGTAAAGAAATGATTTGGTTACAAAGGTTTATGGGTGAATTGGGTAAGAAGCATGATATGGGCACATTATGCAATGATAGAGAAAGTGCCATTCATCTTGCAAAGAACTCAGCATTTCATTCCAGGACTAAACACATATAGCTCAAGTACCATTTCATACGATCAGTGTTGGAAGATGGAGAGTTGAAGTTGGAAAAGATACACACTAGCTAGAATCCTGTAGATATGCTAACAAAAGTTGTAACCAGGGAGAAACTGAGAATATGCTCAGTCTTAATTGGTCTTCAAGGATGACGATGAAGATGAGAAAAAACTTGGTCCAAAGAGGAGTCATTGTCCAGCAAATGAAGTAGCGGTGGAGTTGCTACAATCATTCTCCAAGGGGGAGATTTTTGCGTGTGGAGCATGATTATTTAGAGGTCTTTGTTTTAGCCGGATGTATACCCCAGGAAGATTTTACACCCCTACACGTGGGGGGTGCGGGGGGGCCTTGTCCCCCCCATGGGGGTTTGGGGGGGCTGATCCCCCCCCCCCCGGCTGGGGGGTCTGGGGGCCAGCGGTCCCCCGACAGGGGTTTCTAGGGAAGCGCCCTCGAAGCTAAAAACAGATGTAAAATTGCCTTGTAAAAGTATAGTAATTTCTAGTCAATTAGGGCCATTCATTAGGCGGATGATCTAACGGTAGAAATTATGTATAGTTTAGGGTTTTTTGCCCTAGAAGGCAACCCCTCTCTTTATATGAGGGCATTGTATTGAGGCTGTGTAATAGATGTGTATTCTTCGAGTGAGAAACAGATAGGTGAGACAGTGAGAGAAAACAGAGGATATTACAATGGATTTGCTGTAGGTTAACCTATAGTTTTCATGACACCACCTTTGGTGACGTTCAGTTTTTTGGTGACCAAGGCTAAGGTCTGTCATCATTTCTCATATGAAATGGTGACGATCACTATCCATCATTATAGATAATTACTTGTGACAGACCTTGAATGTCACCACAACACCTATACTTTTGGTCATGCCACATTTGGTGACATTCAGTTTTTGGTGACAGAGGCTCTTTTGACCGTCACCAATGAACTTATGGTGACATTTTTTTACCCTCACCAGTGTACCTTTTCCTTGTAGTGGAACCAAATCTCAAAACAAAAATAAACATCCCAACACGATGGCATTCGGAAAAAGGCAAGGCTAGGCTAAAAACCACTATCATAACCCGACAAAATCGTGCCACAGACAGCAAGAGAGCAATACACCAACATGCAAAGCCATGCATGTCCAAACCAGCTAGGAAATCACACATGAAAATGGTTACCTACAAGTATTCTTGTTGAATTTGCTTGATCCTGCTCTTCTTCCTTGATCCTTACTTTCCTTCCTTGATCCAAAACTAGAGTGCTTTAAGAAAACTCTAAGTGAACAAGAATGAGAGAGAGAGAAAGAGAGAATAATGAGAGAGTTCCAAAATTGAACTAACAAATGGTTAGCCAAAGCTTGCCCACTCATCCGCTTAAGACATTTTATTAATGAGGCCTCTAATTTCTTCATTTTCCATTATTTTCCTTCAATTTCCTCCTCACATGAAACCTATGACATTTCACCTTACTTTTGTCCTAGCTTCCTTTATTTTTATAAATAAATGTGCCAAAAATTCATTTTTTCCTCTTTAATGCCTTTTCCTTTTCCTTTGCCAATTTCCTTAGCCAAAAACACACATCCAATGATGCCCACTAGGATATCTTTGCCCAACATTTAGCTTGGAATATGTGTCCCTTACTCGTGGTACTATTTTTTCTTTATTAACTTTTATCACATGAAATTTTCACTAGGGTTGTTACAAAACCCTTCCCCTTGGGGAACACTATCCTCAATGTTAAATTACACCAAGACCTCAGCAATACCACTGAAAATCAAACATATTGCCCATGGATATTTATAGGTTATATTGTTGCAGTATTTACGATTAAAGACCTGCTCGAAAGAAAAACATCCTGACAACATGACCAAATAACAATCATACCGCATACTAGAGCTTTATAACATAACTCATTACAATATTTACAATAACCACATATACACATATGTACATTTGCTAAACCGTTGAGTAAAAGGATACAATGCATTAATAAATCAACAAGGGAATCTAGAGGATCACACCTCCACCCTCAAAAGTAGTACTAGGATTCACCTCCTTCCTAGGAATTCCAAAGTCCACTGTCACAATCAAAGATTCATCCAATATGCAATGCTAAAATCCTGCGCCACTTTTCCCCTCAGTGAATAGTTATCAACTCATTGTTCCAGGGCACACTCCCAATGTGCATCTGATTCCATCTGACTATGTTAATGACCCCTCAGTGAATAGTTATCAGCTCATTGTTCCAGGGCACACTCCCAATGTGCATCTGATTCCATCTGACTATGCTAATGACCAAAACAAATACATCCACGACCTTACCTTCTTTGCTACACGGTCCCTTGAGAAATCCAATCAACACCTTCCGTGTAGTTACCTTCCAATTTCCCTGGAATCCCCTATCCTGGGCAATACATCCCTCAGCAAGGCTTCTTCGCATTAGAAGATCAACAACCAAGGCATATACCTACCCCAAAACCATCATATGGGTCATAGGATGCTCATGAAAATTAATAGACGTTGTTGGGTACTAGTGTCCCATAATGGCCTTACTCTTGAAGTACTTTACCAACATACTATTGCACGTTCCAATTTCTTTTGTTGTTGCTGGAAATTCTTGCAGTCAATTTTAGCCACCCAACTGAGCATGTGCATGCATTCCTATTCCAAACACATAATGTAACACCCTCCTCCCACATCTACCCAAGCAACCATCAAGTCGGGGTAAACATGAAACAAGAGGCCACTATGATATGATTTGACCTCCTAAGTCATGTTAAGGAAGTGGAACCAATAGAAACACACCATACAAGCATTAATCATAAGCAACAGGACCCTCAAGAACCTATCCAATACTTTAGACAACTTACCTTGGGGTCCCACTGATATTTTGGACAATTTAAGGCTTAGTCTCTCCCATGCTATAGGAATGAGTGCGACCAAAAACCCAAAGTCACTCTCACAGGCTTTCCTTCCAGCAACAAGAGACCAATATTATTAATCCTATGCCAGCGACTTCAGGATTTGAGCCACTTTTTCAAGCCTAGAGCCTATGTCACTACCCAAAATTGAACCATCTCCTCAGATCAGTAAAATAACATGAAAATCACAGTACTAAAGAAAATACTTGCTCAAGACCTTGACTAGACCACTATTGGCGATGGTAGACATTTCATCAAACATATTGAAAATGTGTAATCTACAAGTGAAATTAACATTTCTGAACATAGGGGTCTCATACTTAGCAGGGAATCGCTAAGGGCCATTGATGCCTCAACACATCAAGTGTCATTCCATCCATTAGGTCACAAATACATTGATCATTCAATTACAAGTAAAAACATGATGAAAGCCACAAATGGATGTTTTCATAAAACACATAAATAACCGCATAATAGCAGTAGAAATACTCATGAATGTACATCCATATAAACCCAATACAATCCATCAAAATACTCATAGGAATACAAGGAGAAATAACCTTTCATTAATGATACAAAATCGAAACCTGATCGTAGAATGGTTGAGCCAAATATCTCTTCATCCATTCACCCTCGTTCCATATTCCAAGCATGAATGTGGGATTTCATAGAAAAAATTAATTAAAAAACCATCCATGGCTTCCAGAGGCAATCCACCTCAACCCATCAAATAGTGATTCCACCTCATGGTTGGACATCACAAAACCATCATTAGATAGGTCTCTATCCAAACCTTCAAAGACTCTAGAGTGTTTTTCCAACCAAGGCTCCAGGACTAGTAACTCATCCCACGAAGGGCTCAAGAGCATTTTTCCAACCAAGGTTCCAAGACTAGTTACTCAACCCAAGTTGCTTCAAGGCTCCAAAGCATTTGTCCAACCAAGTCTCAAGGACTAGGAACTCCACCCAAGATAAGCAAACATGAGAACCAACCAAAAGCACAACAATGAAAATAAACCTGCAACCACCATGGCTATTTAGGAAATGGCAAGGCTAGGCAATCCACTGTCAATCCCGACCATCCTCCATGCTAATGATAGATCACAACCAAAAACCCACATGCATATGCCATTTGTTAGGATTCTGTAAATCCCTTTAGGATGAGGAAAGGGCCACGAAGGTAACCATGAGGTCTCTTTAGACTAGATACTGGTCTTTACTAGCCAAAGGGGGCTCCCTCACTATAAAAATATAATGATAAACACACTAAAGCTCACAGAGACCAGATCTAGAAAAGATGATATAAAACTTAACGAAATGGTTGGGAGTTTCAGGAAAATACTATAGAGGTATGAATCCAATAACATAATATTAATATCAGGGCATGCATGAGCTTTTAGAAAAACAGAGGCAATGTAGGCATATGTTCCAAGTTGACATGAGTTGAAGTATAGCGGGGAATGGAAAGAGACACAATTATATCTAATCACAAGCAGCACAACATATTATAATGAATTATGGAGCATAAATTAATGAAAAAAATACTAAAAGAACCATGAAAAAGCAATGAATAATTCCATCGTGCATGATTCCACAATTACCCTGAGCATATTGAAATAAATTCAAGATAAAAGCTTCAAAAATGTATATTTAGATAATAGAAAGGAAAACAAACCTGAAAGCAATATACCACAAGAATATTTGAGATCAAAGACACCAAATTGCACAACACATATGCACATTCCTCTTTTCCAAAAATTGAATCCATTCTTCATATTTCTTTTAGATTAAATACAAGTTTCAGAATATGATCATCATAACTAGATACAATGCATCATTATCCATCAAGCTTAGAAACATTAATATTTGAAAGCAAAAAACTAACATAAAGCTAAAAATAAAAATGAAACATATTTTGTGATAAAATTAGCTTTATATCATATAATTCTCTGATCCCTATCCATTACTTTCTATCCATATCACCAACATCATTTGGATATCTATACATTTCCAAATTTTCAAACCGAAATCCAAAACTTTCATCATTTTGTCAACAAAAACTGCAAAAATAGGCCTTGAAGAAACACTTGTAGCTCCCAAATGGTTGGAATCGTGTAAAAACTGAAGGATTTAATTTTAGGTAAATTTATCCTGGAGATAAACCACTCTCATTTTATTCAAAGTCTTCCCCAAAGCCTCATAAAATCCTCTGCAAAACAATGACTTAAACAGACAATTTGTAGTGTCTAAAAAATATGCTTTGAATATGAATTCAAATCTCTCGATCCATGAAACCTGTGAAAAATGGAATAGGTTATTTTTATCTATTCCATCCTTAAGAAAAACCTCTTTCCATTTCCCAAAATTCTCCTCCATGTGATCGGAAACTATTATGCAAAAGGATGGCTAAAATAGGGTATTTTGTGCATGGGAATGATTAGAATGCTTGGGTAGATACGTTGCTTAGATAGTGGGGGGAATATATGTGTTATGTCATGTATAATATGCAATCATGGTCTTTTGAGGGAATAGGTTTAGGATTCGATGGGTAAAATAATGGTCATATGACAAATGAATAGTGGACAGAGAAAGGGATTTATGAATGAACAATGGGAGATTGGGAGTTATAGGTTATGGAATTAGGGAAACAAGGGTAAATTAGAAAGCGGAAAAGAAATAAGATATTCTGAAAATACCACATTTCTTGATAAACATAACTTCAAATGTAATGAACTCAAGAGAACTTTATGACATACGCATAACTGACACATACCCCATGACTTGATAGTTCAAAAATTTGTAACCATTACTCCTAGTGACTCGATACTGCTTCATGCTTTGACTGGACCACTTGACAACGAAACTCATGGTGATTTTGGACGATGATTTTCGAACTTTTGATAGTGACAGTGACTATAATTTAGACTTATTCAAACTAAAAATTAAAAAAATTGAATACATTCGAAAAATAAAAACTATTGACCCTAACACCATGCATGCCAAATATAATGAAGGAAACATACATGAAACTTAGTTGCTACAAGAAAATATAATGTATTTATTGATCCTAATTCCTTCTTACACTTTTGTTCTCTTCCTTTGCCTTCTTACTCCAAAATCCAAGTATGCCGCACCCTCCAAGAGTGCTCCAAGGAAATGCTAAGTCTCCAAGAGTATGAGAGAGAGAGAATAATGAGAGAGTTCTGAAACTGAACTGAAAAAATGTTACCAACTGATCCTCGGAAGCCTTTTCATGAATGAGGCCTCTATTTTCTTCATTTTCCATTATTTTCCCTCATTTTCCTCCTCACATGCAACCTTTGATCTTTTACCTCCCTTTTCTTCTAATTTCCATTATTTTCATAAATAAATGTGCCAAAAATTCTATATTTCCTTTGCCAATTTCCTTAGCAGTAAACAACCAAATGAATACCCCCTAGGATGTCTTGCCCAACATTCATCTTGGAATAAGCGTCCCATCGACCATGGTTATTGTTTTTTTTTTTTTTTAACTTTTATTACATGTAATTTTCACCATGGTTGTTACAGAACCCTCACCCTTAGAGGACATCATCCTTGGTGTTCAATCACACATATACCTCAGCAACTTACTAAAAGAATACACACTGCTCATGGAGCTTTATAACAAAACTTGATGCCATATTTACAATGAAAGATATGCTCAAAACAAAACATCATGACAACATGATAACATACCTCATAGTGGAGCTTTATAACATAGCTCATTGGGTATTTACAATGATCATCCTGTTGAGTACCAACCCACATGACGTCATAACATCATGATAACATAACCACATGAGAGCATAGTAACATGAAAATATATTCATAATGACATAACACCCATACCACATAATGGAGCTTTATAACATATCTCATGGTGGTATTTACATCCATATACATATGTACATATACCAACATTACCAAAAATATATACCAAAACATACTAAACACCATATCTAAGCATATATCAAAAAATCATATTGCATGTACGAACCATCATAAAGCATATATCAACCACCATAAAGCATATACCAAACCACCATATTGAAGCTGCTTTGCCTCAACTAGAAAACAAGGAAGGATACAAAGCCCGCATCTAATCCGCCATCTCCCATGTACCTTCATCAGGATGAAAGTGCTTACATTGCACCTTAACTTTCTAGATTGCTTGGTTCCAAAGAATGAGCACCTTTTTCTGCAATATACACTGAGGCTCTGGCTAGAATTCTCCATCTAGTTCCACTTGCAATACAGACCAGTCAATCACATGATCAACATCATTAACATACTTCTCAAGAAATGATACATGGAAAACATCAGGGAATTTCACTATCAGAGGTAGTGCAAGTCGATATGTGTTGTGGGGAAAAGTATCCGACTCGGATGACCCTATCCCTACTCTAAGGGTGACAGTCCTTAGCAACAACTGAAAGTAAAGCTTTGATATTTTCCTTTATGAAAGTACAGAGAAGCAAGAAAAGATTGACCAACCGGTGTCTTTCGCTTTTGTCGATCCTATCCTCTCTCTTTGTCTCTTGTTCCCAGCTCCTTGCTCCCTTTGCCGGTCCAGCTACACAAAGATCCTGCACAAACAAGAGAGGGAAAACTACAAGAAACATGTACTCATAACTGATGCATGGATTAGAGTGAATCAGATATACAAGTAAATACAATACATCAATGCGATACAAGTATATAGGAGAACATTCAAAGCTTTATTGATAGAAGTAAAAGGGTTCTGAGAAGGTTACAACCATCAATGGCTCCAATCCAGCAGCACCTCCCCAGCAGCAAGAAATCTCCTCTTCACCTCTATAAAAGCAATCACCCAATAGCTCTAACTGTAAACCAACAGCACTTCCTTGCTTTGCACAAAATTCCAGCCTCCTTAGACCTCATAGAAGAGCTCTATATATAGGATAGAAGAAGAAAGGATGAGTCAGCTTGAGACTGACATAAAGCTGCCTTGTGTCCTCTCCCTCTTCAGTTAAACTTCAGTTCTTGAGTCCACTTGTAAATCCTTGCTTACACATGGAGATCAAGTACCTCTTACTCATCACAGGGCGAATCCCTTGAACCAAGTGTCAGTTTGGAAGCTTCCTGGGCAATTGACACCTTGCAGAATGACTGTGCCACTTGGCCAATCTCGCCCAGCGCAGGTAGCCTTCATTAGATTTGACTTTCAGCGCAGGTACAAGGAGGAGCAGTTGCATTCCAGTGCAGATGCTCAGTGGAGCAGCTGACATGATCCAAAAATAGCCTGTTTTTGAGTGTTTTCAGGTGGAGAACTGATGGGAAGTGCTGTGGTTTGCTGACCTTGTTCTTCTAGGGGTAAGAACAACATGTTTAGGGACTGAGGATCCCTGTAATTATTGACATTTCATGCTCCATGCTGCGAGGCACAAAAATGTCTATAACAGTTGCCCCCTAAAGTATGAGGCCGTTTATCGGGTGAAATGCTTTATCTAGAGGGTCCGAAGTTCATTCTAGTGCTGAGGAGGCGCCCTGTAATACAATACAATACAATACATTATTTTTCATTCTGTTTTCATGATCTAGCTGAGGCGGGCATTCCCATGCTCAGCTTTATAAATACATTTTGGTACATAGAACAGACGATCGTCTGATGGTAGACTGATAATTCTCTGCTGAAATTATCATCCTTTGAGTAGGATGATCATCTGCTGCAATGATGTATATGACAAATGCTTTTATATTTCCTGAATATATATCGCAGCCCGGATGGATGAAACTAGATCCGGGGTCTTCAAACTCGTTCGATCTTCACTCTAAGTACAAGTCGATCCATGTGAGAATTTCGCTGAAGTCGAACATGGAAAGACATCGCTTGATTACCGGTCAATGATGAAAACCGTTAACAAGCGCGAGAGGAATCACCGATAATGATAATGACCCTCAAGGTACTGCAGTACAATTCACGTGGCGTGAATAAAGGACTTGGCGTCGAACGCCACACAAAATCTTCTGGTCGAAGGTCATTGATGTATACCTGTCGCCGGAAGTGAGAAACTTGCCATTGAGGCATGCAAGCTTCAAAGTACTGATGGGGTTGTTCCTAGATCAACTTCTTGGATAATGAGCTGAAGTCGACAAGAAGCGATCCGTCAAAGGAGGGCCTTAATGAATCCCACATCAATGACACGGAACGGAGCTAATGATTTTAGTGGAGGTGAGAACAAACTGTGATATATGATTCAGGGTGGCGATCATGAATGGATGAAGGATAATGTATGGCAGTGGATGGGACACGGTTGACACTTTCAGAATGACCTCTCTTGAACATATAACGACACTGATGCGATGGATCGGTAGCATTACCCCAAAAGTGGACGGTTTGGCGAAGACCATGGTGATGAGACCGGTGAATGAAACAACCCAACCCGATGTAGTACGGAGGAAAAGTGTCATGTTCAAGAGCGACTTGCTACCATTAAGCTTTGATGTTCTCCCAATTTTTCCCCAGTCATTTCTGACCAGTACCTCTTTATTTTTGTCAAGCTTGAGGAGGATAACATATGCTTGTTCTATAACCTGCCCTTCGGGCAAGCCCATCGCTATGATTTAACGAGCTTAGCGATAGGGAAACTCGTTCTCGTCTAAAGACAAGTTTGTCGCTATTTAATCATTTTAACGAGTCTAACAACAAGGAAAACTCGGTCCTTTTCATTTTTAGAGAGTCTGAAAAGGTACATAAAGTCAACTCCAGAATTCCTTTTTCGTCATCTAATCCCTTAAGTCCGAAAAAGTATAAAACAATACAGAAGGGATGAATTTTCGATTGCTTTAACGAGCCGAACAAAACAAGCGCTCGATCTTTTTGTGCAATAATCCCTCAGGTCCAAAAAGATTAAAATCTAGAGGAGGGATAGCGTTCCGGTCGTTTAACGAGCTGGAAGGCCAAAACTCGGCAAACTTTTCATATTTTACGAGTCAGTGAAAAGAGCTCAAAGAAGACTCGTCTTTTGAGGAACGAGTGATAAACAGGGATAGCAGCAGATTCCAGGTACAGGTTGGAATTTTCCAATCACGGCAGTGTCACAAGGATGGCTAGGTGAAATCACTCTTCGCAGCTGTTTCTCAAAAGAGGTAAACACACAAATGGAGGTGAATGATCGACCAAATGAAAAGTGGAGGTGACGGTGCACAAACACGACCAAGGCTTTTATGGCTGATGAATTTACGATCTCAAAAGGTTATTTACCGGTTCATTTTTTCTGAATGAGCTTGAACTCTAAAGGAAAGCCTGCTCATAAACTTATGTTTATTTTTTAACGAGCATGAACTATGCGCTAAAACTGCTCGGATCTTGCGTTTATTTTTTAACGAGCATGAACTATGTGCTAAAATTGCTCGATATACCAGTCATAGAATAAGAACGCCTCCTGTGAGATAGCTATTTTTTAAGGAGCTTTATCTCACGAAGCTATGCTCCAACTTTGGCAAGTTTTACCTTTGACCCACAGACTTTCTTCATGCAAGGTCGGAATCGGCTAATCCTACGAGTTTAAAGGGTTAGACCTACAGTTTTAAAGGGAGGACCTAAAAATTTAAAAAATAAATAGTCGTCCCTCGCTCACATTCCAAAAGTTTGCATGCCCCCAGGTATAGGGTAGGATTTCGAGGCTGCCCCTCCTCTCCCCCACCTCTGCTTTTCTTTGGGTGTTCACAGCTACTCGTCATCTTGCCAATCTAATGTTAACGATACTAGTCTTCTCGTTATTTTAAGGGGTCTTACGCGGTACTCAGTCTTCCCGTCGGCCCAACTTTTAACGAACAGCTATTTGTGACAAGAGAAGAACACTACTCAAAGACAAAACATTGGTATTATTGAGGGAGGCTTGTCTCTTTCTTATTGTCCGAAGAGGGTTCTATTTGCTGCCGCAAATCAATCTCTTTCTTCGGCGATGTCTATCATTGGGTTACTCAAAGATGGTTACCCTCTGTCACAACAACAGAATCTCCTTCTTTGGAGGCTGCCCCTACTTATCCTCCAAAACATTTGTTTTGATGGGTGAGGCTTGCTTTTCCCCAAAGATGGTTACTGCTTGTCGCAATAAGGGAATTCCTACTTGGGCAGTGCCCACCTCTTTAGACAAAGGTGAATGACTCTTTTGCCAAACACATAACTTTAACAAAAGAATACTATTCCAGAACAACCCCTCTTCCATCCACGGACGGGGTACGGACTAGTCATATTCTTCTGCGGAAATTCTACCTTATACCCAGGGTTTCTTCTGCCCGAAGCAGACCAGGGTGCATGCCCCCTGGGTTCCAGTCTTTCTTTCCGAATCACTCGCACTCATCGGGAAGGAGGACTGGGGGCGGAGGTGAATCTTGTGTGAACAGACCATTTAGGAATGGTATTTGACTATTTGCGATGCGAGATCCCGGAAATGAAAGTTGGTCTACGAGCTTGACCATCCTTCCTTCGTGTGGAAAACACATTACTCTAAAGAGTGAGGAGACTATCGCTCCCATGCAATAAATATAGTCACGTCCAAGGAGTAGGTTATAATCCAAGGGTCCTTGGACGACCATCACGTTCAAATTAACGGTCTTCCCTTTCAATGTAACAGGCACATTGGGGAGGATTCCTAATGGTCGACTGGTTCCTTTATCAAAACCTGAGAGATTTCTTAACTCAGGTAAAAGCGCTGGGAAACCCAGTGCTTTCCAAGAAACAGAGGAAAGGATACTCACAGACGCCCCTTCATCAATGATAGTACCAGCCATGATCATTCTATAGATCTGGACAATGACTCTGAATGGTACACTGGCTGGTAACCGGGGTCTGCCTAGTTGATTCCAATCAAAGGATACAACCAGGTTGCTTGGTGGTGGGACCGAATATACGGCCGGATATGACCCTGATGATGTTCCTTCCTGCGATAAAGGAATGGGCGCATTGCCCTGACGCTCATCAGAGTCGGTGCTGATGAAAAGAACCTGGATGGTGTCATCCTTATTCTCTTCAGTGAGGGTGTCGCATGAAGATGACTCTTCGGCGACGGTGTCATTTGAAGATGAAACTTCTGAAGGTAGAACCGGGTCAACTGCCATATCGACCTTTGGACTTTCGTCCGGTCTGGATTCAGTAGGTTCATTTTCAGTGACTGACGCTTCAGCCGACCACTTGAGCGGGCCAGCTGTATTTTCAACCAACGAAGGACTTGGCACGAGTTTTTTGTATCCAGGAGGAAGTTTTACCGGTGAAACCGGACGATCTTCCAGAACTCTTTTCGCTTCGTCTAAGAAGGGACAACGGTGGATGGCATGACTGCCTTCACACAACTTACAAGGGAATCTTACTCCCCCTTTTTGTCTTGATCCTTCACTCTCACTGGTTGACGGAAAGCAATCAACCTGATGGTCAGAGGTTGATGCCCCTGGATTGTGCAGACGAGGGGACCAGTCCCTTAGTATCCGGGGAATACAGGGACAATCTCTGTGGAAATGGTCTCCTCTACATATGACACATGGCGATTTAGGCCCGGTCTGTGCAGTGGGTGGGTTTTCGTCAGATGTCTTTTGCTTGCCCCCAGTCGCCTTAGGCTTCTTCTTCTTCTTTTCTCTCTTCTTCTTTTCCTTCTTCTCCTTGGGAGGTTGACTTTTGCCAGCTCCACCTTGCAAAGATGAAGGATCAGAGGAAGTATTGTAAGAAGTGGAAGGCTGGTGGGTAGTTCTAGACTGGTCTGACTGTTGATTCGATTGCTCAGGATTAGTGGCGATCTGGACTACATTAGTTGAAAAGAGCCATACAGGGAGGCCGATTGTCAATCCTGGAAGTGACAATGTTGCCATATGAGGCGCACCAACATCTCCCCAAGAGGAGAAGGGATTTGGACTTCCGCCAAGGTTGCCTCCTTGGTTGGTGGGCTCCATACTTTTCAACTGAAAGATCAACGTGGGAATAACAGGTGATTTTGTTCCGCTTAAAACAAATTTTATTAACGACGCTTTTAGACACAAACTTGCTTTTTCATGTTTTAAGAGTCGAGAAAAAGCTAAAGATGACTCTAGTCGCCTTCGATGTATTAACGAGCCCGAAGTGACAAATGCTCGGTTGGACTTTTTCAGTTATAGAGTTTGAAAAAGGCCAAAAGAAACTGCTCTGGAGATCTAGGCAGAGGGTGTGCCAAACCTTTCGCAAAACCACAGAATACGTTTTACGGTACGGGTGGTCGATCTTCGTGAATGCTGTGTTCACTGCATCGCGATCAGTAGGGCGGTCGACACGGCTTCCTATGGATAAAGGATAAATGCCTATAGGGGTCTCCCAATATACGCGATGGTACGCGGGAGCACAAGTCCGTATTAGTGCCACCGACTCTCAGGAGGAATCACCCACCTTCGTAGAGATCGACAGTCACTATGTTTAACGACGCCGGAACACGTCTCTACCTAGACCTCTAGATGTTTGCGTTATGTTACAAAGCGTTGTTATGTAAATTGGATTTATTTTAATGTTGATCTTGCTTAGCAGTTTGCCTTTAGGGATCACCACGAGATGTATATATACAACTTCCTACATGCAATCTAAGATGAGAAGCAAAACTTTTCGATCTTTCAACTTTGAAAACCTTAATCTACTGAGGGAAAAGAGGATATCAACTTTTCTCACAGATCATAGAACACACACTAAAATGCAAATTTTCCTAAATCGTCAAGCACACAGTCAAATGCAAAATGCACAATGCAGATATTTCTTTTCGTTATCCTTAATGTTGATGTAAGACAAAAAGGAAACTGTTGTATAACTTTGAATCTAATTTCGAGCGAAAGTAAACAAGCTTGTCCAAAATCAAAAGACACCTTAAGATCGACTTGTTTAGACACTGGAAATGTATAGATTCAAACCACAAGATGAAAAACAAACAAACTCAAACAGCCATGAACAGTAATAAAACTAGCTCTTAAGATCACAAAGACACTTTTACAGTTCAGGATCTAAGAGGCCACAGCTATACTGGTTCGCTTTTCACAATGGGAAACTGTAACTGAAACAAGAAATACTGAAAGAACAATCACAGTTTCATCACACAACTGAGGCGGAATAATGTCAAGGAAAGTTGGTTTACAGCAAGTACAATGACAAGCAATCAGCAGCAAAACAACAGTGAAAACAGGGCTAAGACACAGTGGGAAACCTCAGGAAGACATAGCCTAACTGGATCAGCGCAGGCTCTGGTCTGTCAAATTGACTCTCAGCGCAGTTCCCGAAGGGAGTACCTGCGCTGGAATGCAGACTGCCTGTGGACAGCCTGCACTGAGACACGAGAGTTGCGTTTACAAGGATTTTCGGGTCATAAAAAGCTCAAAAATTCACTGTTTTTGCTGAAATAAAAAGCTATAGGTCAAGTACAAGCTAAGGAATGATCAAGAGGATGAAAAGCTATCACAAAGAGTACAAGAGTCTTTTGTAGATCAGCTCTTCAAATCATGAATCTGCTCAAAAAATGAGCAAGAGTAGCAGCCCCTCTACTTCGCTTTTGATATAGTCAAAAGCTTTTCGATTTGGTACTCTTTGGTTCAGGAAATGAATAGCAAAGATACTACAAACACCAACAAGATACTAGGCTCCCCAGCGGAGTCGCCAGTTTGTTGTGGGGAAAAGTATCCGACTCGGATGACCCTATCCCTACTCTAAGGGTGACAGTCCTTAGCAACAACTGAAAGTAAAGCTTTGATATTTTCCTTTATGAAAGTACAGAGAAGGAAGAAAAGATTGACCAACCGGTGTCTTTCGCTTTTTTCGATCCTATCCTCTCTCTTTGTCTCTTGTTCCCAGCTCCTTGCTCCCTTTGCCGGTCCAGCTACACAAAGATCCTGCACAAACAAGAGAGGGAAAACTACAAGAAACATGTACTCATAACTGATGCATGGATTAGAGTGAATCAGATATACAAGTAAATACAATACATCAATGCGATACAAGTATATAGGAGAACATTCAAAGCTTTATTGATAGAAGTAAAAGGGTTCTGAGAAGGTTACAACCATCAATGGCTCCAATCCAGCAGCACCTCCCCAGCAGCAAGAAATCTCCTCTTCACCTCTATAAAAGCAATCACCCAATAGCTCTAACTGTAAACCAACAGCACTTCCTTGCTTTGCACAAAATTCCAGCCTCCTTAGACCTCATAGAAGAGCTCTATATATAGGATAGAAGAAGAAAGGATGAGTCAGCTTGAGACTGACATAAAGCTGCCTTGTGTCCTCTCCCTCTTCAGTTAAACTTCAGTTCTTGAGTCCACTTGGAGATCCTTGCTTACACATGGAGATCAAGTACCTTTTACTCATCACAGGGCGAATCCCTTGAACCAAGTGTCAGTTTGGAAGCTTCCTGGGCAATTGACACCTTGCAGAATGACTGTGCCACTTGGCCAATCTCGCCCAGCGCAGGTAGCCTTCATTAGATTTGACTTTCAGTGCAGGTACAAGGAGGAGCAGTTGCATTCCAGCGCAGATGCTCAGTGGAGCAGCTGACATGATCCAAAAATAGCCTGTTTTTGAGTGTTTTCAGGTGGAGAACTGATGGGAAGTGCTGTGGTTTGCTGACCTTGTTCTTCTAGGGGTAAGAACAACATGTTTAGGGACTGAGGATCCCTGTAATTATTGACATTTCATGCTCCATGCTGCGAGGCACAAAAATGTCTATAACAATATGTTACTCACCCAATCCTCTCAACAATGCTGAAGGGTCCACAAAATCATGGTGTCATCTTGGCACAATATCGAATCCACAAGGAGCTCTTCTTTGGTTTTATGCACAAGTACGCATGTTCCCTAATCTGGAACTCCTTGAAGAACATGTTCCTATCTTCATAACTCTTCTTCCTATCCTATGCTGCCTTTAGATTCTTCTTAATTTCCTAAATTTCTTATTCCATGTCTACCAACATCTCTGGTCCAATAAACACCCTATTAACTGGATCACTCCAACTGATGGGAGTGTTACAACTCCACCCATACAATGTCTCAAAAGAACTCATCCTCAATGATTCCTGATAAAAGTTGTTGTATTCGAACTCATCCAGTGGAAGGTACTCTTCCCACTTCCATTGTCGATGCATCACATATATCCTCAACATGTCCTCCAATATCTTGTTTACCCTCTCTATTTGTCCATCTATTTGCAGATGATAAATTGTGCTGAAGGCCAACTATGTGCCCAAACCTACAAATAACTCCCTCCAAAACTTGGAAGTGAACTTTACATAATATTCTTCAGAATACCATGTAATCTAACCACATCTTTGATGAATACCTATGCTACATCACTAGCTGAGAATGTAGCCTTCACTGGAATGAAGTGTGCAACCTTTGTTAATCTATCCAAAATCACCATAATGGAATCGTATTGTCTCACTTTCTTTGGAAACCTTGTAATGAAGTCCATGGAAATGACATCCCATTTCAACTCTAAAATCACGAGTAGTTGTAGCAATCCACCTGGATGTTTGCATTCTTCTTTCACTCATTGACAATAAAAACATCTAGCCACAAACTCTACTACATCTCTCTTAAGATTCGGCCAATAGTAAAATCTCTTCACTGTAGTTAATATCTTATGATACCCTGGGCGACTCGAATACGGTTTCACATGAAATTCCCTCAAGATCACCATTTTGAGCTCACTATTATCCACTACATATATCCTATCTCAGAACCTGACCAACACATTTTCTCTAAGAAAATAATCCATACCCTATGCACCTACACCAATACTTGTACCTATACCCGCATCCTGCTGCAACTTGTGCAAAATCTCCATATACTTGACATCTTGCTGACCTTCCTGAAAGATCATATCCTGTAAGTCTATCACATAGAAGCTCATAGCTGCCAAGTGATTTACTTGTACCGATTTGTTGAGATCATCTGCCACTTGGTTCTCTTTACCTTTGATGTACCTAATCTCGAAATCAAACTCATTGATTGAGACCAACCATCTACCCTACTTGGCGTGAAGATTCAGTTGGTCAAAAAAATACCTCAACCCAATGTGATCGCTCATAAGTACAAACTTTCTAGCAAGAAGATACTGTCTCCACAACTTCAATGAATGTATGATCGATGTTAACTCCAAATCATGTGTCAGGTAGTTTTTCTTGTGCTCATTTAGTTTTCGGGACTCATAACATACCACATGTCCATCTTGCATAAGGACTCCACCAAGTCCTCTCTTGCAAGCATCTGTGGATGCCACAAAATATTTGTCCAGATCTGGACCTTGTATGACTGGTGCATGCGTCAACAACTGCTTGAGTTGCTCAGAGCTAGCTTGACTCTCCTCTATCCATTCAAACTTCTTACCTTTCCTTTGCAATGATGTAATAGGATAAGTAATCTGCGAGAAGTTCCTGATGAACCTCCTATAGTAGCTTGCCAAACCCATGAAGCATATCACCTCATCTACATTCTTAGGAGCTACCCACTCCATGGTGGCTCTTATCTTTTCTGGATCTACTGGAATGCCCTCCTTGGAGACAACATGCCCCAAGTAGTGTACCTCAATCTGAAAGAAACCACAGTTCTTTCGATTAGAATATAATTGATTCTCTCTCAACAACCTCAACACTATTGTTAAATGATTGGCATGTTCTTCCTCATTTTAGAATATAACAATATATGATCAATGAACACAATAAAAAACTTATTAAAGATACGAGCGTAACACACTATTCATCAATCACATGAATGTAGCTAGAGCATTAGTTAAGCCAAATGGAACAAGAATGAACTCATAATGCCCATACCTTGTCTAGAACACGGACTTGTAAATGTCTTCCTCTTTGATGCATACCTGATGGTATCCAGATCTCAGATCAATTTGCAAAAACACTTTTTATCCCTTCAACTGATTGAACAAGTCATTAATCCTCATCAAAGGCTACCTATTCTTGATAGTCACTTTGTTCAACCACCTGGAGTCAATGCATAATCTGAGTGTTCCATCTTTATTCTTTACAAACAATACCGGTGCACCCCAATTTGATACACTCGGCCTGATGTATCCCTTTCCCAACATTTCCTTCAACTACAACTTTAACTCAACCAAATTAGGTGTACTCATCCTTTAAGGTTATTTTGATGCTGGAGCTTCCCCTTGCACTAAATCAATAGAAAATTCCACCTCCTTGTGAGGTTGAAACTATGTAATGTACTAAGGAAATACATCCTTGAACTACTGAAATACTGGGTACCTGCTCAACACATCTACATCCTCAACTTCCTTACCCTTATCACTAGAAATGTGCACTCAAAATAGCTTACATCCTTTCTTGTGACTACGCTTTGCATGCATAGGTGTCACCATCCTAATTGATGTGGCTTTCTTCTTTCCCTGTAAGACTTTTGGTTCTCCATTGTCATGAATATACTCAGTGGCTTTGTCATAATAGTCTACCTTGGTTCTATGAAGATACAACCAATCCATGCCCAACAACATACTGTATGAACCCAACGGTAATGCATTCAAATGTGCTACAGTAGGCATAACATTCAAATCAAATGCACAAGATCTTACCCAATGATGAACTCATTTGTTTGTACTTGTAGCCAACTGCACCAACCAAGACTCTGCATGCAATTACTTACTCAAACTAAACTTATCCACCAATTAAGGACAACCATAGCCATAATTATATCCAGGGTCAATCAAAATAGAAATAACTTGATCACAAAGCTTACCCTTAATGTCAATGATAGATGTCTGATGCTCTTCTTTTTTATTATACAATGCTGCATAAATACGTGTAATACTCTGACCAACATCTCCAACAGTCTGTGCCTCATGTGCACTATATATCTTAGGCCTACCACTCTGGTATTGTGGACAATCCTTCCTGCGATGATCTCCTCCACAAGTCGAACACCACACGAATCCTTATTATTCTCCTCAAATTTGTGTCCTTGTACTCTATCTGATGCATTGAACCTCTTAGGTGGTCCAACATTCTCCTTGTTACCTGTGTCATGTGGTCGTACTCCCTACTTTTCCCATTTGCCTTTGTTTTTTACATTACCTCTCTAGATTGGCTTAGTCTCAATTATGTGCTTCAATTGTTCATAGAAATGCTTCAGTTTTCGAATGGCCTCCCCTAATGATCTAGTCTCATTGAACTCAATCCTATCTTTGAATGAAATTAATAACCCACTAATGTATCTCTAAATCTTAGCCTTCTCCTCCTTGAGGTAACACACATACCTCAACAATTCCAAGAATCTACTAGTGTACTCATCATCTGTCATGGATCACATATTTAGCTCATAGAATTCTTTCACCCTGTCATCAAGGTATCTTTCCAATAAATAATTCTTCTTTAATAGCTGCTCAAACTCACTCCAATTCAAATATTCATGATTTATACCTTTAACATTCTTCATGTCTTCCCACCAAATTTCTACTCTTCCTTTGAGACTGAATGTAGCCACTCTAGCTTTCATGTTCTCTGAAAAGTCATGCAATCTGAAGAACTTTGTCATGCATATAAAACATTCCGATGCAACTTGTGATTTATTTACCTCTCCATCAAAAGTAGGTGGCTTTTCTTTCATAAACACTTCTTGGAAATACCCCATATCACTCCTCTTGTAAGGATGATATTGATGACGATCATAGTTCTTATCTGAATCAGAACTAGAATCATACTTGTGTCTATCCCTTCTCCTATTTGGAGTTTCCAACAATCTAACATCTCTGATTGTGTCATATCTATCTAATTGGTTACCGCCATGTGATATACTACAATATGCCCCATCAGTTCTATCCTCATTCTCATGGTTGATCTGAAGTGATCCCTAGTGTTGCAAATATTACAAGCTTTGAATTATGACTACATTTACCTATGCTAACTTTTCTTGTGCCTATATGGTTCTGTCATTATCTACCTTACAACTCCTTATTTCTTCCTTTAAAATTTTCAATGTCACTACTGATTCACAAGATTTCCCGACACCATACTACTCTTATGATTCATAGGGAGAGTCTTTATAGTCAGCCATCTTGCTAGCTATTTGATATTTCTTCTTTCAAGGTGTATCATGTCCAAATCGAAATAAACCAACATACCTTAGTATAGCTCGGGGAGGATACCTTGTTTATAAGATCAACAAATCAACGTGATACATGTATAACATAATCGTGAGATCATATAGAAACACAAAACACAAGCATATGACCATGCAACCTCCATGCTAACTAGGGTCTAGTCATCAATGCATGACCTCAACACCAACACACACCATGACCTCATGCATGAAAACCACCATCGCTACATCACTATACAGTTGAGGACATACAAACATGAACATGCCTAGGAGGTGCATAACCATCCACACATATGGATAAACACATATGACCAAGCATGAATGAACAATGCTTGAAATCAAACATACAAGAATTATACATGCAACCAACCATACAAGAATGTAACCAAACATACTGCAACGATACATGTAAGCAACATAAATCAACATGTAACCAGTCATACACCCACACTGATGCATTCCATAATAAAACATCAAGTTTCACATGATGGCATCACTACAACCATGAACAGAACCATGCAAATGCAACAAGAACATGGAATGCAAGGGTGAGAGGCACACATGCAACTAACATGCATGCAAGACCAACACATAAGCCATCTAGTCTGAGGGGTGAACCATGCTCTTATACCACTCTGTAACACCCTCCTCCCACATGTACCCAAAAAATTGGCCAGTTGGGGTAAACATGTGATGAGAGGTTACTATGACATGATTCGACCTCCTAAGTCTTGTTAAGGAAGTGTAACCGATGGAAACACACCATACAAACATTAATCATCAACTACAGGACCCTCATGAACCTATCCAATACTTTAGACAAATTACCTTGGGGTCCCAATGAGCTTTTAGACAATTTAAGGCTCGGTCTCTCCCATGCTATAGGCATGAGTGTGACCAACAACCCAAAGTCGCTCTCACAAGCTTGCCTACTAGTGACTAGAGACCATAACTATTAGTTCTATGCTAGCGACTCAGATATTTGATCCACCTTTTTAGGACTAGAGCCGAGGTCATTGCCCAAAATTTAACCATCTCTTCAGATCAGTAAAATTACATGAAAACTATAGTACTAAAGAAACTACTTGTTCAAGACCTTGACTATAACCCTACTAGCCATGACAGACATTTTGTGAAACATATTGCAAATGTGTAACCTACAGGTGTAATCAACGGTTCCAAACATATGGGTCTCATACTTAGCTAAGAATCTCTAAGAACCATTGATGCCTCATCTCATCAACTCCCATTCCATCCATTAGGTCACAGATACATTGATCATTCAATTAAAAGTAAAAACATGATGAAATACACACATGGACGCTCTCATAAAACATAGACATAACCCACATAATAGAAGTAGAAATAATCATGAAAGCACAAACAATAGACCACATACAATCCATAAAAATGCTATAGAAATACAAGGAGAAATAACCTTTCATTATTGATGCAAAATCCAAACACCAGATGGGACTTCCATGTTCCACTTGACCGTAGAACGTTTGAGCCAAATCTCTCTTCATCCATTCATCCTTGTGCCATATTCCAAGCATGAATATTGGATTTCATAGAGGACATCAATAATAAACCATCCAAGGCTTTCAGAGGCCAACTTCTTCAACCCATCAAACAACGATTCCACCTCACAACTGGACATCACAAAACCATCATCAGATTGGTCTTTATCCAATGCTTCGAGGGCTCCAGTGCATTTGTCCAACCAAGGTTCTAGCACTAGTAACTCAACCCACAATTTTTACCGGGCTCTAGGGCATTTGTCCAACCAAGGCTCCAGGACTAGTAACTCAACCCACCAAGGGCTCCAAAGCATTTTTCCAACCAAGGCTCTAGGACTAGTAACTCAACCCAAGTTGTTCCAAGGCTCCAGAGCATTTGTCCAGCAAAGGATATAGGAGTAGTAACTCAACCAAGGCTAAGGAAAAATGAGAACCAACCAAAATAAAAACAACGAAAATAGACTCGCAATCACCATGGCTATCTAGGAAATGGCAAGGCGAGGCAATCCACTTTCAATCCCAACCATCCTCCATGCCAATGATAGATCACAATCGAAAAACCACATGCCTATGCCATGAATGCCAAAACTAGTGAAGGAAACATACATGCAACTCAGTACCTGCAAGAAAATATGATGGAATTGATGATCTTGATGCCTTCTTGCACTTTCCTGCTCTTGCTTTGCCTTCTTGCTCCACAATCCAGGTATGTCACACCCTCCAAGAGTGCTCCAAGAAAAATATAAGTCTCCAAGAGTATGAGAGAGAGAGAGAGAGAGAGAGAGAGAGAGAGAGAGAGAGAGAGAGAATAATGAGAGAGCTCCAAAACTGAACTGAAAAAAGGTTACCCACTGATCCTCATAAGCCTTTTTATGAATGAGGCCTCTATTTTCTTCATTTTCCATTATTTTCCTTCATTTTCCTCCTAACATGTGACTCGTGACCTTTTGCCTCCCTTTTCTCCTAATTTCCATTATTTTCATAAATAAATGTGCCAAAAATGCCATTTTTCCTTTTCAAATCCTTAGCCTTTTCCTTTCCCAATTTCCTTAGCCATAAACAACCAAATGAACACCCCCTAGTATGTCTTTCCCAACATTCAGCTTGGAATATGTGTCCTATCAACCATGGTTATTGTTTTTTTTTTTTACTTTTATTACATGGAATTTTCATCAGGTTTGTTACACATAATTTCCATTAGATTCAAATAAATCGAAATAACCTCAAATCATACCTCATTGGTAGTTCGTCAATAAGGTACACTTACAATCTTATTCGCTTCTTGTCATAACTAGTCAAACTAACTATTTGATCAAAATATCATGTATAATCATATCACATCTAGTTAGATCAAAACACAACCATCATAGATCCACATCATAAATCATATGTAACCATCATAAACTAGAATCATAGATAACATATAATCATCATATAACATAGTCATAAATCACATGCATAATAAAACTGAAATAAAATGTTGATACTTATCCTTTCATCAATCCTTAGCTTCTACCCTTATCTTTATTCTATACACACTCTGGATCGATTACCACACTAGACAAACGCCTTGTGCCTTCTCCTCAACCATGTGCACATACACATAGTGTGCATCACACACATACAACTACACACGTCATACAACACCATGCAATACATGCATCTACACCAGTACCATATGTACCACATGTACACAGTACCACCTATACAATGACCTGCACAACATGTGCACAACATCACATGTACACAACACCACCTGCACAACGTGTACACAATGCCACATGTACACTAAACCATTGTACAACATGTACACAATACCACATGTACACAGTACCACATGCACGACATGTATGCGACACCATATGTACACAGTGCCACATGCACGACATGTACACAACACCACTTGCACACATTGCCACTTGTACATGTACACAACACCACATGCACACCGCACCACTTGTACAATCATGCATACATCACCATATGTAGATAGTGCCACATGTACAACATGCACGTAACACCACCTATACATACCACTGCATATCCAACATGTACATAGCATCATCTGTACACAGCACCACATATGCAATATTCACACAAAACTGCATGCAAATAACATCACATGTGCACGACAATAGTACCACACATCCAAAATCACATTGTCTTTACCAATCAACCCTGCTTCCAATGTCTTATCCATGCAGGTCCCCAACATGCCACATACCACACTGCTTTCATTTCGCTAATGTATCCTTCAACATTACCTGTGATAACATAAACATAATATAAACACATAATATCAACTCATAAACCATGATACCGACCTCATATATTTTTCAGAGCTACTGCCCCCCCATTGATTCCTCGTAATACCAAGAACCTCTTCATGTCATTCATCTGCATAAGAAATCATTCCTCTATTAGAATGATTCTTGATGACCCTGTCAAACAATGACAGAGATACATGGACACATACACACACACACACACACACACACACACACACACACACACACACACACATATATACATATATACATATATATATACATAAACATTAGTATAAAACATTCATGGTCCTATCAGACAATGACATACGTACACACACACACACACACATACACACACACACACACACACACACATATATACATATAAATACTAGCATAAATAATCATGATCCATGATGACCCTGTCAAGCATGACATAGATACAAACCGACAAGTATATATATATATATATATATATATATATAGATATATATATATATATATATATATATATATATATATATATATATATATATATATATATATATATATATATATATATATATATATATATATATATATATATATATATATATATATATATATATATATATATATATATATATATATATATAAACATCAACATAATCATGATCATAACATAATTACCAAATATCAAGGTCAAGCTTAAGAGAACTTCCTTTATTCATGCACAACATGCACACCATTGAGAACCATGATTCCCATCATAGCCAAGGCATCCAACACCTCAGATCCATTTAATTTACCTTTTCTAGTTACCTTTCTCATGTATGTGCTTCCATTGTCCATTTACCATAATGGACCCAACCATTCCAGTTGACTTTGATAGTCTTACCTTCCGCTACACTTACTCATGCATAGAGCTTCATCTGAGTCTTATATTACTTGTTGGGTACCACACAGCTCTCCCCAAGCTCCATTAACTTTCCTCTTTCTCAACTAGTTCCCAAGACTCAAAACATAAAAAAAAATCAAGAAACAATAAGAAGAAAACCATGGCAAACCAACAACAATACGACATTACGAACAAAGAGTGATAATGGTGCACCAGACACACTCAAAATCACAAATCAAGCAAAACAATTACAAAATATCAAAAGCAAAAGACTAAAAAAAGACACCATGACTCAATCACCATGGTTCCCAAGAAAAGCTTGACTTGAGTGTCCTTCAATATTTCATGGAAATTTCCCTTGCCATGAAACTCCCTACATCACATTCTCATAGACACATAACTGTTATATTGCATAAATAAACATAGCAATACACTAGTTACCTTATCTTGTTGTGCCACACACATTGCTTGCAACTGAACACATCCATGCCATCTCTCAAGGGACTCCAATCCCCTTTATAGATCCACCTCTAGCTAATGTATGTTTAAGTACATGTTCATGAGTCTAGCACATATCCACATAATGTCAGATAAAATCAAGGTTAAGAAGAATTCATGTATGCAAAGCACTCATTCGTTTGGAATTAGAGTTTCCAAACATAGCTGAAGGAATTCTTGTCAAATTCCTTCCTTTTACCTTTTTACTTGGTTGCAATCGAGGCTTACCAGTATTGTCACATCACCCCACTGTTAGTTATATAAGCACATCAATTATTACCTTGTCATGCTAATAACAAGCATGTTTTTGTGCAACTTTCTCACACATGTTAGTCTCACGTTTGAAAGATCAAAACAATCATATCTAAAAATTTGAAATCAACCTTTACTAAGACTAACAATCATGTCATAATCCATAGTCAACTCATAGTCCTTAGACACAATGTTACAACTATCACCTACTATACTCAAGTACATATCAACTATCTCAACATATATGTTTTAGTACGATTAGCTTAAAACAAAATCATTTGAACACATACTCATATTATGCAATTCATCAAACACTCAACCAACTTGCAACATACCATGTTAAATAAATTAATTGGATGACATAATCAAATAGTCAAGCACCAAATATACAACATAAGAAAACTCGTACCTTACTGTATCTTGGGGGGCTATCTTGTCTACATAATCAAGCTAGTTAGCATGATATGAATTCTCAACGCATCAACTTAAACATAAATAATATCATGATATCCAAAATAATCACTAACATGTTCACATCCTAACTCATAAACAATTATCGTTTATGCATAGAAATCACATATGTACAATCAGTCTAGATTAGTACGAAACCAAATCACAAATATGTCGGCTCATACTTGAATATCGCAAACATAACAATCTAAATAGGCCAATATAGGTTAAAACAATACATATAACATCAACATCTTTAATGCAATGAACGTAACCATCACGCATATGGCCAATCCAAATTACAAAATCAAGATCTCAATGAGATAACCCTAATAATTAAGTTAATAGCATATAACAACAACAAGTTATATATCATTCTCATCAACAACATATAACCTAATCATTAGGTTATCTATTGGAAAACAACAATAGCAATGCATACAACTAGAGGTTACTATCATTCTTGACTATCTGGCACATGTGCATATAACTACACTAATCAACTAACATCTATCATGAATGCAATCATAACATCAAAATACATGTACATAAGCCTAATGTATATAAACCTAATGCATATAACAATCCTTAACCTACATAACGACATTCCAAACATAAAATACTTGTATGAAGATTTGCTCTTACCCCAAATTCCAATGTTGCAAACTCATTATGATGATCTGCATCTCTTGCTCTATCTCAGCCAACACATTGGCATCATAACAACCAATATCACCCTGATGACCAAAATTGCATACCGTGACTTCACAAGGCATGGTTGACCTACTATCCATGCATAACTATAAGCAAGACCACACATGCATAACAATTGCATATAGACATATAAGACATGAGTAACAAACCATATACACCTCATTCTAGCTAGAGTCTAGTCATTAATGCATGACCATATTAACTTCACAAACCATGACCTCATGCATGAAAACAACCATTACTCTATTGTACACATTTCCATATGCAACCATCAACATGCATAAGAAATGCCTAATCCACTACACATACGCATGAATGCATGTAGTGGAGCATAAGCGGTCAATTCTTGTAACCAACCTACAAGACTAATACATGTAATCAAACATAAAAGAATGAAACCTAACATACAAGGATGTAATCAAGCTACGTATAATCAAGTAACCAGTCATATACTCCTCATAATGCATTCCACAAAATATACATCAAGTTCCTCATGACAACATTACTACAATCATGATCAATCACTATGTAATGCAACAAGCACGTGGAATGCAAGTGTAAGAGACACACATGCAACTGACATGCATGCATGACCAACACATTCACCCATGGAGTATTGATTTTGGGTAGAATTAGACGAGATATAGCTCCAAAATTTTGTGGTTTGGCTAGAATATATGATATCTCCAAGACCCAGAAATCGTTTGGAGAAATTCCACCCCGATGAGGAGTTATTAAAATAAATAATACTTTTAATGGGTTCCTAGGTCTAAACTTAGGAAAATAAAAATATTAATGGGTATTAATAAAGATAAGGGTGAGACACTTCTAAGATATGAGGATCAAGTCTATTTTAATCTTAGTCGTTGATTAGAGACTTAATCTCGACCATTGATTCATCAACAGGAAACATATAAGAGAAGACTTGAGGATCATTTGGAGACACACCAGTGGATACTTAGTATCCCAAGGAAAATCAATTCACAAGAGAAGGAGATCGATTTGAGAAGGAGAGTTGTAGGGTGGAGGAAGAGGAGGGAATCAGTAGAAGTTAGTGATTGAGGAGGAGGTGACATAGAGGTATTGAGAGACAATGCAGAGGGAATACACAATCCTCACGTAGGTTGATGTAGAGGGAAGAAGAACCATGTAGAGTGACGCATAAGTGACGTACGTCTCCAGGGTGTCAGAAAGTTTCTAGGAAATGGATGAACCTTGTATTATATGTTTTCTCTCAGTAGTGATTTAGTTTCTTTGAAAATCATTGCCTGTAAAGCAGTTTTTGCTAAATATTAATAAAACCCTCATCTGTTGCACCAATTTTCCCACATTGGGTTTTTTCGGGGACAATTGTCCAAAAACAATTGTGTTGATGTGATTGGTTCTTGTGACTATTATTTTCTCTATGAAATTATGTCATAACTATAGTAGAATTTATTTTAATGTTTGCTGAAGGGATTTCATAAATAACTTATTGTGAGAAATAAGTAGGTGAAATAAATCAGTTACTGTAGTAGAATCTCAGGTTAGAAATTTTGACATGGTATCAGAGCAAAGATCTGGGAACAGGAGAGAAGAATCAACTATGGGTTAGGAGAATGATGTAGAGGCATCAACTCAAAGGGACTCACACAGATTTCTAGAAAAAGAAGAAAGCACAAGGAACATGGATCACGATTATTCAATGTTAGCTTCTAGAAAGGAAGAAGAATCCGCTTTCCTTGAAAGTTCTGCCTCCTCTAAGGTTTGGTGTATAGATAGTGGAGCTTCCTAGCATATGACATAAATTCAAGAAATTTTTTCAAATTATGAGGAAGAAAGGATGAATTTTCAGATCACCATGGGAAATAAGGTAAAGTGTACCCCTTTAGGAAGAGGTATTGTAGTCTTTCAAACTGAAGGAGGAGAGCGGCTTCGAGCAACCAATTTGCTGCATGTGCCAGGATTGGGGATGAACTTACTCTCCATATCTCAAATTCAAAACAAGGGTTATAAAGTTTTCTTCATTAAGGAGAGAGTATATTTCAAACACTTGAGTTGGAAAAGGAAGGCCCAAATTGGAATCATAAGTAACATGTTGTATAGGTTATAGCTAGAATCTCCAATGGCATTGATATGCAACAATGGAGATAAAGATTTGAATGAACTATGGCATAGGGGGATGGGAGACTTACACCATGGGGCTCTGAGAATTCTCAGGAAAACAATATCAGGAGTTCCAGAATTAAGTATCGAACAAGATGATGTATGCAGAGGGTGCGCTCTAGGAAAGTATGCCAAAGTAGCATTTTTCAGAAGTAACAATAGGGATGAGGGTGTTCTAGGATTGATACACTCAAAAATTTGTTGACCTATGTCCACAAAAGCTCTTATTGGTGCCGAATACTTCACTACCTTCATCGATGATCATTCCAGGATGACTTGGATCTACTTTCTAAAAACCAAGATGAGGTTTTTGGTCAATTCAAAGAGTTCAAGGCTCCAGTAGAGAATCTAACAAGAAAGAAGATAAAATTATTGTGCTCAAAAAATGGTGAAGAGTACATTGATAAGGACTTCACATATTTTTTCACTAGGTAAGGCATCAGAAGAGAGTGGACAACTTCGTACAATCTGGAGTAGAATGGACTAGCAGAAAGGAAAAATGGAACTATTGTGGAAGAAGCTAGGGCAATGTTGTTTGATCAGGATATGCCCAAATTCCTGTGGGCAGAAGCATGTAGCATGATAGTTTATGTCCAGAATAGTACTCCTCACAGGGCATTGGGCAAGATCACTCTGAAAAGTGTCTTCACTGGGAAGACCCCTGAATTCAATCATTTCAGGATATTTGGGAGTTTGGTGTATTGCCGTATACTCGAAGAAAAGAGAAAGAAATTAGATCAAACCACTGAGAAAGGATATCTTGTGGGATATAAAGAGAATGCTAAGGCATATAGATTCTATCTTCCAAGGAGTGGGAAGGTAGTAGTTTGGTGGGATGTAAAGTTCATGGAGGATAGAGCTTTTAGAAAATCCCAAGAAATGCCTTTCGAGGATCAGTCAAAAGATGATCTTTTGGTCCAACCACTTCAACTAGCAGAAACTAGTACCAGCAATTCTCCTAAAGGAAAAGCTTCAGAACAAGAGGAATCTTGGGAAGAGGAAGAGCTGATAAATGAGTTGGGAACTCTGACATATTCTAGAAGATGCAGAGGACTTCATTGATACACCCATGAATGATAAAAGGGAACAAAGACAGAGAGACAGATTCCAGGCCTTAGTACCTCAGGTTGGGGAACCCTCTATTTTTCAGGAGACCTTTCATCATCAAGTATGGTAGATGCTATGGTGGAGGAATACAGTTCTATAATGGTCAATGATTTCTCAGAAGTGGTACCTAGGCCTCAGAACAAGTCATTGGTAGGTTCGAGATGGCTCTATAAAGTCAAATATGCTGCAGAAGACAGACTTGCGGAGAAATACAAATCTAGGTTTGTGGCTAAGGTGTAGGCTCAGACGGAAGGGATAAACTACAAAGAAACCTTTGCCCCAGTAGCCAAGTTTACTTTTATTAGAACGATGATATCACTTACAACATAGATGGGGTGGGAGATTCACTAGATGGATGTCAAGATGATGTTCTTGAACGAGGTGATAGAAGAAGAAATATACATTGAACAACTAGAGGGTTTTGAGACACATGAGAAGAAATATCATGTATGTAGATTAAAGAAAGCCTTATATGGGCTTAAACAGGCACCTAGAGTATGGTACGATTGAATTCATGGCTACTTGCAGAAGATCGATTTCGTCAAGAGTGATGCATATCCTAATCTCTACTATCATGTCATAGAGAATGAGCCTATAATCATGGTGTTATATGTGGATGATCTTTTCTTGACAGGATCATCCAGGCTCATAAAATACTATAAGAAGACCCTAGCCATAGAATCCAACATGAAGAATTTGAGATAGATGCATTATTTCCTGGGGTTGGAAGTTTGGCAGTAGAAGGGTGAGATTGTCCTTGGACAAGGGAGATATCCTGCAGAGGTCTTGAAGAGATTCAGGATGCAGGATTGTAGACCTATGGCTACTCCAATGATCACCAACTAGAAGAAGATTGATGCATCAGAAGATAAAGACATTGATCCCACCTTGTACAGGAATCTTATAGGGTCTTTGATGTATCTGGTCAATACCAGGCCAAACATTTGTTATGTTGTCAACATCATCAGTCAGTTCATGGTGGAACCCAAGATGGTGCACTGGGCATCAACCAAACATGTTCTCAGGTATATAAAAGGAACAATTGAGCATGGACTATTGTACACCCAAGGCAATGACATCAAGATGAGTGGGTTAACTCATGTAGATTGGGTTGGAATTTCAGTAGATTAGAAAAGTACAGTTGGGTATTGTTTCAACATTGGATCAGGAATGACCTCATGGTGTAGTAGAAAACATAAATTCGTGGCTCTAAGCTCAGCTGGAGTAGAATATATGGTAGCTAGCACAACTTCGTGTGAGGCCATATGGCTAAGGAAATTGCTTGTGATTCAATTTAGGACAAGCATGGAAGTGACCAAGATTTTGTGTGATAATCAGAGTTGCATCAATCTCTATGAGAATCCAGTATTTCATGATCAGTCAAAACACATTGATATTAGGTGTCACTTTGTCAGAGACTATGTCCAACGAGGGGCAGTACAGTTGAGGTACACTCCTACATGAGAATGGGTGGCAGACATCCTCACTAAGGCTCTAGGAACAACAAGGTTTGTTTATTTTATGGAGAAGATGGGGATGGTGAAGAATCCATTTCAGTAGTAGAAATGGATAAGTATCGGGAGTTGCAGTGTAGCAGTTTGCAATTGTAGTGCTATGGGCAACATGATGCAACATATTTAGAGGGAGCTACAGTATATATGTAGTAGTGACAGTTGCAATGCCATGGGAATAAATATATGTTGCAACAATGGAGTAGATTATGGACAAAGGATTGATGCTATGGATCAGTGTGGTGCTTCTATTGGCAAACATTGTTAGAGCACAGCCCTCACTAAGAGGGAGTGTTGATTTTGGGTAGCATCGAATGTGATATAGCTCCAAAATTTTGTGGAGGGGCTAGAATACATGAGATCTGCAAGACCTAGAAATCATTTGGAGAAATTCCACCCAGATGAGGAGGTATTAAAATAATTAATATTTTTAATGGGTTCCTAAGTCTAAACTTAGGAAAATAAAAATATTAATGGGTATTAATAAAGATAAGGGTGAGAAGCTTCTAAGAGATGAGGATCAAGTCCATTTTAATCTTAGCCATTGATTAGAGACTTAATCTTGGCCATTGATTCATCAACAAGAAAAGTGTAAGAGAAGACTTGAGGATCATTTGGAGACTCACCAGTGGATACTCAATATTCCAAGGAAAACCGATTCTCAAGAGAAGGAGATCGATTTCAGAGGGAGAGTTGCAGGGTGGAGGAAGAGGAGGGCATCAATAGTAGTCATTGCCTAAGGAGGAGGTCACATAGAGGTATTGAGAGGTAGCGCAGAGGGAAGGTGCAGTCCAGGAGATGCAACCTTCATGCAAGTTGACGTGGAGGGATGCATAATGACATAGACTGATTCAAAAGTGAAACAGGTCTCCAGGTTGTCAGAAAGTTTCCAGGAAAGGGATGAACCTTGTCTCAAATGTTTTCTCTTAGTAGTGTCTCATTTTCTCTATAAAATCATTCCTTGTAAAGCGATTTTTGTTGAAGATTAGTAAAACCCTCATCTGTTGCACCGATTTTCCCACATTGGGTTTTCCCGGGAACAATTGTCCAAAAACAACTGAGTTGATGTGATTGGTTCTTGTGCTTATTATTTTCTCTATGAAATTATGTGATAAATGAAGTAGAATTTATTTTAATGTTTGCTGAAGGGATTTCATAAATAACTTATTGTGAGAAAGAAGTAGGTGAAATAAATCAGTTACTGTAATAGAATTTCGGGTTAAAATTTTTCACAAGGAGAGAACTTCTTGGCTTTGATACCAATATGTAACACCCCTTCCTCCCAAGTCCACCCAAGAAACCTTCTAGCTAGGTAAAAAATGTGATGAGATAGGTGACTATAAGGGATTCAATCTCCTTGGTAACCTTAAGGAAATGGAATTAAGCAAACACATCAAAAAAACCTATCCAAATCAACAACAACACCCCCAAGAGACATGTTAGGCACTCAGACATCTTGTCCCTGGGTCCCAATGATGTTTTAAGACTTTCAAATCAAATTTGTTCTCATTCTATAGGAAAGAAAATGACTAGCAACCCAAAGTTGCTCTCATAGGCGTATGTGCCAGTGACTGTGGACTTTTCTCAGCAGACCTGTGCCAACGACCCTGAGATTTGAGCCAATTTTCTAGCCCAGAATCCAGGTTTATGCTCAGAACTTGCTACAACCTTGAGAATCCATAAAATACATTATAAAAATGTTGATAAATAAAAAATAAACTTCGAGACTATGCTTGAGCATCCCCAAATGGGATTGGTATTCTGTCAAACATTAGGTGTCAATGCAACTTACAAGTCTAGGATACAAGGAAGAGCATAAATGACTGAAAGAACTTATGAAACATAACCAGAAGGATCTCCTCCTACATTGAACTATTATATCATCAATTAGGTCTTGCATCCATCGATTTAACAATTACAAGTAAATACATGAAATAACCATGACATGAACCAGTCAAATAACCATGAATATAACCCACATTAAACCATGTAAATATCAAAGATATGACAACCATTAAATGAAAATATAAATAAGTATAAAAGTAAGAAAACATATATTTTATTGATCATAGGAAAAATCGAGCAGGTTCAGGACTTCCATGTACCACTCGACCATAGGCATGGCTTAACCAAGTCTCTCTTTCAACCAGTCACCCCCGTGCCATATTCCAAGGATGAATGTGGGATCTCATTGAAAAACCAATCCAAGAACAACCAAGGGAATCTAGAGGTTAAACCACCTCCACCTTCACCAAACTGTGATCACATGAAAACCGGTGGTCCGATCACAACCCAACCTAACTTGGAATGCCATCTGGAATCCATCACTATCCTTAAGGAATTTTTTGTCTCCTTATCTAATCCAGGTGGATATTGGTGCCCACCCATCTATTCCACTTCAACCACCACCATTATTTCTTTAAATTTTTCAGTTTCCTTATTTGTGGCACAATTTACTATTTTTGGCAGTTTTTCAAGTCCTGAACTTCCGGAGCCATTTTGAGGCCCTAAACGACGTTTTTTTGTAAAACAGGGGCCAACATTCAATATATATTGATGTTGGCCACTCTAAAGTTGTATACCTCGTATAGATATTTCTGACAAGGTATTATATGCATCAAACAGAGATCGTATGCCAAAGTTACGACCCGAGGAAGTTGATTTATCAATTTACCAAAACCGGGCCCATAGCTTGGCACTTCATCTCCTAAGGTTAGGTTTTTGGATGTTTAGGGTTTTCCATTGTTTCTCAATAATAAATAGGCCATTGAGCCTCTTTGTAACATAGTTTAGAGGCCTATAGCTGCCACATCTCTTCATAGAGATAAACTACCATCGCCTGAGCTCGTCTTATTTCCATTTTGTTTGTAGGCATACCTTAGTATTTGATATTAATTAAATGAAGTGTTATTTTTGCTGCATCTATGTATTTATGGTTATATCTGTAATTTGTTGTGTTCCTGTTTAAATTTGAATCAGTGGTATCAGAGCGGTCTTCTCTTTCTTTATTTTTTTCTTTGCATGTCCCTAATGAGGTTGGAATATAAGTAGTTAGGGCTAAAATTGGTCGAACCTTTGGGAGAATAGCCTCACAAATCTCGACGGCCTACCATGGTGGAAGAAAAGAAATATGGGGGAGAAGCATATCCTATCAAAATATTGCTTGAGGAGGCCCTCGAGAAATAAAGGAATGCGATGGTGGATACCTTTGCCCATATCCTTCAACAGTTGCCCACCCATGGCGCATCCACATCCAGCAACCACTCTGGAGGCACCACTCCTTTTAAGGTACAAGAAAACTTTGAAATTCCCATATTTGAGGGACAAATAGATGTAGACGCCATAGATATGGTTAAATATGCTAGAAGGATATTTTTTTGTTCATGATTCTTCCAACCGGGAAAAGATTACTTTTTCTCTTCTCAAAGCCACCCCCCATGTCAAGGACTGGTGGGAAACCTACTGTGAGCATAAGGATGAAAGTACACACTCACTATTTTCAGCCACACCCACTTGGAATTTTTCTGGGATGCCATCAAGGAGCAGTACTACCCCGTTGGGAGATTTGAGGATAAATACATAAAGTGGACCATGTTGCAGCAAGGAAGGGACCAAGATGTGCCAGATTTTACCAATGTTTTTCATACCCTTAGCAAGAAGTTGGGTATCAAGGATTCAGAGAAACATTTGGTACTCAAGTACCGCGACAACCTACACAGGTACATCTAGGATGAGATGGAGTTCCTGGAAATCTCCTTACTCAGCATGGCATATTGAAACACTGTCAAGATCAAGCAGTAGCTTAAACAGAAGAAGAGAGACTTTGGATATGTGAATCTGAAGCAATGGAAAGGTGCTCCCAAACCAAAGAATAAAGGACAAATCCAAGGTAGGGTGGCCGAGGACAACCCACCAAAGCCATAAGCGAAGAAAAACACCATGAAGCCAAAGAAGGACATGGGAAAGTGGTGTGAGTTCCATAGGAGCTCCACTGGCAATACAAGTGATTTTCAAGCCAAGCAGTCATTGGTGGCCAAGCTGAAGGCTTCTAAATCAGATGCACGTTCCAACTCTGAGTCAGAACTCGACAAGGGGAATGAAAAATGGAATCAAATTGTTGATGCAGAGCCCAATGCCATCATTGCCACCATGAATATCGAGAAGGAGGAAGCTGAAGATCCAAAGGAGGAGGAGTGCCTCTTCCACTACTAGATGTGGGTAAAGGTTTCCTCGCCATAATTCATTGTTGATAGCAAGAGCTAAAAGAACCTCATTTCAGCAAAGGTCGTGAAGCGGTTGGGCTTACTGACCACAACACACCCACAACTGTACACCATGGGTGGCTTCACCAATTACATGATCATCACGGCAGCCAACAGTGTCGCTTTCCATACAACATCAAGCCTTTCACAGATGAGGTATTATGTGATGTTACTCCCCTTGATGTTTGTGAGGTATTATTTGGCCAACCATACATGTGGAAGCGACATGCTATATATGAGTTAAGGCATCATGCTGTTATTTTCACATTGGGAAATAAGGTGTATAGGATATCGAAGGTAGCACCACCTACCACTATCTCTTTGGTTACTGCAAAACAATGTAGTAAGATCATTTCCAAAACTGGGATTTTTTTTTTCTTGATGATACATCCTCAAGGAAAGAAGAAGATGGTAGCCACAACTTCCAAATAGGGCCCCTCTGCACGACAACAACATATGGACAAGGTTGTGGAGGAGTACAAGGACATCTTCATCTCCCCTGCAGGGGTGCCTCTACATTGTCAGTTCAAGCAATCCATCGAGCTAACCCTAGGTGCATTGTTTCCCAATGGTCCAATCTATTGGCACTCTATTCTAGAGAATGACGAAATCAAGAGGCATATTTAGGAGCTACTACAGAAAGGTCACATCCAACCGAGTTCATCACCCTATGGCGGCTCGATCGTGTTGGTATAGAAGTAGGATGGGACTTGGGGACTCTGTATTGACTATCAGGTGTCGAACAAGATCATGTTCAGAACAAGTACCAGATCCCACAGATTGATGACCTTTGGCACAAACTCAAGGGGGAAAAATATTTCAGCAAGATCGACTTGGAGTCTAGATAGCACTAAGTACCAATCGAAACCTCTGATGTGTGGAAGATTACCTTCAAAGCCAAGGAGGGACTTTTCAAATGGCTTGTTATGCCTTTCAGGTTGACGAATGCTCTTGCAACCTTCATGAGGCTGATCGATGACATCCTACGGGCATTCACCAACTCATTTGTAGTGGTATACTTGCATGACATCCTGGTCTTTAGGAAGAGTTGGGAAGAGCACCTCCATCACATCCAACATGTTCTCCAAACACTGTGGCAACATAAGTTGTGTGCACATTTGGATAAATGCACTTTTGGCATGAACTGGGTTGAGTATCTAGGATACATTATTGATGAATGGGGGGAGTATGTGGATCCAACCAAGATCAAAGTCATTCGGGATTGGCCAGCCCCAACTACTTTGATAGAGCTCCAAGGATTTCTGGATCTTGCCAATTTCTACCATAGGTTCGTGTTGGGGTTCTATCATATAACTTGGCCCTTGAGACATGTCACCAAGGGAGGAGCGAAAGAAAAATTCTTTTGATTTGAATCTCAACAGAAGACATTCATAGAGTTAAAAGATCACCTCTACTTTGCACCAGTGCTCACATAACCAAACTTGCAACAACCATTTGAGATTGAGACAAATGCCTCTGACTATGCTATTGGGGCAGTCCTTACTCAACAGGGGCATCCAATGGGATATCACAGCGAGAAACTTTTAGACACAGTCTGGAAGTATCCCACTAACAACAAAGAGATGTATTCCATTGTGAAGGCCTGCTAATAATGGAAGCATTAAATTTTTGGGAAAGAAACGGTCATCCACACAGACCACCAACGCTTAGAGTTCATACACATGCAAGGGAAGTTGCAGAATGATCGCCATCTGAACTCGTCCACATACCTTCAACAGTTCCATGTGAATATCAAGTAAAATAAGGGTAGCACTAATAATGTTGCAGACTTAATTAGCCAACCAGTGATCATGGCCTTAACCACTATGCTCAACTCTTGTGGGCATGAGACTTCTTATTGGTCACCTCTCTACAAAAGTGACCCAGAATTTGGCCACACATACAAGAGGCAATTGGAGGGTTAGCAAGTTCCATATTTTCACCTCCAAGATGCATTGTTATACCACCTGGGACACCTTTGTGTTCCTTCAAGCGAGCGCTCCAAGATGATTTAGGAAGCACACTATAGTCGAGCCACTAGGAATTTCAGGGTCGAGAAAATGGTGGCAGTACCACAGAAGTATTTCTATTGGCCGAATCTTTGACAGGATGTCGAGAAGTACATAAGATCATGCACTTACTCCACCATTTCCAAACCAACCATCAAGAAGCAAGGTATATATAATCCGTTGCATACCCCTAGTCGACCTTGGGAATCCATCTCCATGGATTACATGTCATGTATTCCTTCTTATAAGAATAGAAATGACTGTGTTTTTGTGGTTGTCAATATATTCTCGAAGATGGTCATTATGTCGGCCTGCAAGAAGAATATCACAGCAGAAGACACCCCTCAAATCTTCTTTGTACGAGTGTGGATACACTTTGGGATCCCAAAGTCTATCATCTCAGATCCAGATAGTAGATTCCTCAGTACATTTTGGTTCAGTCTCTGGTTGATGCTGGACACTAAGCTCACTAATTCCACAACTTTCCATCCCCAAACTAGTGGCAAGACAAAGGTCGTCAACATGATGATCGTACACATTCTCCCCATGTACAACTCAAATCATACATAGACATGGGATAAGAGCCTCCCCTATGTCTAACACAGCTATAACTAGGCTCTCCACAACTCGACTAGCCACAACCCTTTTTAGGTGGGCTTGGGATTCTAACCACTATGTTCCATTGATGTAGCCATACCATTTGCATCTACTCAGGCAGATTTGGCTCATGTCTAGTTTGAAGCTGACAAGGAAAATAACTTCATTGAGCACATCCAACACATCCACTAGTAGGTCCACAACATTATGGAGAAATAAAATGCCAAGTACAAGAATCAACATGATCAACATTGGGTGCCACACAAGTTTCAGGTGGGTGAAAAAGTCTGGTTGCATTTGCAGAAGGAATGCCTTAAGGGAGCCTATTGGAAACTCATACCACTCTGATATAGTCCTTACAATATTACCAAAGCTATGGGAGACAATTCATTTGAGCTCAACATTCCCCCATTTCTTGGCCTACACCCAGTGTTCAAGGTTGACCGCCTTCAATCATACTTCCCACCATTCTTGGACACATCAGACATTGCAGAACAACTCACGCCTATAGAGTTAAATTCTAACTACATGGAACAAGCCACAATTGATTGAATCATGGACACGCAGATCAAGAACAACCTACAACAAAGGATCTAACTATATTGAGTTGGTAAAGCAGGCTAACTCCTTCACCAGGGTAAGAGACTCACTAGGGATCAAGTTCAGCAGAAGTTTCCTCATCTCATGGAGGAACTCAACACAATGGTGACCATTGCTTCCTAAGGGGGGAGGAATGACTCAGGTCAATATTGGTGGCCACCCACCTATTCCAATTGGACCCCCACGATTGTTTCTTTCAGTTTTTCAGTTTCCTTATTTGTATCACAATTTACTGTGTTTAGACGTTTTTTCGGGTCTTAAATTTCTAGAGCCGTTTTGAGGACCTGAATGACATTTTTTGGAAAAATTGTGGCCATCATGGGGCTCGTTCCTATGTTGGTCAATCAAGAACTTTAGTCCTCGGACAGATATTTCTAACAAGGTATTGTACGCATGAAACATAGATCGTATGCCAAAGTTACAACCCCGGGAAGTTGATGTAGTAAGTTACCCAAACGGGGCCCATAGTTTGTCGCTTCGTCTCCTAGGTTTAGGTTTTTGGATGTTTAGGGTTTTCCATTGTTTCTCAATAATAAATAGGCCTTTGAGCCTCATGGTAACATAGTTTAGAGGCCTGTACCTACCACATTTCTTCTCAGAGATAATCTACCATCACCCGTGCTAGTGTTATTTCCATTATGTTTGTAAACATGCCTGAGTATTTGATATTAATGTAATGAAGTGTTATTTTTGTTTCATCTTTGTATTTATGGTTACATCTATAATTTGTTGCGTTCTTATTTAAATTCAGATTAGTGGTATGAGATCTATCTTCCATTTCTCTTTTTCTTTTTTGCATGTCCCCTATGAGGTTGGGAGATAAGGAGTTAGGGCTTAAACTACTCAAACCTTTGCAAGACCAGCCTCGCAAATCCCAACGGCCTCCCATGGGGGAAGAAATGAAAGATGAGGGAGAAGGATATGCTATCAAAATATCTCTTGAGGCCCTTGAGAAACAAAGGAATGCGATGATGGATAAATTTTCCTAGATCCTTCAATGGTTGCGCACTGCCAGCGCATCCACATCCAACAACCACTCTAGAAGCACCGCTCCTTTTAAGGTACAAGTAAAATTTGACATTCCCATATTTGAGGGCCAAATAGATGCAAACACCATAGATAAATGGCTAAATATGATGGAAGGATATTTTTCTATTCATGATTTTTCTAGTTGGGAAAACATTACTTTTTCTCTTTTAAAAGTCGCCCCCCACTTCAAGGATTAGTAGAAAACCTAATGTGAGCAGAAGGATGAAAGTACGCCCTAATTGTTTTTATCCGCACCCACTTGGAATTCATTCTGAGAAACCATCAAGGAGCAGTACTACCCCGTCGGGAGCTATGAGGATAAATACATAAAGTGGACCACGCTATAAAATGGAAGGGACCAAGATGTGTTGGAGTTTACCAATGTTGTTTATACCCTTTGCATCAAGTTGGGTATTAAGGATTATGAGATACATTAGGTACTCAAGTACTGCGATTGCCTACACAGTTACATTCGGGATGAGATGGAGTTCCTGGACATCTCCTCACTCGGTACAGCGTACCGATACACTACCAAGATCGAGTAGAATCTTAAACAGAAGAAGTGAGACTTTGGATTTGTGAATCTAAGACAAAGAGAGGAGCCCAGGATAACCCGCCAAAGATGGTAGCGAATAAAAACACCATGAAGACGAAGAAGGACATGGGAATGTGATGTGAATTCCATAAGAGCTCCACGCAGAACACAAATGAGTGTCGGGCCAAGCAGTCTCTAGTGGCCAAGATGAAGCCTTCTAAATTAGGTGCATGTTCCGACTCTGAGTCAAAACCTAACAAAGGGAATGATAAAGGGAAGGAGATAATCGATTCGGAGCCCAACACCACCATTTCCACCATAAAGATCCAAAAGGAGGAACCCTAAAATCCAGAGGAGGAGGAATGCCTCTTCCACTCCTATATGTGGGTAAAGGGTTGCCCGCTACAGTTCATTATCGACAATGGGAGCCAAAAGAAACTCATTTTAGTAGAGGTCATGAATTATTTGGGCTGACCGACCAAAACACACCCACAACCATACACCATCAAGTGGCTTCACCAAGGATGGGATCTTCACATCAGCCAATAGTGTCATCTTGTATACAACATCAAGCCCTTCATGAATGAGGTGTTGTGTGACGTTTCTCCCCTTAATGTTTGTGATGTATTATTAGGCCAATCATACTTGTGGAAGCGCCATCCTATATATATGTCAAGACCTCACGTTGTTATTGTCATCTTGGGAAATAAGTTGTACACGATACCAGAGCTACCACCGCCTACCGCATCTCTTTGGTTATTACAAAACAATGTAGTAAGCTCATTTCCAAAATTGGGAAAAAAATTTTCCTGATGATATGCCCTCATGGAAAGAAGAAGATGGTGGCCACGACCTTAAGATAATGCCCCTCTACAAGATAAAAACCGATGGACAAGGTCATGGAGGAGTATGAGGACATCTTCACCTCCTTCGCAGAGGTGCCTCTGCACTGTCAAGTTAAGCACACCATCGATCTGACCCCAGGTGCATCGTTGCCCAATGGACTAATCTATCAGTGCTCTATTCTAGATAATGACAAAATCAAGAGGCAAATTCAGGAGCTTCTGTAGAAAGGTCACATCTGGTCAAGTTCATCGTCCTATGGGAGCTCGATCGTGTTGGTACAGAAGAAGGATGGGACTTGGTGACTATGTATTGGCTATTGGGTGTTGAGCAAGATCATTGTTCGGAACAGGTAGCCGATCCCATGGATTGATGACCTTCTCAATGAACTCAAGGCAGGATAATATTTCAGCAATATCGACTTGAAGTCTCGATACCACCTGGTAACAATCAAACCCTTTGATGTGCAGAACTCTGCCTTCGAACACAAGGAGGGCCTTTTTGAATGGTTCGTTATGCCTTTCGAGTTGATGAATCCTCCTACAACCTTCATGAGGCTAATGGATGACATCTTGTAGCCATTCACCAACTCATTTGTAGTGGTATACTTGGATGACATCCTGATCTTCAACTAGGGTTGGGAAGAGCACCTCCACCACATCTGACAGGTTCTCCAAACATTGTGGCAACATAAGATGTGTGCCAATTTGGAGAAATGCACTTTTGGCATGACCTAGGTTCAGTATCTGGTATACATTATTGATGAATGGGGGGTTCATGTGGATCCAACCAAAATCCAAGTCATTTAGGATTGGCCAGCCCTAACCACTCTAACAGAGCTCTGCAGCTTTCTGGGTCTTGTTAATTTCTACTACAGGTATGTGTTGGGGTTCAATCATATCACTTGGCCCTTGAGTCAAGTCACCAAGGGAGGAGTGGAAGAAAATTTATTTTGGTCTAAATCTCAATAGAAAGCATTCACATAGTTGAAACATCACCTCTACTTTGCACTAGTGCTAACATTACCAGACTTAACCATTTGAGATCGAGACAGCTACCTCTGACTATGCTATTTGGGTAGTCCTTACTCAATAGGGGCATCGAGTCTCATATCACAGTGAGACACTTTCAGACATAGTCTAGAAGTATCCCACATATGACAAAGAGATGTATTCCATTGTGCACGCCTACCAAAATTGGAAACGTTACATTTTGGGGAAGGAAATAGTCATCCACACACACCACCAAACCCTATAGTTCATACACATGCAAGGGAAGTTGCAAAATGATTTTTATCAGAAGTGGTCCAGATGAATTCAATAGTACCATTTGAAAATCAAGTACAATAAGGGTAGCACTAATAATGTTGCAAACTTCCTTAATTGACCACTGATCATGGCGTTAACCACCGTGCTCAACTCTTGTTGATACAAGACTTCTTATTGGCCACTTCTCTATAAACATGACCTAGAATTTGGCCACACATATCAGACGCTCTTGGAGGGTCAGCAAGTTCCAAATTTTCACCTCCAGGTTGCACTATTATGCCATGTGGGACACCTTTGTGTTCCTTCAAGCGAGTGTGCCAAGACGATTTTGGAAGTGCACTATAGTTGGGTCGTTGGGCATTTTGGGGTTGTGAAAATGGTGGCAGTGATGCATAAGCATTTCTATTGGTCAAATATTTGACAGGATGTAGGGAAATAGATAAGATCCTACACTTCCTATGCCATTTACAAATCGACCATCAAGAATAAAGGCCTATATACTATGTTGCCTACCCCTAGTCGACCTTAGGAATCCATCTCCTTGGATTACATGTCGGGCATTCCTTTTACTAAGGATGGAAATGACCATGTTTTTGTGGTCGTCGACAAATTATTGAAGATGGCCATTATGACGACCTGCAAGACTAATATCACATTAAAATCCACTGCTAAACTCTTCTTTGAACAAGTGTGGGTACACTTTGGGACTCCACAGTCTATTATCTTAGATCGGGATAGTAGGTTCCTTAGAACATTTTGGTCCAGTCTCTCTTCGATGCTGGTCACCAAGCTCACTAAGTCCATAACTTTCCATCCCAAAACTGATGGCCAGACAAAGGTTGTTAATAGGATGATCTTACACGTTATGCGCATGTACAACTCAATGCATCCATGGACATTGGATGAGAGCCTACTTTATGTCCATCACAGCTATAGCCAGGCTCTCCACAACTTGAATGGACATAACCCTTTTCAGCTGGGCTTGGGATTCTAGCCACTATGTCCCATTGATGTGGCCATACCATTTGCAGCTACTCAAGAAGATTTTGCTCATCTCAAGTGTGAAGATGACAAGGAAAACAAATTCATTGAGCACATTCAATACATCAGGACATTATGGAGAAATCAAATGCCAAGTACAAGCAGCACCATGATCAACTTTAGGTGCCACACAAGTTTCAGGTGGGTGGCAAAGTTTGGTTCCATTTGCAAAAGGAATGACTTACCAGAGCCTATCAAAAACTTAGAGCACTCTGATATGGTCCTTACACAATTATCAAGGCTTCTAGAGACAATGAATTTGAGCTCAGCATTCCCCCATTCCTTGGCCTACACTCAGTGTTCAATGTGGACCACCTTCGACCATACTTCCCACCATTGTTGGACACATCTGACATTGTAAAACAACTCACATCTATAGAGTTAAATCCAAACTACATGGAACAAGCCACAACTGATCGGATCATGGACATGCATATCAGGATAACTTGACGGCAAAGGATCTAACTATATCATGTTGCCAATGTAGGGCAATGCCTTCACCAGGGCAAGAAGCTCACTACAGACCAAGCTCAATAGAAGTTTCCTCATCTTATGGAGGAACTCAATGTCATGGGGACCATTGCTTCCTAAGGGGGGAGGAATGATCCAGGTGGATATTCGCGACCACCCACCTATTCCACTTGGACCCTCACAATTGTTTCTTTCAGTTTTTCAATTTCCTTATTTGTAGCACAATTTACTATTTTGAATTTTTTTCGGGTCGTAAACTTCCAGAGCCATTTTGAGGCCCTAAATGACGATTTTTGGGAAAAACGGGAGCCATCAGTGGACATGGTCTAAGGAATGCGATGATGGATAACTTTGCCCAGATCTTTGAACAATTGCCCCAGGCAGCTCATCCATATCTTGTAACCACTCTAGAGGCAACACTCCTTTTAAGGTACAAGTGAACTTTGACATTCCCATATTTGAGGGCCAAATAGATGTAGACGCCGTAGATAAATTATTAAATTTGTTATAAGGATATTTTTCTATTCATGAATTTTCTGGTTAGGAAAAGATTATTCTTTCTCTTCTCAAAGTCACCCCCATGCCAAGGAGTGCTGGGAAACCTGCTGTGAGCAAAAGGATGAAAGTACACCCACATCCTCACTATTTTTAGTCGCACCCACATGCAATTCGTTCTGGGATGCAATCAAGGAGCAGTACCACCCTGTCAGGAGCTATGAGGATAAATACATAAAATGGACCACACTATGGCAGGGAAAGGACCAATATTTGTTGGATTTTACTAATGTTTTTCATACCCTTTGCACGAAGTTGGGTATCAAGGATTCTCATAAAAATTTGGTACTCAAGTACCACGGTGGCCTGCATAGGTACATCTAGGATGAGATGGAGTTCCTAGACATCTACTCGCTTCGGACAACATACTAATACTCTGTCAAGATTGAGAAAAATCTTAAGCCGAAGAAGTGAGACTTTGGATCTATGAATCTGAAGCAAGGGAAAGGTGCCCCCAAACTGAAACAAAGGAAAAAGACAATGTGTAGTGGTCTAGGACAACCTGCGAAAGCTGCAAGTGAAAAAAAACATAATGAAGTTGAAGAAGGACACGACAAAGTGGTGTGAGTTCGACAATACCTCCACTCATAATGCAAGTGAGTGTCAGGCCAAACAGTCACTGGTGGCCAAGTAGAAGGCTTCTAAATTAGATATATGTTCTAACTCTGAGTAAGAACCTCACAAGGGGTATGAGAAAGGGAAGGAGATTATCAATGCAGAGCCCAACGTCACCATTACCACCACGAAGATCCACAAGGAGGAACCCGAAGATCTAGAGGAGGAGGAGTACCTCTTCCACTCCTAGATGTGCATAAAGGGTTGCCCTCTAAATTTCATTATCGACAATGGGAGCCAAAAGAACCTCATTTCGATAGAGTTCGTGAAGCAGCTGGGCTTACCGACCACAACACACGCACAATCATACACCATCAGGTGGCTTCACCAAGGATGAGATCTTCGCATTAGCCAACAATGTTGCCTTCCATACAACATCAAGTCCTTCAAGGATTAGGCCAACCATACTTGTGTAAGTGACAGGCCATGACCTCTAGACAGGGCCTCTATGCACGAAAAACACAGATGGACAAGGTCATGGAGGTGTATGAGGACATCATCACCTTCCCCGCATGGGAGCCTTTGTACTGTTAGGTCAAGAACTCCATCGATCTGACCCCAAGTGTGTCATTGCCTAATGGAACAACCTATGGTGCTTGGTTATGGAGAATGACGAAATCAAGAGGCAGATTGGCTGTAGAAAGGTCAGACCTGGGCAAGTTCATCGCCCTATGGGAGGTTGATCGTGTTGGTACAGAAGAAGGATGGGACTTGGGGACTCTGTGTTGACTATTGGACACTAAACAAGATCACTATCCTAAAGAGGTACCTAAACCCATGGATTGATCATCTTTTGGACCAACTCAAGGGGGGGAAATATTTCAGCAAGGTCGACTTGAAGTTTGGATATCACTCGATACCAATCAAACCCTCTGATGTGTGGAAGACTACCTTCAAAGCCAAGGAGGACCTTTTCAAATGGTTGGTTATGGCTTTCAAGTTGACAAATTCTCCTGCAACCTTCATAAGCCCAGTGGATGACATCTTGGGAAGAGAACCTCCACTAGATCTGACAATTTCTCCAAACGCTGTAGCAACATAAGATATGTGCCAATTTGAAGAAATGAACTAGTTCAGTATCTAGGATACATTATTGATGAATGAGGGGTGCATTTTCATCCATCCAAGATCAAAGTCATTCGGTATTGGCCAGCCCTGACCACTCTGATAGAGCTCTGCAACTTTTGGGTCTTTCCAATCTCTACAATAGGTTCATGTTGGGGTTCTCTCATATCACTTAGCCCTTGAGTCAAGTCACAAAGGGAGGAGGGAAACGAAAATTCTTCTGGTCTGAATCTCAATAGAAGGAATTTGCAGAGTTGAAACACTACATCTACTCTGCACCAGGGCTTACATTACCAGACTTGCAACAACCATTTGATATCGATACATATGCCTCTGACTATGCTATTAGGGTAGTCCTTACTCAATAGGGGCATCGAGCGGAATATCACAATGAGACACTTTCAAACACAGACAAGAATTACACCACTTATGACAAAGAGATGTATGCCATTGTGCAGGCCTACCGACAATGGAAGCATTATGTTTTTGGGAAGAAAATGGTTATGCACACAGACCATCGACCCCTATAGTTCATACAGATGAAAGGGAAGTTGTGGAATAATCGCCATTCAAACTTGTCCACGTACCTGTAACAATTCCATTTGAATGTCAAGTACAAGAAGGGTACCACCAATTATGTTACAAACTACCTCTGTCGACTACCGATCATGGCATTAACCATCGTCCTCAACTCTTATGGGCACGAGACTTCTGATTGGCCACCTCTCTACAAAAGCGACCCAGAATTCAGCCACACATACGAGAGGCTCTTGGAGGGTTAGAAAGTTCCAAATTTTTGTTGGGTGTGGAGACTGATTATCTTTTGTATTCAAAGGTATCGCTAGATTGGACCCTAGTTCAAAATGGGGTGGCAGCGCCGCCCATAAAATATTCGCTACAGGGAGGGTCCAGGGGCGGGCGGTTGTGACATTTTGGGAGTCCCCCCCCTGGTGGGGGGATCAGGGATAGCGCCCCCGAAGCTAAGAATAGATGTAAAATTTCATTGTAAAATGTTGTAATTTCGTAGTCAATTTGGGTCGTTCATTAGGTGGAGATCTCACGGTAGAAGTTATGTTTAATTTAGGGGTTTTTTTCCCTAGAAGGCAACCCCTCGCTATATATGAGGGAATTGTATTGCGTCTATGTAGATCTGTATTCTGAGTGAGGAAGAGAGAGTAGATTAAGAGAGAAGAGGGAGTTATGGTGGATTTGCTGTAAGTTGTATCTCTTCAGTTTGCAGGATAATATAAAAGGAAGGACTGGTTGTTTCTACGTGGACGTAGCCCAAACTGTGTGAACCACGTATATCTGTGTCTCTCTTGTTTTATGCATTTTCTATGTTTATATTTCTGCAATATTTTATGTGTTCCATTGCTCTGTAATATATAATTTTCTAACAACTGGTATTAGAGCCGAAGGTCTATTTGGCTGATACACTCGCAGGAGAGAAGGGTTCCTGGTTCGAGTGGGAGGAATGGTGGAAGATGGTAGGTTTTGGGTCCAAAAATTCAACGGCCAAAACAACCAGCTGTGGAAGATGTAGATGGAAGATTATCTGTATCAGAGAGATCTCTACCTACCATTGAGTGGAAAGACAAATAAGCCAATGAGTATGGCATACACAAAATGGAATATTCTCGATAGAGAGGCACTTGGAACAATACGGTTATGCCTAGCGGCATCGATGGCATTTAATATTTCAAAGGAAACAATAACAGAGGGTTTAATGTTGACATTGGCCAAACTATATGAAAAACCATCTGCCTCAAATAAGGTATTTCTTATGAAGCATTTATTTAATATGAAGATGTCAGAAGGTGGATCTATTGCAGACCGTTTAAATGATTTTAATACAGTTACAAGTTAGTTAAGTTCTATAGGGGTAAATTTTGATGATGAAGTTAGGGCTCTTTTATTTCTGTGCTCATTTCCAGAAAGCTGGAATGGTTTAGTTATGGCCATTAGTAACTCTATCTTTGGATCTAATACTTTAAAGTTTGGTGATGTTGTCGGGGCAATCCTTAGCGAGGAAATGTGACGGAAAAGCTCCGGTGACACATCAGGTAATGCTTTGACTGCAGAGGCTAGGGGAAGAAAAATGGAAAGAGGAAAGAGCCCAGGATATCATAGTAAGTCAAGAAAAGGAAGATCCAAGTCCAAATTAGGGATAGTGTGCTAATGCGGGAAGAAATGACACCTGAAGAAAGACTGCAAGTCTCGGAAGGGAAAAGAAGGAGACGCGCAACAAGAAACTAAGCATGAAGTGAATTTAACAGGTGATGAGTTGAAAGATGCTTTGATTCTTTCATTAGAAAATATTATTGATGCTGGGATGGTGGATTCAGGGGCCTCATTCCATGCCACACCTAATAGGAAACATTTTTATGATTATGTTCAAGGAGATTTTGGACAGGTTCGATTGGGTGATGATAAACCTTGTAAAATCATTGGAATGGGTACAATTTTCATAAGATAGCAAAATGAAAATCAATGGATATTGAAGGAGGTAAGGCATGTTCCAGATCTGAAGAAAAATCTAATTTCAACAGGGTAGTTGGGAGGTGAAGGTTGCATAACTACTTTCACAGATAAAACCTGGAAGGTCACTAAAGGATCCATGGTAATAACAAGAGGAGGAAAGGTTGGTACATTGTATTTATGCAATGGTATTTCTAATTCTGTTAATGCTTTAACCTCTACATGAGAAGATATGGCATTGTGGCATCATAGGCTTGGGCACATGAGTGAGAAGGGGATGTAGATTCCTCACTCGAGAAATTTGTTTCCAGGTTTGAAGCATGTTGATTTAAAATTCTGTGAGAATTGTGTTTATGGAAAACATAAGAGAGTTAGATTCCTTAGAGTTGGGAAAGAAAAGAAGAGCAAAAAATTAGAGCTTGTGCATACAGATGTATGGGGACTTGCTCAGGTATCATCTCTTGGTGACTTTCATTATTATGTTACTTTTATTGATGATGCAACCAGAAAACCTGGATTATTGTATTCGAAATAAATCTGATGTATTTGATACTTTCAAGAAATGGAAAGCTTTGGTTGAAAATGAGATAGAAAAAAGGTTGAAGTGTCTCGGATCAGACAATGGAGGTGAATATTGCAACAAAGAGTTTGATAGGTACTGTTTAGAGAATGGAATTCATAGAGAGAAGACAATTCCAGGAACACCACAAGATAATGGTGTGTCAGAAAGGATGAACAGGACAATCATGGGGCGTGCAAGGTGTGTTGCACAAAATATTGTCACCATGACATTCTACAGTCAGTGTGAGTCTATCACCCCTCATACTTTCCTCCTATGCAAGTCTTAAACCTCAGATCTTCATGTTAAGCCTTGAAAAATGAAAGAAAGTCCTTAAAAATCTCTAAAACTCTGGTTCCACACTTTCTCTTACAATTACCTGCGGTCCCGCACCCCCTGGTCATGTCCCCTATGGACCTGCCCGCTCTGTTTCTGTGTAATGGGTGCGGACCCCTGTAAAAGTAAAAAAGGCACAAGTACATTCTTAAAAACTCACTTTGGGTCATTTCTGGAAGCTTCTAGAGGGAATATTGAGGTGGTTAGTTCACTCCTTTGAGGTTCATGCATCCCATAACTAAAGGAGCTAACCCCTTGATGTGAAGAGCTTATCCCTTTGAAGGAGGACTCTATCCCTTTGAAGGTGGACCTGGTAACTTCCTTTCTCTGCTCTATAAAATGAGGCATTGGGCTGGTTACTAAGGAAGTTGAAAGCTGAATATTTTTTAGGGTAAATGCTGTTGGAATTTAGACTTCATAATTGAGCTTGAGAGGAGAGATTACATACCTTTTGATCTCATTGGGAAGAGTGTGAAGCTTGTCAAAGTAGAGGAGATTCTTGCTTGGACCCTGGGAGGAGCTTGTACAACATCAAGGCACCAAGGTTGTAAAGTTTTTCTTTGTTTAAAGTTAATAAAATCAAGTTTATTTTTCTTAATAAGCTGTCTCTTATGGTTTATTTCATGGATTCCTTGATCACCATGATGAATATGATTTATTATATTGGCTATGCAGGTGTTATTTGATGTGTGCTTGTTTGTGTTTGCAGGTTCTTAAAAGGAAACTCATTTGGACGGTCGAAGCATGGCTACCACAAACTAGCGTTGGACTTAAGGTAGGGTCTAAAACACCTCTTGGTTTATATTTATAAATCGCAATATTTAGAGAAAGGTAGATTTTCTTATTTTGCTTGTCGCTAGATATCATTGTTACTAGGGAGATCGGTCTTGTCCGCAATAACGATTTATCCGGCCGACAAGGTGCATGAGATTGCATGTAGGATTGCCTTTACAATTTTTGCCAGATGTTGTAGATACTGCTATTTATTTAATAAACAGAGGGCCTTCAAGTTCCTTGGACGATGGTTTTCCAGAGGAGGCATGGATAGGTAAAAAGGTAAACTACTCTTTTTTAAAGACTTTTGGTTGTGAAGCCTTTGTCCACATTAATAAAGAAAATAGAACAAAGCTTGAGGCAAAATCAAAGAAATGTACCTTTATTGGATATGGTGTTAATGATTTTGGTTATCACTTTTATGATTATGAAACACCCAAAATCATTAGGAGCAGAGATGTCATATTTAATGAAAAGGTTTTGTATAAGGATCAACTACATGAAAAGAAACAGGAAAAAGAAAACAGAGGATACACAGTGCTTGACGAGATCACAGGAAAAGTGATGGTGCCTGAAAATCATAATGATCAATAGCCATAACAACAACCACAACATCAAAAAGCACCTCAAACACCTGAAAGTGGTGTTAGAATATCTACTAGGATAAGTAGACCCCTTGAACGATACACTCCTTCATTATATTATGTATTGTTGATTGATTCTGGTGAACCGGGATGTTATGAAGAAGCAGCGCAGGTAGAAACCAGGAAAAAGTGGGAGCAAGCCATGAAAGAAGAGATGGAATCCTTACCACATAACCATACTTGGGACTTAGTCAGGTTGCCTGTAGGTAAAACAACATTGTAGAATAAATGGGTTTACAAGTTGAAGGAAGAAGATGGAGGTAGGAAAAGGTAAAAAGCTAGACTTGTGGTGAAGGGGTTTACAGAGAAGAAAGGTATTGATTTTGATGAAATATTTTCTCCTGTTGTTAAAATGACTTCAATCAGAACTATTTTAAGTCTAGTAGCATTTGAAGATTTGTATCTTGAGAAGTTAGATGTAAAGACAACCTTTCTCCATGGGGATTTGGAAGAAGAGATATATATGCAGCAGCCTCAAGGATATGAGGTAAAAGGGAAGGAGAAACTAGTGTGCAGGTTGAAGAAGAGCTTGTATGGCTTAAAACAGGCTCCAAGGCAGTGGTATCTAAAATTTGACAAGTTTATGTCTGAACAAGGTTATACTAGATGTCACTCTGATCATTGTGTTTATCTCAAAAAGAAAAATGATGGCAACTATATTATATTGGTATTGTATGTAGATGACATGCTTGTTGCAGGGTCTAACATGTAGGAAATAAATGTGCTCAAAAGAAAATTGGAAAATTCATTTGCAATGAAGGATTTGGGAGTTGCAAAACAAATCCTTGGTATGAGAATAACTAGAGATAGAAAAATCACAAATTAACATTGTCTCAGAATGAGTACATACAAAAGGTGTTGAAAAGATTTAATGTGCACAATGCAAAACCAGTTAGTACACCTTTGACTATCCATTTCAAACTTAGTAAGGAGATGTGCCCAAAGACCCAAGAAGACATTGATTATATGTCTAAAGTTCTATATGCATCAGCAGTTGGAAGCTTAATGTATGAAATGGTCTGCACAAGGTCTAATATTTCACATGCAGTGGGAGTTGTAAGAAAGTACATGAACAATCTAGGAAAAGAACATTAGATGGTAGTGAAGTGGATTCTTAGGTATTTGAGAGGTACCACAAATCAAGCATTATTCTTTGGTGGTTCAAGCATTTCTCTACAGGGATATGTTGATGCAGATATGGTGGGTGATAGAGATAGCAGGAGGAGCACAACAGGGTATGTGTTTACTTTAGGTGGAACAACTGTCAGTTGGGTCTCAAAACTGCAAAGTGTTGTTGCACTCTCAACAACAAAATCAGAGAATGTTGCTGCTACAGAGGCTAGTAAAGAAATGATTTGGTTACAAAGGTTTCTGGATGAATTGGGTAAGAAGCAGGAGTTGGGCAGGTTATACAGTGATAGCCAAAGTGCCATACATCTTGCAAAGAACTCTGCATTTCATTCTAAGACTAAGCATATATAGCTCAAGTACCATTTCATACGGTCAGCGTTGGAAGATGGATAGTTGAAGCTGGAAAAGATACACACTAGCCACAATCCTACAGATATGTTAACAAAGGTTGTAACTAGGGAGAAACTGAGAATCTGCTCAGTTTCAATTGGTCTTTAAGTATGATGAAGAATATGAGAAACAACTAGGTCCAAAGTGGAGTCATTGTCTAGCAAATGAAGCAGCAGTGGAGTTTCTATAATCAATCTCCAAGTGGGAGATTATTGGGTGTGGAGCCTGATTATCTTCTGTATTCAAATGTATCGCCAGATTGGACCCTAGTTCAAAATGGGGTGGCAACGCCGCCCGTAAAATATTCGCTGCAGGGGGGGTGGCTGCGACCTTTTGGGAGCCCCCACCCTGGTGGGGCGATTGGGGGCAACGCCCCCGAAGCTAAGAATAGATGTAAAATTGACTTGTAAAATGTTGTAATTTCGTAGTCAATCTGGGTCGTTCATTCGGTGGAGATATGACGGTGGAAGTTATGTTTAATTTAGGGTTTTTTTTCCCTAGAGGGAAACCCATTGCTATATATGAGGGAATTGTATTGCGTCTATGTATATCTGTATTCTGAGTGAGGAAGAGAGAGGATATTGAGAGAGAAGAGGGAGTTACAACGGATCTACTGTAAGTTGTATCTCTTCAGTTTGCTGGATAATATAAAAGGAAGGACTGGCTGTTTCTCCGTGGACATAGCCCAAACTGGGTGAACCACGTATATCTGTGTCTTTATTATTTTATGTGTTTTCTATGTTTATATTTCTGCAATATTTTATATGTTCCATTGCTCTGTAATATATAATTTTCTAACAATTTTCACCTCTATGATGCATTGTTATGCCACCTAGGTAACCTTTGTGTTCCTTCAAGCGAGCATGCCAAGATGATTTTTGAAGTGCACTACAGTCGAGTCGTTGGGAATTTCAGGGTCAAGATAATGGTGGCAGTACTACAAAAGTATTTCTATTGGCTGAATCTTCGATAGGATGCCGAGAAGTACATTAGATCCTTCACTGCCTGCACCATTGCCAAACTGACCATCAAGAAGCAAGGCCTCTATGCTCCGCTGCCTACCCCTAGTTGACCTTGATAATCCATCTCCATGGATTACTTGTCGGGAATTACCTCTACAAAGCTTGGCAATGACTATGTTTTTGTGGTCATCAATAGATTCTCGAAGATGGCCATTATGGCGGTCGGCAAGAATAATATCACAGTAGAAGCCACCGCTAAAATATTCTTTCAACAAGCATGGGTAAACTTTGGGATCCCAAGTTCTATCATCTCATATTAGGATAGTAGGCTCCTCAATACATTTTTCTCCAGTCTCTGGTTGATGCTCGACACCAAGCTAACTAAGTCCATAACTTTCCATTCCCAAACTGATGGCTAGATAGAGGTTGTCAACAAGATGATCGTACACATTTTGTGCATGTACAACTCAAAGCATCCATGGACATGTGATGAGATCCTTCCTTATGTCCAACACAACTATAACTGGGCTCTCCACAACTCGACTAACCACAACCCTTTTCAGGTGGGCTTACGATTCCACCAATTGTGTCCCATTGATGTGGCCATGCCATTTGCGCCTACTAATGGAGATTCGACTCATGTCCAGTTTGAAGCAAGCAAGGAAGACAACCTCATTTATCACATCCAACACATCCACCAACTCATCCACAAAATTCTATAGAAATCAAATGCCAAGTACAAGGAGCGACATGATCAAAATCAAGTGCCACACAAGTTTCAGGTGGGTGACAAAGTTTGTTTTAATTTGGAGAAGGAATGCCTTACCGGAACCTATCAGAAACTGAGACCACTCTGATATGGTATTCACACCATTACAAAGGTTGTGGGAGATAATGCATTTAAGCTTAGCATTCTGCCATTTCTTGGCCTGCACCCAGTGTTCAATGTGGACCTCCTTCGACCATACTTTCCACCATTGTTCAACACATCAGACATTGCAGAACAACCTACACCTACAGAGTTAAATCCATACTACATGGAACAAGCCACAACTTATTGGATCATGGACACACAGATCAACAACATTGGACAACAAAGGATCCAACTATATCAAGTTGTCAAAGCAAGCCATCTCCTTCATTAGTTCAAGTGGCTCACCAGGGACCAAATTCAGCAGAAGTTTCTGCATCTCATGGAAGAACTCAATGCAATGGGGACCATTGATTCTTAAGGGGGGAGGAATGATCCAGGTGGATATTGGTGGCCACCTTACTATTCCACATGGACACATGCCATTATTTCTTTCAGTTTTTCAGTTTCCTTATTTGTAGCACAATTTACTATTTTTGGCAGCTTTTCGGGTCTTGAACTTCCGAATCAATTTTGAGGCCCTAAACAATGTTTTTTCAGAAACATGGGGACCAACATAGGCCATGGTGCTATTTTTGCCACTTGAAATTTGTATTCCTCTGATAGATCTTTCTAACGAGGTATTGGACATGTCAAAGGGAGATTGTATGCCAAAGTTACAACCCGAGGAAGTTGATGTACCAATTTACCCAAATAGGGCCCATAGTTTGGCGCTTCATATCCTAGGGTTAGGTTTTTGGATATTTAGGGTTTTACATTGTTTCTAAATCATAAATAGGACTTTGAGCCTCATTGTAACACAACTCATAGGCCTGTACCCACCACATCTCTTCTCCGAGATAAGCTACCATTGCCCGAGCTAGTCTTATTTCCATTATGTTTGTAAGCATACTTTAGTATTTGATATTTATGAAATGAAGTGTTATTTCTGCTACATCTCTGTATTTATGGTTATATCTGTAATTTGATGCATTCCTATTTAAATTTGGATCAGTGGTATCAAAGAGGTTTGCTCTTTCTCTATTTTTTTCTTTGCATGTCCCCAACAAGGTCATGATATATGGATTTAGGGCTTAAAGTGGTCGAACCATTTCAAGATCAGCCTCACAAATCTCGATGGCCTCCCATATGGGAAGAAAGGAAATATGAGGGAGTAGGAGATCCTATCAAAATATTGCTTAAGGAGGACCTCGAAAAACAAAGGAATGCGATGATGGATAAATTTTCCCAAATCCTTGAACGGTTTCCTCCTAGTGGCCCATCCACATCCAACAGCCACTCTGGAGGGGCCACACGAGTTAAGCTACAAGTAAGCTTTGACATTCCCATATTTGAGGTCCAAATAGATGCAAACACCATAGATAAATGGTTAAATCTGCTAGAAGGATATTTTTCTGTTCATGATTTTTCAAGCCATGAAAATATTACTTTTTCTATTCTCAAAGTGCCCCCCACGTCAAGGATTGGTGGGAAACCTACTGTGAGAAAGAGGATGAAAGTACAACCACACTGTTTTCAGCCGCACCCACTTGGAATTCATTCCAAGACTCCATCAAGGAGTAGTACTACCCTGTTGGGAGCTATGAGGAAAATACATGGACCACGCTTCGGCAAGGAAGGGAAAAAGATGTGCACGAAGTTGGGTATCAAGGATTCTAAGAAACATTTGGTACTCAAGTACTGCGGAAGCTTACATAGGTACATATAGGATGAGATGGAGTTCCTCAACATCTCTTCTCTTGGCACAGTGTATTGATATGCTATCAAGATCGAGCAAAAGCTTAAATAGAAGAAGCGATACTTTGGATTTGTGAATCCGAAGCAAGGGAAAGGTGCCCCCAAACCACAAAATAAAGGACAAAGCCAAGGCGGGGTGACCCAAGATAACCTGCCAAAGCTGCAAGCAGATAAAAACACTTCGAAGCCGAAGAAGGGCACTGGAAAGTAGTGTGACTTATATAGGAGCTCCACTCACAACACAAGTGAGTGTTGGGCCATGTAGTCATTGGTGTCCGAGCTGAAGGATTTTGAATCAGATGTAAGTTTCAACTCTGAGTCAGAACCTGAAAAGGAAAATGAAAAAGGGAAGTAGATTCTTGATGCAGAACTCAATGTCGCCGTTGCCACCACGAATATCCAGAAGCAGGAACGCAAAGATCTAGAGGAGGAGGAACGACTCTTTCACTCCTAGATGTCGGTAAAGGGTTCCCCGCCACAGTTCATTGTCGACAGCGAGAGCCAAAAGAACATCATTTAGGAAGAGGTCATGAAGTGGATAGGCTTACTGACCACAACACACCCACAACTATACACCATTGGGTGGCTTCACCAAGAATGGCATCTTTGCATCAGCCAACAACGACGCCTTCCATAAAGCATCGAGGCCTGCATGGGTGAGATACTATGTGGAATTCCTCCCCTTGATGTTTGTGATGTATTATTATGCCAACCATACTTACAAAAGAAACATGTTGTATATGAGTCAAGGCCTCACGTTGTTATTGTCACCTTGGGAAATACGTTGTACAGGATACCAGAGGTAGCACTGCCTACCGCCATCTCTATGGTTATTGAAAAACAATACAGTAAGCTCATTTCCAAAATCGAGAAATTTATTTTCCTGATGATACACCCTCAAGGAAAGAAGAAGATGGTGGCCACTACCTCCAGACAGGGCCCCTCTGCATGAAAACAACAAATGGACAAGGTTGTGGAGGAGTACGAGGACATCACCACCTCCCTCATAGGGGTGCCTCTGCATTGTTAGGTCAAACACTCCATCAATCTAACCCGAGGTGTGCTATTTATCAATGGACCAATATATCGGTGCTTTGTTATGGAGAATAGAAAAATCAAGAGGTAGATTCAGGAGCTACTGTAGAAAGGTCACATCAGGTCGAGTTCATTGCCCAGTGGGAGCCTAATTGTGTTGGTGTAGAATAATAATGGGGCTTGGAGACTTTGTATTGACTATGAGGTGCTGAACAAGATCACTGTCCTGAACAAATACCCAATCCCTTGGATTGATGAATTTCTGGACCAACTCAAGGGGCAAAATATTTCAGCAAGATAAACTTGAAGTTCGAATATTGCTAGGTGAAAATATAACCCTCTGATGTGTGGAAGACTACCTTCAAAGCTGAGGGCTTTTTTGAATGGCTGGTTATGCCTTTTGGGTTGACAAATTCTCCTACAAGCTTCTTGAAGCTGATGGACAACATCTTGCGGCCATTCATCAACTCATTTGTAGTGGTATACTTGGATGAGATCCTGATCTTCAACCAGAGCTGGGAAGAACACCTCCACCACATCTAAAAGGTTTTCCAAACACTACAACAACATAAGTTATGTGCCAATTTGGAGAAATGCACTTTTGGCATGACCTACGTTTAGTATCTAGGATACATTATTGATGAACATGGGGTGCATGAGAATCTAGCCAAGATCCAAGTCATATGGGATTAGCCATCCCCAACCACTATGACAGAGCTCCACAACTTCTTGGGTCTTACCAATTTCTACTGTAGTTCATGTTGGGGTTCTCTCATATCACTTGGCCCTTGAGTCATGTCACCAAGGGAGGAGCAAAAGAAAAATTCTTTTGGTCTGAATCTCAAAAGAAGTTATTTGTATGGTTAAAACATCACCTTTGCTCTGCACCCAGGCTCACATAACTAGGCTTGCAACAATGATTTGAGATTGAGACAGACACCTTTGACTATGCTATTGGGGCAGTCTTTAATAGGGGCATCCACTGGTACATGAGAGTGAGACACTTTTAGACACACTCTGAAAATATCCCACTTAAGAAAAAGAGATGTATTCCATTGTGCAGGCGTGCCAACAATGGAAGCATTACATTTCGGGGAAGGAAATGGTCATCCACACTGGCCATCGACCCTTGCAGTTCATAGACATGAAAGGGAAGTTGCAGAATGATCGCCATCGAAAGTGGTCCACATAGTTGCAAAAGTTCCATTTTAATATCAAGTACAACAAGGGTAGCACCAATAATGTTGCAAACTTCCTCGGTCGACCACCGATCATGGCGTTAACCACCGTGCTCAACTCTTGTGGGCACGAGACTTATGATTGGCCACTTCTCTACAAAAGTGACTCGGAATTTGGCCAAACATACCATACGCTCTTGGAGGGTGGGAAAGTTCCATATTTTCACCTCCAAGATGCACTATTATGCCATGTGGGACACCTTTGTGTTCCTTCATGCGAGTGTTCCATGATGATTTGGGAAGCGCACTACAGTTGGGTCGTTGGGAATTTTGGGGTCATGAAAATAGTGATAGTACTACATAATTATTTCTATTGGCTGAATCTTCGATAGGATGTTGGGAAGTACATCAGATCCTGCACTGCCTGTCCCATTGACAAACCAAACATCAAGAATCAAGGCCACTATACTCTACTACCTACCATTAGTAGACCTTGGGAAGCCATCTCCATGGATTACATGTCGGGCATTCCTTCTACTAAGCATGGAAATTACTATGTTTTTGTGGTCGTCGACAGATTCTCAAAGGTGCCCATTATGGAGGCCTATAAGAAGAATATCACAATAGAAGCCACTGCTAAAACCTTCTTTGAACAAGTGTGGGTACACTTTGGGATCCCATGGTCTATCATCTTAGATCAGGATAGCATGTTCCTTAGTACATTTTGATTCTCTAGTCGATGCTCGATGCCAAGCTCACTAAGTCTGCGTCTTTGCATCCCCAAACTGATGGCCAAAAAGAGTTCATCAAAAGGATCATCGTACACATTTTGTGCATGTACAACTAAACGAATCCACAAACATGGGATGAGAGCCTCCCCCATGTCCAACAAAGCTATAACTGGGCTATTCATAGCTTGACTCGCCACAACCCTTTTCAGGTGGGTTTGGGATTCTAGCCATAATGTCCCCTTGATGTGGCCATACCATTTGCATCTTTTCAAGAAGATTCAACTCATGTCCATTCCGAAGTGGACAAGGCAAACAATTTCATTGAGCACATCCAACACATCCTCTGGTAGGTCCATGACACTTTAGAAAAATCAAATGCCAAGTGTAAGAAGCGACATAATCAACATCGGGTGCCACACAAGTTTCAGTTGGGTGACAAAGTTTGGTTGTATTTGAAGGCCTCACATTGCTATTGTCACCTTAGGAAATAGGTTGTATAGTATATCGGAGGTAGCACCTCCTACCACCATCTCTTTGGTTACTGCAAAATAATGCAGTAAGCTCATTTCCAAAAATGGGAAATTTGATTTCTTGATGATACACCACGATGGAAAGAAGAAGACAGTGTCCAAGACCTTGAGATAGGGACCCTATGAATGACAACAATATATGGACAAGGTCATGGAGGAGTATGAGGACATCTTCACCTGCCCTGCTGGGGAGCCTTTGTACTATCAATTCAAGCAATCCATCAATCTAACCCCAGGTGCCTCATTGCCCAATGGACAAATCTATTAGCGCTCTATTCTAGAGAATGAAGAAATGAAGAGGCATATTAGGAGTTGTTGTAGAAAGGTCACATCTGGTCGTCTTAATCGCCCTATGGAAGCCCGATGGTGTTGGTACAGAAGAAGGATGGGACTTGCAGATTTTGTATTGACTATCAGGCGCTGAAAAAGATCACTGTTAGGAATAGGTACCTAATCCCATGGATTGATGACCGTCAGGACCAACTCAAGGGGGTGAAACATTTCAGAAAGATCGACTTGAAGTATGGATATCACCAGGTACCAATCGAACCCTCCGATGTGTGGAACATTTCCTTCAAAGCAAAGGATCGCCTTTTCGAATGGATGGTTATGCCTTTCAGGTTGATGAATGCTCCTACAACCTTCATGAGGCTGAGCACATCCTGATCTTCAGCCAGAGTTGGGAATAGCATCTCCACCACATCCGACAGGTTCTCCAAACACTACAGTAACAAAAGTTGTTCACCAATTTGGAGGAATGTACTTTTGGCATGACCCATGTTCACTATTTGAGATACATTATTGATAAATAGGGGGTGCATGAGGATCCATCCAAGATCGAAGTCATTCAGGATTGGCCAGCCCCAACCACTCTCACAAAGCTCCACAACTTTCTTGGTTTTGCTAATTTCCACAACAGGTTTGTGTTGGGGTCCTCTCATATCACTTGGCCCTTGACTCAATTCACCAAGTGAGGAGTGAAAGAAAAATTATTTTGGCCTGAATCTCAAGAGAAGGCATTCACAGAGTTGAAACATCACCTGACTCTGCATTAGTGCTCACATTACCAAGATTGCAACAACCATTTGAGATTGAGACAGATGCCTTTGACTATGCTATTCAGGTCATCCTTACTCAATAGGGGCATGGAGTGGTATAATACAGTAAGACAGTTTCAGAAATAGTCCAGAACTATCCCACTTATGAGAAAGAGATGTATTCCATTGTGGAGGCCTTTGGATGATGGAAGAATTACATTTTGGTGAAGGAAACAGTCATCCACACAGATCACTGACCCCCACAATTCTTACAGATGCAAGGGAAGTTGCAGAATGATCGCCATCAGAAGTGGTGCCCATACCTACAACAATTCCATTTGAATATCAAGTACAAGAAGGGTATCACCAATAATGTTGCAGACTACCTCTATCGACCACCGATCATAACATTAACCACCATGCTCAACTCTTATTGGCACGAGACTTCTGATTGGCCACTTCTCTACAAAAGAAATCCAGAATTCGGCCAAACATATAAGACGGGCTTGGAAGGTCAGAAAGTTCTAGATTTTCACCTCCACGATGCATTGTTATGCCACCTGGGACACCTTTGTGTTCCTTCAAGCAAGCATGCCAAGATGATTTGGGAAGTGCACTACAGTTGGGTCACTGGCAATTCCGGGGTCGAGAAAATGCTAGCAGTACTGTAGAAGTATTTCTATTGGCCGAATATTCAAGAGGATGTCAGGAAGTACATCAGATCCTACACTGCCTGTGCCATTGCCAAACAAACCATCAAGATACAAGGCCTCTATACTCTGTTTCCTACCCCTAGTCGACTTTGGGAGTCCATATCCATGGATTATATGTCAACCATTCCTTCTACTAATAATGGAAATGACTGTGTTTTGTTGTCACTGACAGATTCTTGAAGATGGCCATTATTGCGACCTATAAGAAGAATATCATAGCAAAAGCCATTACTAAACCCTTCTTTGAATGAGTGTGGATACATTTTGGGATCCCATAGCCTATCATATCAGATTGGGATAGCAGGTTCCTCAATAAATTTTTTTCCAGTCTCTCGTCGATGCTGCACACCAAGCTCACTAACTCCACAACTTTCCATCCCCGAACTGATGGCTGGATAGAGGTCGTGAACAGGACGATCGTAGATATTATGCGCATGTACAACTCAAAGCATCCATAAACATGGGATGAAAGCCTCCCCTATGTCCAGCATATCTATAACCAGGCTCTCCATATCTCGACTCATCATAAACCTTTTCAGGTGGGCTTAGGATTCTAGCCACTATGTCCCATTGATGTGGCCATACACAGATTCAACTCATGTCGAGTTTGAAGCCGAAAAGGAAAACAACTTCATTGAGCACATCCAACACATCCTCCATCAGGTCCATGACATTCTAGAGAAATCAAATGCCAAGTACAAGTAGCAACATGATCAACATGAGGTTCCACACAAGTTTTAGGTGGGTGACAAAGTCTGGTTACATTTGCAAAAGGAGCGCCTTACTGGAGCCTATCAAAAACTAAAACCACTGCAATATAGTCCTCACACCATTACCAAGGCTGTGGGAGAAAATTATTTTGATATGAGGATTCTTCCATTCCTTTTCCTGCACCTAGTTTTCAATGTGGACTGCCTTCGACCATACTTCCCACCATTGTTGGACACATTAGACATTGCAGAACAACTCACTCCTATAGAGTTAAATCCTGACTACATGGAACAAGCCACACTTTATCGCATCATGCACACGCAGATCAAGAACAACATACAACAAAGGATCCAACTATATCCAGTTGTCAAAGCAGGCCAACTCCTTCACTAGGGTAAGCGACTCACCAGGGAGCAAGTTCAGTAGAAGTTTCCTCATCTCATCTAGGAATTCAACACAATGAGGACCATTGCTTCCTGAGGGGAGAGTAATGACCCAGGTTGATATTGGTGGCCACCCACCTATTCCACTTGGATCCCCACCATTGTTTCTTTTAGGTTTTCAATTTCCTTATTTATAGCACAATTTACTATGTTTAGACATTTTTCGGGTCTTGAACTTCTAGCGCCGGTTTGAGGAACTAAATGATGTTTTTTGGGTAAAACAGGGGCCATCCTAGGTGTAAGTCATATAATGGGAACTCAAAAGTTTTATTCCCCAGATATATATTTCTAACGAGTTATTGTACTCGTCAAACAGAGATCATATGCCAAAGTGACGACCCCGAGAAGTTGATTTACCGATTTACCCAAACAGGGCCCATAGTTTGGCGCTTCATCTCCTAGTGTTAGCTTTTTGGATGTTTAGAGTTTTCCATTGTTTCTCAATAATAAATTGGCCTTTTAGTCTCATCGTAATACAGTTCAGAGGCCTTTAGCCACCGCGTCTCTTCTCAGAGATAATCTATAATCGCCCGAGCTAGTCTTATTTCCATTCTGTTTGTGAGCGTACTTTAGTATATTAATGAAACAAAGTGTTATTTTTGTTGCATATTTGTATTGATGGTTATATCTATAATTTGTTGCATTCCTGTTTATATTTAGATCAATGGTATCAGAGTGGCATGCTCTTTCTATTTTCTTTCCGTACACATCACCAAAAAGGCTCCCATGGAGGAAGAAAAGAAACACGAGGGAACATGAGATCCTATCAAAATATTACTCAAGGAGGCCCTCGAGAAACAAAGGAACGTGATGATGGATAACTTTGCCCAGATCCCTCAACAGTTTCCCACCAACAACGCATCCACATCTAGCAGCCACTTTAGAGGTGCCACTCCTGTTAAGGTACAAGTAAACTTTGACATTCCCATATTTGAGGGCTAAATAGATTTAGACATCTTAGATAAATGGTTAAATATACTAGAAGGATAGTTTTTTATTCATGATTTTTCTAGCCGGGAAAAGATTACTTTTTTATGTTCTCAAAGTTTCCCCCCATGTCGAGGACTGGTGGGAAATCTACTGTGAGAAAAAGGATGAAAGTACGCCCTCACTATTTTCAGATGTACCCACTTGAAATTCATTTCGGGATGCCATTAAGGAGTAGTACTACCATGTCAGGACCTATGAGGATAAATACATAAAGTGGACCATGCTACGGTAGGGAAGGGACCAAGATGTGCCAGAATTTACCAATGTTTTTCATACCCTTCGCACGAAGTTGGGTATCAAGGATTCTAAGAAACATTTAGTGCTCAACTACCACAATGGCCCACATATGTACATCCAGAATGATATGGAGTTCCTAGATATCTCCTCACTTGGCACAACATACCAATACGATGTCAAGATCGGGTAGAATCTTAAATAAAAGAAGCGATACTTTGGATCTATGAAACTGAAGGAAGGGAAAGGTGCCCCCAAATCGCAAGACAAATAAAAAAGCCAAGGCAGGGTGGCCCATGACAACCTACCAAAGCTGCAATTGAGGAATAACACCGCGAAGCTGAAGAAGGACATGAGAAAGTGGTGTGAGTTCCATAAGAGATCCACTCACAACACAAGTGAGTTTCAGGTGAAGCAGTCAATGGTGTACAAGACGAAAGCTTCTAAACAGGATGCATTCTATGAATCTGAATTAGAACCTGACAAGGGGAATGAAAAAGGGAAGGATATTATTGATGCGGAACCCAATGCCACCATTGCCACCACGAAGATCCAGAAGGGGGAACGCGAAGATCCAGAGGAGGAGGAGCACATCTTCCACTCCCACATGTGGGTAAAGGGTTCCCCGCTAAAGTTCATTGTCAACAGCGAGAGCCAAAAGAATCTCATTTAAGCAAAGTTCATGAAGTAGTTGGGCTTACCAACCACAACACACCATAACTATACACCATCCTGTGGCTTCACCAAGGACGAGATCTTCACGTCAGCCAGCAGTGCTGCCTTCCATACAACATCAAGTCCTTCACATATGAGGTATTATGTGACATTTCTCCCCTTGATGTTCGTGTTGTATTATTAGGCCAACCATACTTGTGGAAGAAACATTATGTATATGAGTCAAGGCCTCGTGCTGTTATTTTCACCTTGGGAAATAAGTGTACAGGATACCGTAGGTAGCTCCACCTAGCACCATCTCTTTGGTTAGTAAGCTCATTTGCAAAACCAAGAAATTTATTTTCCTAATGATACACCCCCATGGAAAGAATAAGAAGATGGCCACGACCTCCATACAGAGCCCCTCTAGACGACAACAACAGATGGAAAAGGTCATGGGGGAGTATGAGGACATCTTCGCCCCCCCTAGTAGGGGTTCCTCTACACTGTTAGCTCAATCACTCCATCGATCTAATCCAAGTTGCATTGTTGCCCAATGGACCAATCTTTCAACACTCTATTACAGAGAATGATGAAATCAAGAGGTAGATTCAGCAGTTGTTGTAGAAAGGTAAAATTATTCCAAGTTTATCACCCTGTGGGAGCCTGATTGTGATGGTACAAAATAAGGATGGGAATTGGAGACTCTGTATTGACTATCGAGTGCCAAACATGATCACTATCTGGAACAGGTAGCTGATCCCATGGATTGATGACCTTCTAGACCAACTTAAGGGGGGGGAATATTTCAACAAGATTGACTTGAAGTTTGGATATCACCAGGTACCAATAAAACCCTCTGATGTGTGGAAGACTACCTTGAAAGCCAAGCAGGACATTTTTGAATGGTTTGTTATGTCTTTCAAGTTGAGGAATGCTCCTGCAACCTTCATGAGGCTTATGGATGACATATTTCAGCCATTCACAAACTCATTTTTATTGATATACTTGGATGACATCCTGATCTTCAACTAGAGTTGGGAAGAGCACCTCCGCCACATCCGATAGGTTCTCCAAAGACTTCGACAACATAAGTTGTGTGTAAATTTGGGGAAATCACTTTTGGCATGACCCAAGTTCAGTATCTGGGATACATTATTGATGAAAGAGGGGTACATGTGGATCCAACCAAAATCTAAGTCATTTGGTATTTGCCAACTCTTACCACTCTGACAGAGCTCTGTAGCTTTCTGGGTCTTGCCAATTTCTATCACAGGTTCATATTGGGGTTCTCTCATATCACTTGGTCCTTGAGTCATGTCACCAAGGAAGGAGCGAAAGAAAAATTATTTTGATTTGAATATCAACATAAGGCATTCGTAGAGTTGAAATATCACCTCTTCTTTGCACTAGTGCTCACATCACCAAACTTGCAACAACCATTTGAGATCGAGAAAGACGCCTTTGACTACGTTATCGGGGAAGCCCTTACTCAATAGGGGCATCCAATGGCATATCATAGTGAGACACTTTCAGACACAGTTCGGAAGTATCCCACTTATGACAAAGAGATGTATTCCATTGTGCAGGCCTCCTGAGAATGGAAGCATTACATTTTAGGGAAGGAAATGGTCATCCACACAAACCATTGACCCCTGCAGTTCATACAGATGCAAGGGAAGTTGTAGAATGATCACCATATGTTGTGGCCATCAACAACCCCCCTTTTTATTGAGTGTTATTCCTAATACTAAATAAGAGGGGACCCTTAGTTAAAAATCTAAAAAATTAAAATAGTGTTTAAATTTCCTTTTTGAATAAATTTACCATCATAAGCTTAGGAAACCTTCGTGGAAAATCCAAAAAAGCTATGTTTTATGACAAGGTAAAATAAAAGTTTTCCTTAGGAAATATCGCATCACATAAGATAGCGGGATGCCACCTTACAATCACAATTCCAACATTTGCGAGATCGCGATATGCGATAATGAACAAATATTGCATCGCATTCAGCATAACTTACATTAAAACATTTAAATTTGCTAATATGTGATAACGCCAATCGCAAGATCGCATCTCGCAGGAAACAGGTTAACAAAGATTGTCATGCATAACATTTCTGTGATTTGCGATATTGCGATTTCGCGATGCGGCGATAATACTATAATGTGATGTCACGAGTGATCGATATTGCGATATTGCGATTTTGCGATGTTGTGATCTGCGATGTTGCGATCTGTGATGTTGTGAAGCAAATCGCAAAATTGCTTCATCACAGATCTTTCGGGCACGTTATTCAAGTAAAGTATTTTCCCTAAGTTGACACATAGTGTCACACGGAATAAGTTGATCTTGCGGACAAGATAGACCTTCCTAGAATCTAAAGAAGACCTAATGACAAGCAAACCAACCAGACACTATCTTTCTCTAAATATGCTTTAATAAACAATGGAAAACAAGTGTTTTTAGGGCCTACCTTAGGTCCAACACAAGTTTGTGGATGCCCTCGCTCCTTCGATCCAAATGAGCTCCTTTTTCGTGAATCTACAAACACAAACAAGGCAAACAAATTAAATAGCACTTGAAAAGCCAATTGCATAAAACATATTTAACATGAAATTCAAGGAGTCCATGAAAAAAATAACATAAGCTACTTGTTGAGAAAAATGAGTTTGATTGTATTAATTCAAAAGAAGAAGAAATTTACAACCTTTTCCTTGACGTTGTACAAGCTCCTCCCAGGGTCCAGCAAGAAGTCTCCTCTACTTTGACAAGTTTCACTCACTCCCCAATGAAGCCAAAAAGGTATGTGATCTCTCCTCTTAAGCTCAACTAGGAAGTCTTGATTTCACTAGAATTTACCCTAAAAAATGTTCAGCTTCTAACCTCTCCAGCAACCAGCCCAATGCCTGTATTTATAGTGCAATGGAGGGAGGTTACTAGGTCCTCCTTCAAAGGGATAAAGCCCTCCTTCAAAGGGATAGCTCCTCTCATCAAGGGATTAGCTCCTTCTCTTTTGGGATGCATGAACCACCTCAGAGCGAACAATCCACGTCAAAATTCCTTCTAGAATCCTCTAGAATTAACCCAAAGTGAGTTTTTTAAGATAAAACTTGCGCCTTTTGACTTTCACAGGGGTCTGCACCTACACCGTTAGGGACAGAGCGGGCAGGTTCGCAGTTTTTGTACACAGAAGGTGCAAGACCGCAGGTGACAATGACAGAAAGTGCGGAACCAGAATTACATTGATTTTTAATGTCTTTCTCTCATTTCCAAAGCTTGATTTGAAGAGCTGAGGTCTGAGACTTGCTTAGGAGGACAGTACAAGTGATGATAGACCCATACTAACTGCAAATAATCATGGTGACGATATTTTTGTGTAACAGATTGCCCCCTAAAGTTCGAAGTCTATAGTAGATGAGGATTTCATTTATCATTTAGGAAGAGTGAAGTACTTTATCATTTCGAGGATCATCTTGTGGAGAACCCGTTTGGAACCTGTAAAAACATTCAATGCAAGATATATATATGAGATCATATCATCGCTGAGGTAGGCATTCCCATACTCAGATCAAAACTGACTAGAAAAACTAACTACTGCTCTGATATAGGAACGATCTTGTAAAACATCACAAGTATAGACTTAGGTGGACACAGTATGGACGCAGCCATCTGTTTATGAATCGTCCATTATATAATGAATACAAAATTCCTCGCAGCCTGGATTGTGGAAACTAGATCCAGGGTCTTCATTCCTACTTCCCGAAACAGTACGATTCTATCCATGCGAATAAATGTGTTGATGTCGAACATGGTAGAAACCACTTGATTACCAGTCAATGATGTAAACTGTTAACAAGTGTGAGAGAAACCACTAGTGATGTCAATGGCTCTCAAAGTACCCAGTACAATCCATGAGATGCGAATAAGTGTATTGATGTCGAACATGTCACAGAATCCTTTGATCGAAAGTCGATGATGTAAACTGTCGTCAAAGGCGAGAAACCTGCCATTGAGGCATGCAGATCTCAAGGTACTGATGATTTCTAGATCATCTTTCTAGATAATGAGATGATGTCGACAGAAAGCGATCCATCATAGGCAAGCCCACAACACGAAATCATAGATCAAGTTGAAGAAATTTAGTTGCAAGGACTAACTCAGGGATGGTCAAGATGGATGACAGATATTTTGCAGATGAATGGCTTATTGGCAGTGACCTCTTGAACACATAATGACATGACAGATGGTTTGGTGACAATTGACCTAAAGTTAATACCCAGAAACCGACTGAAGACTTTCAATGTGGTTTGATCAACTGTTAGGCAAAGGATTTCCCAACCCAGGTGAATGAAAGTGTTGTGTTCAAGAGTGGTTACAAAGTATGACAAACAGGCTCATTTTTCTCTCTTTTCCCCCACCATTTCTGGCAAGTACCTCTTTATTTTTGACAAGCTTGAGGAGGATAACATTTGCTTGATTATAAGCTCATCCTTTGGATGAGTCCAACTTAGTTTAAATTCGAACCCTAAGGAGTGGTTCGTTCCTGTTTGTAATTGAACAGGTCCTTTACTGTGAAATTTTAACGAGTCCAGTATAGGAGAAACTCAGCGTTTTTCAATTTTAGAGAGTCTGAAAAAACTTAAGAAGACTCCAAGGTTGACCTTTTTCGTAAATTTGTGTCTCCCAAGCCCGAAAAAGTATAAAATAATACTTGAGAGAACCGCTTGATCTTTTACGACCAAGGAGTACTTTTCGTCATTAGTGCCTTTGACCCGAAAAAGTAAAAAAGCGATCAATGACACGTCGTTTTATAACCAATATCAAATTTGAAACGACAAAAATCCGGCAATCTTTTCATGTTTTTACGGTCGGAAAAGAGCTGTAAGTGGACCATCTTTTAATTCCGTTTTAACGAGTTTAAAAGAAACACTCATCAATCTTTTCATGTTTCAGGAGTCAGAAAAGGGCTTAAAGATGACTCTACATGTTTTTCCGTCGAAAATGATAGATTTCACCTGAATAATATGTTATTCTGCACAAAAACACAAACATTACTCATACCTATTTGAAATAGATAAAAATGTTGCAAAAATACCTTTTCAAAGTGAAACATAAACAAATTTGCAATTTATTTACTCAAAAAACTTATAAAAAGGGCCTTCGTCAATTCATTTTTACCGTTTGAGTTTGGGTGAGAAAATAGTGCTTTTGCTCAGAAAACTTCCCGTGAAGATTGCGGGAAATCCAACCGTGAGAATCGAACGCTGTCTTCTCCAGGTAATCCACATCATCCCACTCTTCATTTTTAACCATTTCATTTTTTGTTTTAGTCATTTATTTCATTTTTGGGAGGGTTTTTAGGCATAAAACCCGCGCGTGGGGCCCGCAGGTTTACCACTGCTGGCCTGCGGACCCCGACTTTTTCTCCATTGGGAAAAAGCTCGAGGTCCGCATCTTCCATGTAGACAAAGTGCAGTCCCACGCACTGTGTCTAACCCGGAGGGTGCGGTCCCCGCCGCAAGGGTTTTTAACCCAAAAATTCTCAAAAATGGACCAATCAAAATAATTTCTAGCAATTTAATTTATCCTTATACTTGATGCAGAGAGTACATCATGCTAGATTGGCGTGAATGAGGGCATGAGGACGTGGATGCTGCCGCATGGAATCATCAGCCTTCACATGATGCTTTGAGGGCGTGCGACTTGTACAAATTCTGGGCCATTCCTGGCATGAGGGCTCAGGTGGATTTCTTACAGTGGATGGTTGACAGATGGAGCGTACAGGACCAGTGCTTCTTCATTGGTGGCCACCAGCTCGAAATCGAGTTGGCGGACATATATTTCTTGACTGGTTTGCCTAAGAGAGGCGAAGACTTCACTCTGTTTAGGGCTAGGGCAGGTGGCCAGTCTATCGATAGCCTCCGGCTAGAGTACTACAACAGCCAGGCTAGAGACAAAGGGATAGACATAAAGACCATATCCCGTCCTGAGCTCATGGTGATTGCGTTTACTGTCACCAGACTTTACGGAGCTACCGCATTACATATTGCCACCGGATCCTAGATGCGTATGGCAGTTGATTTCTTTCGAGGCACCATCTTCAACTGGTGCGATGCTGTGTTGGCCAATGTGAAAGGCCAACTGACCAGGGCCAAGAACGGACGACTAAAGACCTTTGGTTATGGGGCTTTGGTCGTGAGTTTTGGCCTGGAGAGGGTTCCTATGCTGATCCCACAGCACCTTACTGTTGGAGTTGGGCTTCCTCGATAGCCCAAACTAATGCGATGGGTCACAGTTATGGCCCATCACCTGGACGAGAGGACAGAGGTTGCTCGATTCAAACCTGAATATTTCCAATGGCTGGAAAACTAGGTCTTTTCTATTCAGGACTTCCCTTACACTGGGATAGATTTTCGTGGTGACCCAGACATGACTCTTCCACCAGGAGAGCAGTGGGACGAGTCAGGTAAAATCCTTTTCAACATTTTTCCTATTTTATTTTTTTTTATTATTTTTCCATCGTCTCAAAACTGATAGCAAAAGTTTCAAATGCAGATGTGGGTCCACAGCGACCAGCCGCTCTCCGGCCTTACCAGAGGAAGCAACCAGTTTCACCCACGCCAGCCCCACAGGACGAATCAGCAGAGGTTTTGGCCGAGTTGGAGGGTCATCTCGAGCGCTTGACAGGAGGTATTCCTTAGACCACTATAGATGACTTTCCTCGTCGACTTCAGCACTATGTGATTGGGGTCCCGGGACCTTTTAGGAGGTTCCTTTGCAAGGTGGCCCGTGTAGTGGTTTCTTATAGAGATCATCACCAGTGATAGGATGATCGCCTATTGTGGGCACATGTGACATTTTTGTTTTTTGTACTTATCATTTTTGCCGATCATAAGGTGTTTTTCAACCTATGATCGAGGATGATGTATTTTTTGACACACTCCTATATATATATATATCACTATTACCGGCTTATCTTGTAAATCATGTTATGGAATGGTTTTAAATTTACATGTATGATTATTGCAAATGTCTATTTAACATTCGAGAAGCAATTGCATCTGCTAATGTATTTAAAGATCTTGGAATATGCTGATATTCAATATAATAAAATTCACGTTCCAAGAGACGCACTCTCAAAAATAATCTTAATAACACTGGATTTCTAATGGCATACACTCTATTAAGCTGTAATACAACGAGTTCAGAATCTAACCTCACTATCAAACTCCGAATCCCAAATGAAATAGATTCAGATAATAACTCAATCACTGCACTATACTCGGAAATGTTGTTCGTTGTTTGACCGAGGCTTACCCCATGCATAGATACTAACTCATCAGAGGGTGAATAGATAACCCAAGCTACGGAAGAGATGTTCCGTGTATTACAACAAGCACAATCAGCGAAACCAATGTATGTTTGGAGAGGCATCGACATCTACAATATCAAGAGTAAAACCAAGATAAGTAGGAATAATGAAAAAACAATCTCTAAGCTAAGCACACTATTTAAACTAAAACACACCAGCTAGAAAGAAAAAACTATCCTAACTAAAAATCTCCATACCCATTCTTTTAAGCATAATACCTCTTCAAGTAAAGGCCATTTATGGGTTTACCCAAAGAGTCCCCGTCAAAGTCTACCAATTCATAGGCCCCTTTGGCTAGCTTTTGCTTGACAACATAAGGACCATGCCACATAGGAACGAATTTTCCAGCACCTAATTTATCATTAGCTTGATCATAAACTAAAACTAGATCTCCTTCCGAAAAATTTCGGGGGGTCACATTTCGATCATACTGAGCTTTCATTCGTTTTGCGTGAGTCTCGATCGCCAATGCAGCATCACGTCGATTCTCATCTAATTGAGCCAAATATAACAAACGATTTTCCTCTTCGGAAGTGACTGGAAGTAACTCGATGGCCATTTGCAGTGACGGGATTTCGCCTTCAATGGGTAACACAGTTTCCCAAACCATAGACTAGTTGGAAAGGAGTGAACCCTGTTGATGTTTTTACTGAAGTTCGGTACGCCCAAAGCACTGAAAATAGCATGTTGTGCCAATTCGACCGATGAATCCCAATGATTCATCGGATCATGATAACTAAAACTTTGTTGATGGATTCAACCAGAACATTCGCTTGTGGAAAATAAGGGGTTGAACTACCGTGACGTAAACCAAGCTGGCCTGTAAGTTCGGTCATCATAATGTTTCGAAAATGACACCCATGATCAGTGATTATCGCTTGCGGGACACCAAACCTAGCAATTATATGATTGAACACGAAAATTGCAGCTGTCTTGCCGTCTGCCTCAAATGTAGGCATTGCCTCGGCCCACTTAGTAAAATAATCTACCGCAAGGATGACATACGCATGCCCCCCGCACACGGAATAAGTCGATCTTGCGGACAAGATAGACCTTCCTAGAATCTAAAGAAGACCTAATGACAAGCAAACCAACCAGACACTATCTTTCTCTAAATATGCTTTAATAAACAATGGCAAACAAGTGTTTTTAGGGCCTACCTTAGGTTCAACGCAAGTTTGTGGATGCCCTCGCTCCTTTGATCCAAATGAGCTCCTTTGTCGCGAATCTGCAAACACAAACAAGGCAAACAAATTAAATAGCACCTGAAAAGCCAATTGCATAAAACATATTTAACATGAAAGTCAAGGAGTCCATGAAACAAATAAGATAAGATACTTGTTGAGAAAAATGAGTTTGATTGTATTAATTCAAAAGAAGAAGAACTTTACAACCTTTGCCTTGACGCTGTACAAGCTCCTCCCAGGGTCCAGCAAGAAGTCTCCTCTACTTTGACAAGTTTCACTCACTCCCCAATGAAGCCAAAAAGGTATGTGATCTCTCATCTTAAGCTCAACTAGGAAGTCTTGATTTCACCAGCGTTTACCCTCAAAAATGTTCAGCTTCTAACCTCTCAAGCAACCAGCCCAATGCCTGTATTTATAGTGCAATGGAGGGAGGTTACTAGGTCCTCCTTCAAAGGGATAAAGCCCTCCTTCAAAGGGATAACTCCTCTCATCAAGGGATTAGCTCCTTCTCTTTTGGGATGCATGAACCACCTCAGAGTGAACAATCCACGTCAAAATTCCTTCTAGAATCCTCTAGAATTAACCCAAAGTGAGTTTTTTAAGATAAGACTTGTGCCTTTTGACTTTCACAGGGGTCCGCACCTACACCGTTAGGGACAGAGCAGGCAGGTCCGCAGTTTTTGTACACAGAAGGTGCGGGACCACAGGTGACAATGAGAGAAAGTGCGGAACCAAAGTTACATTGATTTTAATGTCTTTCTCTCATTTACAAAGCTTGATTTGAAGAGATGAGGTCTGAGACTTGCTTAGGAGGACTGTACAAGTGATGATAGACCCATACTGACTGCAAATAATCATGGTGACGATATTTTTGTTTAACACATAGTCATGCACTTTAATGCTAATAAATGAGGTAGTTGCCAGTTTTAATGGATTATGGGTGTGTGCTTATCGAAAGAATCATTTCACGTAAGGTGGTATGCTTGATATGTCTGCGGCATTTAAAACTTCTCCCATCACCCTTCCTTGTCATTCATTTTCGCTTCACTTGTGAATTGCAAGAACAGACAATAGAAGTTGATACAAAGTATTACGCAGGTTAAAATGGGAAAGAAAGGCAAAGCCCTGAGCTCAGAAGAAAAGGAAATGGCGCTCTTATATATAGACATGGCCCATAACAGAGACGTGGGAATAGCTACATGGGAAGGCATGTATAATCTGCTCGAAGAGGAAAATCCCAGGGTAATGGAAATAGTTGCTAGCGCGGGCTCAAATGGTTCTTCAGAAGCGTCCCTTTCAGAGCTAGCTTGCTCATTCTTACAACGGATAGAAACAAGGCCAAAAATCCTCCCATACACAGACATGGTCAAGTGGATATTGGACAGCGCAGAAATCAGAAACAAACAATTTAACACTCAAGGTCAAAAGTTCACAGAAGTATTAGTTTTACAAATTTTGAACTTTATATCTGTTGGAAGGAAAAAGCGAAAAAGGCGAAAAACACATCAAGGAAACCCGGATTGAGAAAGAGAGGTAGTTTCTGATGTGCGATTAGCACCTAACGCTATTCGCACGTCGCTGAGAAAAAATTCTAAAAAAGGAAAGCTGCTAGTTGTCCAGTCACCTGCAAGTCCCGAAAAACGCAAGAAAGTAAAAATACAGGCAGATTGGAAACAGAGAGCTCAAGAAAAGGTAAAAGCAATTCAAGGGTTAACCAAGTTGAACTGGGATTATTACTGGGCTTACTTGGTTAAGCCACATAGCCAATGGATGACTGTTAAGTGTATCATCAATTCGGCTGAAAAGACGGCGCCAGCACTTGTCGATTATGTTTTCTTAGCTCAGCTAAAAGCGGAAGTCAGCCAGCCGACTGTGCTCAAACAGATGCTGCATGCGTGCGATTTCAAGGACCAAATACAGAAGTAGTTTAATATTAGGTTTAATTTTAGCTTTAATTTTGTTTTATTTTCCTGAAAAGAGGACGGTCATTTAAACCGCATCCTACATTTTTGTAATATTTTATTTTTAGAATTAGTTTGGTAGTATTTAAACCCTTCTAATGCATTTAGAGAAGGGAACTGAAATTTATCAAAAACTTATCCCTAGAACATGCATTTTTGTACCCTCTGAGGAGGTTTTGATGAATGAATGGAACAAGATTTATTAATGTTTGCATTTGATATCTGCTACTGATGTTGCACTTTTGTACTCTTAGTGGATATTTGATTAAGGAGAGATAAATCGTGATCACTTGAATCTCATGAGTAGGACTAGTTATAAATGGTATTTCTATCTCTTAACTATTTCTGCCTTGTGTTAGAGTGATTTCCAGTTCATTTATTTATATATTAATGTATGAATGCTTGAGTTATCATTTGGCACTTTTGTACGATGATAGCTATTTATTTATGCTTAGTGTATAAATAGCTCATTATGCGATATGTTTTGCACAACTGTTTCGTCTAACATTTTATATGAAGTGGTTCATCTGTACCAAATTCTTTTCTCATAACAGCTGAATGATTTTTATTACTAGTCGTTATTTGAAATCATTTTAGATCGCATAGAAGAAAAATCACACCTCGGGTTAGTGTAGATTTACATATTCCTGTTATTAGAATATAGTTTCTTTATTATTAGATTAGAATTAGAGTAGAAGTATTCCATTTAGAAACTGTTAAAAACAAAAATATCAGATCTTCCTCACACACACACAAATTGGGAAACTGGTCCCATATCCCCAGTCGGACCTGCTATACCAAATGGAAAAGGAGCTTCCAACCAAGGTCCGGACTGGGCGAGTATCCCCCTCGTTGTAGACCCGATTTTTGGGGCTTCAACATATTTGGTGCTAGAAGGAGGGCCTAGAACTGTGAATGGCAAGAAAATCCAAATCTAAATACCATTTTGAGAGTAAATCGCCCTCACTGTCTCCTTCGACTTCTCCATTGCATTTAGAAACCTTAAATCCAGAGTTAGAAGTCGCTGGATCAATAGTTGCTGCTACAAACCCTGACATTTCAGAACAATCTACTATTGAACCTCCTGAAGTTGAATCTTTGATTCACAAACTTCAGCGATTTTCTATATCTCCTCAGAAATCTGATAAATCTCAAGGCAGCGTGACTTCGCAATACAACCCTGCTCATCCTCTCAACAGGTTAAAGAGCGAAAAGTTTGGTGTTCAGCCAACTGAATTACCTCTACCTTCTAGGAAGAGAGCAAGGAAGTCTCCTAAAGGATCCGATAGTGAGACTCTGTCATCATCATCATCCATCTCAACCTCTTCACCGCGAATTCAACCATCCACTCCTCCACTTCAGGTCATTTTCCATCAGCCTATTGCAACTTCCTCAACCCCTTCTCAAACATCTGGAGTTATAATATCCTCATCTTCTCAATGCAAGGATCATCTTCTGCACTTTCTTTTGTTAGTAGTTCAGCAATGGCCCAATCTCCATGGAATAACCCAAGGGCAGTCTTAATGCCTACACCCTTGAGTCAGATACCGGCCCATCCTGAAAAATGGCTGCCTAAGTTTAATCCTGAGGCAGGCATGCTAGCAGAAGAACACATAAATAACTTTATGTTGTCCATAAATCTCAGTGGAGTTACCAATGAAGATGCTGTTGTTCGACTTTTCCCTTATATTCTGCAAGGAACATCCAGATCATGGTACTTATCGTTACCTTCTGGATCTATTACTAGTTGGGACATCTTCCAAGAACAATTCTTGACCAAGTTTGGTGATGACAGGTCCACAGCGACACTGATAAATGAATTGTCTAATCTTAGAGCTGAGTCAAGAGAGCCTATCAAATATTTCAATTTACATTTCAATAAAATCCTAAACAAAATACCTACTGCTTCTCAGCCTAGTGAAGAAGTGCGATGTGAATGGTATATTACTACTTTACCATCAAACTTAGCACTCTTTGTTGATAGGGCCAACAAAACAACCTTAGTTGAAAATATGAAAGAAGCAATAACAGTAGAGAAACGTATTATGGCCTTAGAAAAAAAAAGCGATGAAAGAACAAAAATCTAAGAAGGTCTCTTTCAAAGAATATCCCAAGAAAAAACAATCGAAAGATCAATTCGATTTAGAAGGATTACAAATTTAAGTTTTGAAGACCATGTCTAATGAAATGGTTGACATCAAAAAACAGGTAGCAGAAACTTCTTCTAAAAAGCCATACAAGCCTTTTAAAAGAAATCCTTCAACCGATTCCAAACCCCCCAACACCATTTCAAACGCTGAATCAGAAGAAGAAGAAGAGGAAAATGCTACTGAAGAGCAAACCGATGAAGAAGAAGTTATAGAATTGCAAGGTATGTGGGATTTCATCCTCCCAAATGAAGAAGATCAAGAGGTATTCCTGGTTAGTACTCGTAGCAGAAATCAATTTGATCCTCCTCAACCTACACCTAAGCCAAAGAGCGCAAGCTCAATGACTAAGGATAAAGTCGCAGCCAAGAAAACATCACCTAAAGCGACTCAAACTAGCCCAGTCCAAACAGACACATCTACTCCATCTAAAACGCTAATCGTTTCGGATGAAATGGAGTATAACATTGTTGAAGACATGAAAAAGACTAGGGCCAATATTACTCTTTTTGAATTGAGCAAGTTAAAGCACCAGCAGAAATTACTTCTGAAAGAATTGCATGCTGTGCCAGTTGCGCCTTTACCAGCTGCTGTAATCTCTCAAGCTTCCCATGACATGGGAAGACCTCCAACTAATCCGACAAATAAAGTTGATCCAAACGATATCGCATTAATTGGAGGAAGATCGAGGTCTTATACTCCCCCATTTCTCCTTACTTATGAAATTTTCAATAAAAATGTGCATAATTGTTTAGTGGATTCTAGAGCATCATCGAATATTTTACCAAGATAAATTTGTGCAAAATTGAATGTTCAACCACAGAAATCGATGTGCGCATAGTTCAGCTAGATCGATCGCAAGTTGAAGTGATTGGTGAGTTAAATTAGGTTACCATAAGGCTGTCATCCAATCCAAAGGTATGTCAAGTTATCGACATTTTAGTTGCTGATATTCCTGAATTTTATGGCTTAATTCTTAGCAGAGATTGGTCAGAAAAACTTCATGGATACTTTGCAACTGACTGGTCACATATGTGGCTGCCTTATAATGGTAAACCAAACCAAATAAAAGTTGAACGTGAACGACATCAGAAATACATAGTAACAGAACTCGAGGGAGAAAATGAAATTGTAGCATATAATTCTAACATCATTGGCAATTATTCAGTAGATTCTTTCTTAGGAAATTTTAATGCTCACACATCACCTTACTTAGAACATTCTGTTTTGTCTCAAGTAGAAAATTTTTCTCAAACAGATAGTTCTAAATGCATTAATTTTATAGATAGTCCTGTAAATAAATATTTGTTTTGGAAATTATTTTTTGATGGTTCTAAGTCTAACGAAGGAGCAAGAGCAGGATGTGTATTAGTAAGCCCAGAGGGAGATAAAACCATGTTAACTTGCAGACTCGAATTCGAGTGCACCAACAACACCGCAGAATATGAAGCTCTAGTCCAAGGCTTGTACAAGGCAATCGGATTAGGCGTCAAATACCTGCAAGTTTTAGGAGATTCTAAAATAATAATCAGACAGGTACGCAATACTATACACTGTTTATCAGGTCATTTAAAACATTACCAATCTTTAGTTCAATATCTGACCGAACATTTTATAGCATTTAATATCTCATCAATTCCCAGACTTCAGAATGCTAGCGCAGACCTCTTAGCCAACGTAGCTTCCAAGCGCATTCCTTCAGAAGATTTTAGCCCTGACCAATTTTCAATTGAGTTAATTTTTAGACCATATATCCCTGATAACATCACCAATTGGAGAATTTTCAATGACGATCCTGATATTGTGAGTTTTCTCACATCTGAAGGATCCTACACCAATCAAATAATTGACGAAGACCAGCATGATCAAAAATTGCAACAGGATAGTACTAACAATGCTATACCTAAATTGGTAGTCAAATTAGAGGACCTTTATGATTTGAAAGATCGATTCAAAGGATCTACCAATTCAAAACTCCAAAGTTCAACTTTGAATTATGAACTGGTAAATCTAGGAATTGATGCTAAACCATAGAACATCAACCTAGGCCTTGGCCTAGCCCCTAAAGAGAAATTAGCATGTATTCGTCTCTTGAAACAATACAAAAGTGTCTTTGCTTGGAATTACGATGAACTCAAAACATACGACACCTCCATCATCCAACATACTATCCCAATGATTGATAATGAAAAACCTGTCCAACAAAAGTTGAGAAAGATCCATCCAAATTTAGAAAATCAGATTAAAACTGAGCTCAACAAGTTATTGAAGGCCAAAATAATCTTTCCCGTTAGACATTCCAAATGGGTCTCCAATATGGTACTTGTTAGAAAGAAAAACAGAGATATTAGAATTTGCATTGACTTTCAAAACCTTAACAAGGCCTGCCAAAAGGATAATTTTCCTTTACCTCCCATGGAACAAATATTGCAGGCAGTTGCGGGCTCAGAACTAATGTCATTCTTGGATGGATTCTCAGGATACAACCAAGTGCTGGTACATCCCGACGATCAGTTGAAAACTACATTCAGAACTAAATGGGGCAGATACGCATATCAAAAGATTCCATTTGGTTTGATTAATGCGGGTGCCACATTTCAACGAGCCATGGACATCGCATTCAAAGGGTTGGTTAATAAGTCAGTAGTAATCTATTTGGATGATATTACTGTTTATTCCAAGAAACGAAACAACCATCTCAGGGATTTAAAACAAATCTTCCAACGTTGTTTAAGGTATGGGATTTCGCTTAATCCAAAAAAATCCTTTTTCACATTAAGTGAAGGAAAGCTTCTGGGATTCGTAGTGTCAAAATCCGGAATCCACATTGATCCTGACAGAATCAAAGAAATTTCCGCAGTCCCCCTACCTCACAATAAGAAAGCCATGCAATCTTTCCTTGGCTAGATCAGCTTTGTAAAGAGATTCGTTCCAGATTTTTCTAGAATTGTGTCTCCTCTACAAGCCATGATTAAAAAGAACACAAACTTTAAATGGGGCCAAGACGAATATGAGGCTTTCAACCTGATCAAACAAGACATTATCAATGCTCCATCATTAGTAACTCCGAATTTTTCTGATTCTTTTATTTTGTATACTTTTGCCTCAGATAAATCATATGCTGTGATACTCACTCAAACACACCAGGAGAAGGCGAAAGCCCCAATTGCTTTTTTTAGTTCCAATTTACAAGGTGCTGAACTGAATTATTCAGATGTGGAAAAACAAGCTTATACTGTTTTTAAAGCAATTAAATATTTCAGACCTTTCTTACTCAAAACACATACCAAGATCATAGTACCGTTTCCAGCGGTAAGAAGTCTTCTAGTACAGAAGGATGTGGGTGAGAAAAGTGAAAATTGGGTTACTTCCTTACAAGAATACGATGTAGAAATCAAATCAGCAAACATTGTAAAAGGTCAAGGCTTTTGCAAATTGCTGGCAGGAGCATCGCTAATGCCCGAAAATTCATTTGAAGAGGTACAAGTATATGAGGTAAGCCTAAACGATGCTGAGTCATTATATGCTGATATTATTTATTATTTAAAGAATGGATATGCTCCTCCAAATCTTGATCACACCAAGAAAAGAGCCCTGAGGTTAAAAGCCAAACAATATCAACTTGTAAATGACGTTCTTTTCAGAATAAATTATGATTCTATTCTACTTAGATGTCTTGAGAAAGCTGAAGCTGAAAAAGTTTTGCAGGAACTCCATGATGGGCCAGCAGGTGGACACTACACTAGAAATGCAACTGCTCACAAGATCTTACGCGCAAGCTATTACTGGCCCACATTATTCAAAGATGCACATAACTATGTAAGAAAATGCCAAGTCTGTCAAACTGCTGCTGGAAGACAAAAGAAACCATCCTTGCCACTGCAACCAGTCACCATCGAACAACCTTTCGATCAGTGGGGATTGGACATAATATGTGAGATCGTTCCTCACTCTTCTAAACAACATAGATACATCCTCACAGCGACAGATTACTTTACTAAATGGGTAGAGGTAGTTCCACTGAAGACGGCTAATGAGGAAAATATCATTGAATTTATAGATCAGTTCATAATCACCAGGATTGGATTGCCTTCCGCTTTAATGTTTGATAACGCATCATACTTTTCTGGTAATGCAATGACTGAATTTGCACTTAAAAGAGGTTTCAAACTTAAATATTCTGCCAATTACTATCCACAAGGGAATGGTTTAGCCAAGTCCACAAATAAGAACTTAATTAGAATCATCAAGCGAACCATTGACAAAAATCATAAAAATTGGCATATGTCTTTGATATATGCTTTATGGGCAGACCGAATAACACAGAAAGCCTCTATCAACACTTCTCCATTTAATTTAGTTTATGGGAAAGAAGTGGTTCTTCCAACACATCTGGCAATTCCATCTTTCGCCTTAGTTCAGTACATTGATGAAGTACCAACTTCTTCTTTACAACTAAGGCAGTTGGAATTAATTAAATTAGAAGAACAACGAGAAAAGGCTAATATTACTCACGCTCATCATCAAGCATTGGTGAAAGCCTTTTTTGATTCAAATATGGTATCCAGAAAATATTTTCAGATAAGAGATTTAGTTTTAAAATGGGACAAGGCTCATGAAGAAAAGGGAAAACATACAAAATTTCAAAGAATGTGGCTTGGTCCTTTTCAAATTGTAGAAATCATAGGTCCATCAACCTTCATGTTACAAGATTTAGCAGGGAAGAGGGATTCTCTACCTGTTAATGGTCAAATTCTCAAGAAATATTTTCCATAGAAGATCAGTCTTCTATTTTTGTAGAATAGTTGTCTTTCTTTTCATAATAAAACCAGTTGCGAATGGTCACTTTTGAGATTCATGAAAAGACACCAATTCTCTTTCAAATTTTGATCTTTCGCTCGTATAAATAGAAAATCTTTTAGAAAATTGATCTTTACTATTGAAAGATATAGTTAAAGACTCTAGCCTAGATATGATACTAGTTTCAACTTCATAAAATTTGATGAAAACAACCTTTGGTGAGAAATTGTTTTATATCAATGCAACGAAAAGTATCAATAACAAAATAAAGATTCTCTGTAGAACAACTATTTCCAAAAACTCTACTATTATCATCCAGAGCTATCTTAAGGAAACAATGACTTCCTCCCTACTAAGGAAATCACAACTTTCAGAGGAACAATCCAAGGATACACTTTGTCTTAAAGAGTAAGAGGTCTCATCACGAGCCGACTTATCATAATCATAGATATTATAACTTGCTGACTTTGCCAATACTGCATACCACAATAGGGCAAAGACTCAAGATTGTTGCAATCAAAAGGAAAGGGGTCTCATCATGAGCCAGCTTGTTCAACAAAGTTATAAATCAATGAATGACTTTGTCATAAATTGGCCATCAAACCAAGACATTGCTCTTTAAGAATAAAAAAGAAAAATGAAAGTAATAAGTGTGTATATGGATTCTTCTTTGAGAATTGTGGGTTTCTTTAAGTAGGATACAGATCATTGTTGGGTAACAGGTAACCCTGTTGAGGCTATAAATGCCTGCTGGCAGCAGAGGCTCTACCTACGACAAATGAGCATATTTAAAACTAGTTTACAGAGAACTCTTTGTTTTATCTTTACAAACCAAGTACTGACTGATGTAAATACAAGGACTAGCTTGAGGCAGCAAATAATCAAAGTTGAAAATAGTTGAAACAAAATGTCATTGACAGGTTAGAATATAATGTACTTTATCTTTCTATAATAAAGTTTAACTTTCTAAAAAATTTTCTGTTTTGGAAGTTTTGAAAATCAAAAAGCAGCAGAGATAACTGGTTCTTCCAAGTGAATCGCCAATTGTTGTGGCTATCAACAACCCCCCTTTTTATTGAGTGTTATTCCTAATACTAAATAAGAGGGGACCCTTAGTTAAAAATCTAAAAAATTAAAATAGTGTTTAAATTTCCTTTTTGAATAAATTTACCATCATAAGCTTAGGAAACCTTCATGGAAAATCCAAAAAAGCTAAGTTTTATGATAAGGTAAAATAAAATCTTTCCTTAGGAAATATCACATCGCATAAGATAGCGGAATGCCACCTTACAAGCACAATTCCTACATTTGTGAGATCGCGATATGCGATAATGAACAAATATCGCACCGCATTCAGCATAACTTACATTAAAACATTTAAATTTGCCGATATGCGATAACGCCGATCGCAAGATCAAATCTCGCAGGAAACAGGTTAACAAATATTGTCATGCATAACATTTCTGCGATTTGCGATATTGTGATATAACGATATTGCGATTTCGCGATGCGGCGATAATACTATAATGCAATGTCACGAGCGATTGATATTGCGATATTGCGATTTTGCGATGTTGCGATCTGCGATGTTGCAAAGCAAATCGCAAAATCGCTTCATCACAGATCTTTCGTGCGCGTTATTCAAGAAAAGTATTTTCCCTAAGCTGACACATAGTCATGCGCTTTAATGCTAATAAATGAGGTAGTTGCCAGTTTTAATGGATTATGGATGTGTGCTTATCGAAAGAATCATTTCACATAAGGTGGTATGCTTGATATGTCTGCAGCATTTAAAACTTTTCCCATCACCCTTCCTTGTCATTCATTTTCGCTTCACTTGTGAATTGCAGGAACGGACAACAGAAGCCGATACAAAGTATTACGCAGGTTGAAATGGGAAAGAAAGGCAAAGCCCCGAGCTCAGAAGAAAAGGAAATGACGCCCTTATATACAGACACGGCCTATAACAGAGACGCGGGAATAACTACGTGGGAAGGCATGTGTAATCTGCTCGAGGAGGAAAATCCCAGGTTAATGGAAGTAGTTACTAGCGCGGGCTCAAATGGTTCTTCAGAAGCGTCCCTTTCAGAGCTAGCTTGCTCATTCTTACACCGGATAACAGCAAGGCCAAAAATCCTCCCATACACGGACATGGTCAAGTGGATATTAGACAGTGCAGAAATCAGAAACAAACAGTTTAAGACTCAAGGTCAAAAGTTCACAGAAGTATTAGTTTTACAAATTTTGAACTTTATATCTGTTGGAAGGAAAAAGCGAAAAAGGCGAAAAACGCATCAAGGAAACCCGGATCGAGAAATAGAGGCCGATGTGCGATTAGCGTCTCGCTGAGAAAATTTTTTAAAAAAGGAAAGCTGCTAGTTGTCCAGTCACCTATAGGTCCCGAAAAACGCAAGAAAGTAAAAATACAGGCAGATTGGAAACATAGAGCTCAAGAAAAGGCAAAAGCAATTCAAGGGTTAACCAAGTTGAACTGGGATTATTACTGGGCTTACTTGGTTAAGCCACATAGCCAATGGATGATTGTTAAGTGTATCATCAATTCGGCCGAAAAGATGGCGCTAACGCTTGTCGATTCTGTTTTCTCAGCTCAGCTAAAAGCGGAAGTCAACCAACCGACTCTGCTCAAACAGATGTTGCATGCGTGCGATTTCAAGGACCAAATACAGAATTAGTTTAATATTAGGTTTAATTTTAGCTTTAATTTTGTTTTATTTTCCTGAAAAGAGGACGGTCATTTAAACCACATCCTACATTTTTGTAATAATTTATTTTTAGAATTAGTTTGGTAGTATTTAAACCCTTCTCTTGCATTTAGAGAAGGGTCCTAAAATTTATCAAAAACTTATCCCGAGAACATGTGCTTTTGTACCCTCTGAGGAGGTTTTGATGAATGAATGGAACAAGATTTTTTAATGTTTGCATTTGATATATGCTACTGATGTTGAACTTTTGTACTCTTAGTGGATATTTGATTAAGGAGAGATAAATCGTGATCACTTGAAGCTCATGAGTAGGACTAGTTATAAATGGTATTTCTATCCCTTAACTATTTCTGCCTTGTGTTAGAGTGATTTTCAGTTCAGTTATTTATATATTAATGTATGAATGCTTGAGTTATCATTTGGCACTTTTGTACGGTGATAGCTATTTATTTATGCTTAGTGTATGAATAGCTCATTATGTGATATGTTTTGCACAACTGTTTCGTCTAACTTTTTATACGAAGTGGTTCATCTATACTAAATTCTTTTCTCATAACAGCTGAATGATATTTATTACCAGTCGTTATTTGAAATCATTTTAGATCGCATAAAAGAAAAATCACACCCCGGGTTAGTGTAGATTTACATATTCCCATTATTAGAATATAGTTTCTTTATTATTAGATTAGAATTAGAGTAGAAGTATTCCATTTAGAAACTGTTAAAAATAGAAATATTAGATCTTCTTCACACACACAAATTGGGAAACTGGTCCCATATCCCCAGTCGGACCCGCTATACCAAATGGAAAAGGAGCTGCCAACCAAGGTCCAGACCGGGTGGGTATCCCCCTTGTTGTAGACCTGATTTTCGGGGCTTCAACACCATCATAAGTGGTCCACATACGTGAAACACTTCCATTCGAATATCAGGTACACGAAGGGTAGCAACAATGATGTTGCGGATTGCCTCAGTCAACTGCCGATCATGGCATTAACCACCGTGCTCAACTATTGTGGGCACGAGACTTGTAATTGGAAACATCTCTACAAAAGCAACCCATAATTGGGCCACACATACCAGATGCTCTTGGAGTGTCATCAAGTTCCAAATTTTCACTTGCAAGATGCATTGTTATGCCACTAGGGACACCTTTGTGTTCCTTCAAGCAAGTGTGCCAAGATGATTTGGGAAGCACACTATAGTCATGTCTGTGGGCATTTCGTGGTCAAGAAAACACTGGTAGTACTGCAAAAGTAATTCTATTGGTCGAATCTTCAACATGATGTCAAGAAGTACATTAGATCCTGCACTACCTATGTCATTGCCAAACCGTCCATCAAGAAGAAAGGTATCTATACTTTGATTCCTACCCGTATTCGACCTTGGGAATCCATCTCCATGGATTACATATCGAGAATTCCTTCTATTAAGTGTGGCAATGCTTGTATTTTGTGGTTGTCAATAGATTCTCAAAAATGGCCATTATGGAGGCCTCCAAGAAGAATATCACAACAAAAGCCATTGCTAAACTCTTCTTTGAATGAGTGTGGTACACTTTGGGATTCCATAGTCTATCATCTCAGAGTTGGATAGCATGTTCCTCAATACATTTTGGTTCTCTTGTCGATGTTGGACACCAAGCTCACTAAGTCCACAACTTTCCATCCCCAAACGAATGGCCAGACAGAGGTCGTCAATAGGATGATCATACACATTCTATGCATGTACAACTCAAAGCATACACAGACATGGGATGATAGCCTCCTCTATTTCTAGCACAACTATAATCAGGCTCTCCACAACTCGACTAACCACAACATTTTTCATGTGGGCTTGGGATTCCAGCCACTGTGTCCCATTGATGTTGCCATACCATTTCCAACTATTTAGGGAGATTTGGCTCATGTCCAGTTCAAAGCCGAAAAGGAAAAAAAAATCATTGAGCACATCCAACAAATCTACCAACAGGTCCATGATATTATAGAGAAATCAAATGCCAAGTACAAGTAGCAACATGATCAACATAGGGTGCCACACAAGTTTTAGGTGTGCGACAAAGTCTGGTTGCATTTGCAGAAGGAACACCCTACTGGAGCCTATTGGAAACTCAAACCACTCCGATATCATCCTTACACCATTACCAAGGTTGAGGGAGACAATGCATTTGAGCTCAAAAATCCCCCATTCCTGGGCCTACACCTAGTGTTCAATGTGGACTGCCTTCGACCATACTTCCCACCATTGCTGGACACATCAGACATTGCAGAACAAATCAGACCTACAGAGTTAAATACAAACTACATGGAATAAGCCACAACTAATTGGATCATGGAAATGCAAATAAAGAACACCCAAAATCAAAGGATCCTACTATATCGAGTTGTCAAAGAGAGCCAACTTCTTCACCAGGGCAAGAGACTCACCATGGACCAAGTTCAACAAAAGTTTCCTCATCTCATGGAGGAACTCAATGCAATGGGGTCCATTGCTTCCTAAGGGGGGAGGAATGATCCAGGTGGATATTGGTGGCCACCCAAATATTCCACTTGGACCGCCACCATTGCTTCTTTCATTTTTTTCAGTTTCCTTGTTTGTAGCACAATTTACTATTTTTGGCAATTTTTGGGGTCCTAAACTTTGGAGTCATTTTGAGGAACTAAACGTCATTTTTTTGGGAAAAATGGGGGCCATGATTGGTCACATTGCCATGTTTTCCACTCAAAAATTGTAGTGCATGAATAGATATTTCTAACAAGGTATTGTACGTGTCGAACGGAGATCATATGCCAAAGTTACGATACCGGGAAGTTGATGTACCAATTTACCCAAATTGGGCCCATAGCTCGGCGCTTCATCTCCTACGGTTAGCTTTTTGGATTATTAGGGTTTTCCATTATTTCTTAATAATAATTAGGCCTTTGAGCCTCATTGTAACATAGTTCATAGGCCTATAGTCACCACATCTCTTCTCAGAGATAACCTACCATCGCCCGAGCTAATCTTATTTTCATTATGTTTGTAAGCATACTTCATTATTTGATATTAATTAAATGAAGTGTTATTTTTGCTACATCAATGTATTTATGGTTATATTTGTGATTTTTTGCGTTCTTGTTTCAATTTAGACCAGTGGTATTAGATCAGTTTGCTCTTTCCCTATTTTTTTCTTTGCATGTCCCCAACAAGGTCAGATATAAGGAGTTAGGGCTTAAACTGGTCAAACCATTACGAGACCAATATCGAAAATGTCGACAGCCTCCCATGGGGGAATAAATGAAATACAAGCGAATAGGAGATCATATGAAAAAATTTCTCATGAAGGCCCTCAAGAAACAAAGGAACGCGACGATGGATAATTTTTCCGAGATCCTTCAACGGTTTGCCACCGTCGGTGCATTCCCATATTTGAGGGCCAAATAGATGCAAACACCATAGATAAATGGTTAAATCTTGCAGAAGGGTACTTTTCTATTCATGATTTTTCTAGCCAGGAAAGGATTACTCTTTCTCTTCTCAAAGCTGCCCCCCACGTAAAGGACTAGTGGGAAACCTACTATGAGCAAAAGGATGAAAGTATGCCCTCACTATTTTCAGCTCCACCCACTTGGAATTCTTTCCTACACGCCATCAAGAAACATTACTACCCTTTCAGGACCTATGAGAATAAATACATAAAGCAAACCATGTCATGGTAGGGAAGGGACCAAGATGTGCTAGAGTTTACCAATGTTTTTCATACCCTTTGCAAAAAGTTGGGTATCAAGGATTCTTGTGAAACATTTGGTACTCAAGTACCGCGGTGGCCTACACAAGTACATCTAGGATGAGATGGAGCTCCTAGAAAGCTCCTCTCTCAACATGTCATACCGATACACTATTAAAATCTATCAAAATCTTAAACAGAAGAAGCTAGACTTTGGATCCATGAATCTGAAGCAAGGGAAAGGTGTCCTCAAACCTAGAACAAAGGAAAAATCCAAGGTGGGGTGGCCCAAGTCAACCCAGCAAAGGCGCAAGCGAAGAACAACCCTATGAAGCCAAAGAAGGGCAATTTGAAAGTGGTGTGAGTTCCATAAGATCTCCACTCACAACACAAGTGAGTGTTAGTCCAAGCAGTGACTCATGGCCAAGCTGAAGGCTTCTAAATCTAATGCATGTTCTGACTCTGAGTCAGAAATCAATAAGGGGAATGACAAAGAGATGCAGATTATCGATGAAGAGCCCATCACCACCATTGCCACCATGAATATCAAGAAGGAGGAACCCGAAGACCCAAACAAGGAGGAACGCATCTTCCATTCCCAGATGTGGGTAAAGGGTTCCCCACTATCTTTCATTATTGACAGTGGGATCCATAAGAACCTCATTTCAGCAGAGGTTGTGAAGTAGCTAGGCTTACTAACCACAACACACCCACAACAGTACACCATTGGATGGCTTCACCAAGGATGGGATCTTCATGTCTGCCAACAGTGTCACCTTCCATACAACATCAAGGTTTTCACGGATGAGGTACTATGTGATGTTCCGCCCCTTGATGTTTGTGATGTATTATTAGGACAACCACAGTAGTGGAAGAAACATGTTGTGTATGAGTCAAGGCATCGCACTGTTATTGTCACCTTGGGAAATAAGTTGTACAGGATACCAGAGGTAGCACCACATACTGCCATCTCTTTGGTTACTAAAAAATAATGCAGTAAGCTCATTTCGAAAATCTAGAAATTTGTTTTCCTGATGATAAACCCTCAAGGAAATAAGAAGATATTGGCCACAACATCCAGACATGGCCCCTCTGCATGACAAAAACATATGAAAAAGGTCATGGAGGAGTAGAAGGACATCTTCACCTCCCCCTCAAGGGTGCCTCTGCACTGTCAAGTTAAGCACTCCATCGATTTGACCCTAGGTGCACCGTTGCCCAATGGAGTAATCTATCAGTGCTCTATTCTGGAGAATGAAGAAATCAAGAGGCAGATTCAGGAGCTACTGCAAAAAGGTCACATCCGTCTGATTTCATCACCCTGTGGCAGCTCAATTGTGTTGCTACAAAAGAAGGATGGGACTTGGAGACTCTGTATTGAGTATTGGGCACTAAACAAGATCATTGTCTAGAAAAAGTACCCGATCCCATGAATTGATGACCTTCTGGACCAAATAATGGGGAAAAATATTTCTGCAAGATTGACTTGAAGTCTAGATATCACCAGGTACTAATTGAACCCTCTAATGTGTGGAAGATTGCCTTCAAAGACAAGGAGGGAATTTTTAAATGGATGGTTATGCTTTTTGGGTTGACGAATTCTCCTGAAACCTTCATGAGGCTGATTGATGACATGTTTCGGACATTCACCAACTAATTTGCAGTGGTATAATTGGATCACCTCCTGATCTTTAGCTAGAGTTAGGAAGAGAACCTCCACCACATCCGATAGGTTCTCCAAATAATGTAGAAACTTGAGTTGTGTGCCAATTTGGAGAAATGCACTTTTGACATGACCCAAGTTCAATATCTAGGATACATTATTGATGAAATGGGGGTGCATGTGGATCCAACAAAGATGAAAGTCATTTAGGAATTTCTAGCCCCAACCACTTTGACAGAGTTGCATAACTTTCTGGGTATTTCCAATTTATACCGCAGGTTCATGTTGGTATTCTCTGATATCACTTGGCACTTGAGTCAAGTCACCAAGGGAGGAGCGAAAGAAAAATTATTTTGGTATGACTCTCAACAGAAGACATTCAAATAGTTGAAACATTGCCTCTGCTCTCCACCAGTGCTCACATTACCAGACTTGCAAGAACCATTATAGATTGAGACAGATGCCTCTAACTATGCTATTAGGGTAGTCCTTACTCAACAAGGGAATTTAGTGGCATATCACAGTGAGACACTTTCAAACACAGTACGAAAGTATCCCACGTATGAAAAAGATATGTATTCCATTATGTAGGCCTGCCGAAAATGGAAGCATTACATTTTGGGGAAGGAAATGGTCATCTTCACAGACCACCAACCCCTGCAGTTCATACAGATGCAAGGGAAGTTGCGAATGATTGCCATCAGATGTAGTCCACATACCTACAATAGTTCCATTTGAATATCAAGTACAAAAAGGGTAGCACCAATAATGTTTCATATTGCCTCAGTCGACCACCAATCATGGCGTTAACCACCCTGCCTAAGTCGTGTGGGCACGAGACTTCTGATTGACCACTTATCTATAAAGGTGACCAAGAATTCAGCCAAACATACCAAACACTCTTGGAGGGTCAACAAATTCCATATTTTCACCTCTAGGATGCACTATTATGCCACCTGGGACACCTTTGTGTTTCTTCAAGTGAGCGTGCCAAGATTATTTGGGAAGCCCACTATAGTTGGGTCACTGGGCATTTCGTGGTCGAGAAAACTGTGTCAGTATTGCAGAAGTATTTTCATTGGCTAAATCTTCGACAAGATGTGGGGAAGTACGTTAGAAATTGTATTTCCTATGCCATTTCCAAACCGACCATCAAGAAGCAAGGCCTCTATACTCCGCTGCCTACCCCTAGTCAACCTTGGGAATCCATCTCCATGGAGTACATGTCGAACATTCCTTCTACTAAGCATGAAAATGATTGTGTTTTTTCTATCATCAACAGATTCTCAAAGATGGCCATTATGGTGGCCTATAAGATGAATATTACAATAGAAGCCACTCCTAAACTCTTCTTTCAATGAGGGTGGGTACAATTTTGAATCCCAAATTCTATCATATCAGATTAGGATAACATGTTCCTTAGTACATTTTGGTCTAGTATCTGGTTGATGCTGGACACTAATCTCACTAAGTCCACAACTTTCCATCCACAAACTGATGGCTAGATAGAGGTCGTCAATAGGATGATTGTACAAATTCCATGTATGTACAACTCAAATAATCCACGGACATGGGATGAGAGCCTCCACCATGCCCAACATAGCTATAACTAGGCTTTCCACAACTTGATTGGCCACATCCCTTTTCAAGTGGGCTTGGGATTCCAGCCACTATGTCCCATTGATGTGGCCATACCATTTGTAGCTACTCAGGCAGATTTAGCTAATGTCCAGTCTGAAGCCAACAAGGAAAAAAAAATCATTGAGCACATCCAATACATTCGCTACCAGGTCCATAACATTTGGGAGAAATCAAATGGAAAGTACAAGCAGTGACATGATCAACATCAAGTGTGACACAAGATTTAGGTGGACGATAAAGTCTGGTTGCATTTGAAGAAGGAACACCTTACCAAATCCTATTGGAAACTTAGACCACTCTGATATGGTCCTTATACCATTACCAAGGTTGTGGGAGACAATGAATTTGAGCTTAGTATTCCCTCATTCCTTGTCCTGCACCCAGTGTTCAATGTGGACTGTCTTCTACCATACTTCCCACCATTGTTAGACACATGAGACATTGTAGAACAATTGACTCCTACAAAGTTAAATACAGACTACATGGAACAAGCCAAAAGTGATTGAATCATGGACACACAGATCAAGAATACTCGATAGAAAATGATCCAACTATATCGAGTTGTCAAAGTAGGACAATGCCTTCACGAGGGCAAGTGTCTCACTAGGGACCAAGTTTAGCAAAAGTTTCCTCATTTCATGGAGAAACTCAACGAAATGGGGTTCATTGCTTCCTAAGGGGGGGGGGGGGGGAATGACCCAGGTGGATATGTGCTGCCACCCCCCTATTCCACTTGGACCCCCACCATTGTTTCTTTCAGTTTTTCGGTTTCCTTATTTGTAGCACAATTTACTATTTTTAGTAGTTTTTCGGGTCCTGAATTTTCGGAGCCCTTTTGAGGCCCTAAACGATGTTTTTTGGGAAAAAAGAGGGCCATCATGGGTCATCATGTTATGCTGGTCAATCAAAACTTGTATTCTTCAGATATTTATTTCTAATGAGGTATTTTACATGTCAAACAAAGATCATATGCCAATGTTATGACCTTGAGAAGTTGATGTACCAATTTACCCAAATTGGTCCCATAATTTGGAGCTTCATCTTTTAGGGTTAGGTTTTTGGATGTTTATGGTTTTCCATTATTTTTAAATAATAAATAGGCCTTTGATCTTCATTATAACACATTTCAGAGGCTTGTAGCTGTTAGCTCTGCTACATGTTGCTATTTTTCTAGGAGGAGGAATAAGCTTGGTCCTGGGTTGTTGGCTCAAAGATAGTCTACAGTGATTTTCCTCGCCTTCCCCTTGTTTCCCTCTTTCTTCCTTTCACCTTGCTATCCCTATTTCCCTTCCTAAACCCCTCCATTCCTCGCTTCCCTTTCATTCTCATTTCTCCCCTTAACCCATCATTTCCTTTAAAATCCTTTATAAATCTCATATTTATCCTTTTTCCAATGACTCCCGGGCATGAAGTCTAAACTAATGAGCATTACATATAACTACGTGCCTTCGCAAATCACATAACCCATCGGGGCCCTCACTTGTCACATCACTCAAATCATGTGCTATAATTCTTGGTCGCCCGATCATTCCGTGAAGATTCAATGGTATACGTTGCTCTCGCTCCTACAACCTGCGCATTCGTTAGTCAGCAGGGAAAGTTGTTTCCCACCGGACCCTCCTACCACGTGTCGCCATTGGACTGGATCATGCCCCTGCATACGGAAACCACCTACCATCCTGAAGCAGTGCGGGGAAACTGCTTGCCACCCATGCGTACGGTCTCCCGCTCATTAAATTCCCCGCAACTTCCGCTCCCGTCGACTGTTGGATATCCCTGCCCGAGATCCAACGACCCACATTCTCCCATTTCCCTTTCTTCTGATATCCTCTATAGATTGATCTCCACTGTCCATCTGAGCCATCCAATGGCTAGCATTTGTTCTCAGCTACTCGTTTGTTTTCCATGCAATTTTCGTGTTTTTGGCCTGCCCTGTGCTGCCAAGGGATGAAGGTGGTCATCCACTAGCACTCTACACTTATTATCCTCAGCAACCACATTCAAAGAGCAGCACGACCAAGGAAGGAGAGTATTGCCTCGAGCAGTTGAATTCATTTACCAGTTATGGAGTTTTTGTCCCATACAGTACTTCGCCTGCTCAAAAAGGACATTAGAGTACTAGAAAGGCCGATTTTGTTCATTAAAACACACAGTTTGCAACAGAGACCCATATCTAATTATAAATGTGGTTGGTGGCCAGTTATGACCCATCCACGCATAACCTAGTAGAGCAATTTTGTAAACAAACTCCATATATACCCACAAAGAAGATGGGTTGAGGGTTGATGAATGTTATTTTGATGTAAGGTTCAACTTCTGGAGACTGTAACTACTGGGATACCTACAGCGTATGGTCTTCATTTTCAGCTAATGCAAGCTTCTTTTGCTGCTAATTGCTCACTTTCCACTTCTTCTTTGTTCCAGGATGTGCCTGTTATGCATTGTTCATGTGCTCTTGATGTTTAGCATTAGAGGGGCTGTCATCCCACCTCTGTGTTAGAATCTGGTTAGTATTATTGAATATGTATGCAGGTTTATGTTGTTTTAATGCTAGAGAGCTATCATCCTGTCTGTGCATGAGGAAATAGATTTGCAGACCTCTTTACTGGTTGCAGCTGGCCATCACAGGGTCCTGTGCATCTACTGGTGTGATCAGTATTCTCCATCATCACATTATCCTCAAACTATTAGTAATTGGTGGTCTAAAGCCTTGTAGTCTGGGGGTGTTCACCCATGTCTGGGGTTAAGCATAGTAGAAGTGGTTATCTAGCTTGAATATGCATCATTTCTTCCATTCATCCACCATTTTCCAACATTTTTGTTGAGTTTGTAATGTTCTCGAGCATCTCTAATATACAACCTAGGAGAGTTTCTTGGGGTGATAACATTAATTGGCGCTATTGCCGAGGAGAGGAGAATTGAAGCTCAGCTTCCCTGGGAGAATGACACAGTTCCATATTTTCATGATAGATAAGGTTTGGGCACATTTCTGGTTAAAATAATCTATTTGGCGATTCCACTGGAGGAAGACCAACCTTTGGCAACTCCACATTGAAGTTTTGGCTCAGTTTGTGAGACATACTCGAAGAAATCCTCAGAAATCACCAGCTGAACTAGTGCCTAACGCTGAGAGGACTTTCAAATGGAAGAAAGCATCACAGAAAGGGGCATCAGGATCAGGTAAGCCTAAGAAATCTCATGCATCTATGAAATATAAAGTCTTAGCTGAAGATATACAGTTTGAAGATTTAGAGCTCAACACTATTAATAAGGAAATTCCTTCAGAGATTAATACAATCCCTTGTTCAGTTAGTTCCCCTTTGAATCCTAGTCCAAAGAAAGTTTCCCATATAGTCCTGAACATCCCTTTGTCTCTGCCATCCATCACATTACTTCCTACCATTCAATCTGCCAGTATTCTTCCACATATCCCAATAATGGCAGGCTAGCAAGTACCCACGAAGATTGAAAGAAATGTTGCTGCTAGATATGGACCTTTAGTCTTGCCTGTTCCTTTAAATCCTATGCCTGTGGGAGAATATCAGAAATATATGCCTAAGTTCACTGGCACAGATGGAATAACAGTTGAAGAACACCTAGAAGCTTTTTATAGTTATGTTGATAATTTAGATATAAGTGAAAATGATGTGTGGATGAGAGTTTTTGTCTAGAGCCTTGATGGAGAGGCCAGGAAGTGGTTCAGAGAATTACCCTAGAGATCTATAACAGATATTGAAGCATTAGATGATGCATTTTTGAAGTACTGGGGAGAGAAAAAGGATTTTCTATATTACCATACAGAGTTTGGTAACCTGAAAAGGGAAAATGGGGAATCATTGCCTGATTTTAATAAAAGATTCAATCGTATGTATAGTAAGATACCAGCTGAGGTAAAGCCTACCCCCACCTCTGCCAAACTCACTTATGCCAATGCTTTTGACTTTGATTTCTGCCTGTTATTGAGAGAAAGAAGATGTGTTACACTCGCAGACATGCAGGATGCAGCCCTAGAAGTAGAGTCTAATATCATGGTTGCAGAAAAGCTCAAAAGTCAAGCTGACGGAAGGAGGCAGAGAGGTCAGGCTTCTACTTCTTCTACATCATCTTCAGAATCTAAATTAGATAAAATGACCAAGATGATAGAGTCATTGGCTGCTGAAATTTCTAAGCTAAAGGTTGAGCAAAATTCAGGAAAAACAAGGCAACAGAACACATTTTGTCCAAGAAATCCCAATCCATTCAGAAGAGAAAATTAGCAGTTACAAGTAATTCAGAGGGGTGATGAATCAAAAGAAGAACAGAAAGTTAAAGCTCCTTTCCAAAATGTAGTCATGGAGGAGGAACAATTTGAAGAAGATGAAGATGAAATTCACTGCATGGAAGATAAATGCAATGCTGCATTTTTGACATTGGCTGCTTATGAAGAGTCTTTGCTACAGGAACAAGACAGTCAAGAATGGGATAGAGAAGCTGTCCTACAAACTGGTGAACAACAAAGATATAATCTAAGATCAAATGCAAAAAATGTCAAAGAGAAATCTGCACATAGAGCTATTGTCCAAACAGAGCCACAAAATATCAAACAGAGAAGACCAACAGCTGGTCCAGTCATCCTCAAAGCTCCAATTCAAGAAGTAAGAGGTTCTGATAAATTACCTTTCTCTTTCAGCTTAGAGTCAGAAGTCCAGAAGATGAAAATATCTGTGCCTCTGGTAGAGTTGGTAAAAAGTGAAATGTTTAGAAAGCCTATCCTTGAAGCTCTTGAGCTGGAAACCACACAAACCTCCACTGACTCTGTCAATTTGCAAGATGATAAGCCTACCATTGTGCTCAGCCCCATGATTGAACCTACTGATAATAATTCTCCATCTTTTTATGTCTCCTTGACCATTCGTGACAAAATCCTCCACAATTTCCTGCTAGACACAGGGGCTAGCCACAATTTGATGCCTAAAGTTGTCATGGAAGAGTTGGGCCTTGATATCACTAGACCATATCATGATTTATTCTCTTTTGATTCAAGGAAAGTGAAATGCCTAGGATTGATTAAAGATCTGGACATTAACTTAACTCAGTTGCCCATGAAGAGTATGATGATGGATATTGTGGTAGCAGATGTCCCTCCTAAGTTTGGTATGTTGCTGTCCAGAGGATGGATTAAGAGACTAAGTGGGAAATTAAATAATGATCTATCTTATGCCACTGTCCCAGTTTTTGGAGGAGAAATCAGGAGATTGTAAAGAGAAGAACAGTTGGCATACATCATCAGTGATGAGAAGAATCCCACTAATCATCCCATATATGCTGTGGACACTGATTTTGGAGCATGTATTCTCCAAGTAGAAAAATCTTAGAAGGCCTCATTGCAGCTCAGGAAACCAGTTCAGGATGAAGAAGAGCAAGGAAGTCAAGTTTGGGATATGTTCTTTGATGGAGCATGTTCCAGGGAGACTGCAGGAGCAGGGGTGGTGCTAGTATCTCCAAGGCAAGAAAGCATTTAGCTGTCTTTTAAGCTGGCTTTTCAAGTCACAAATAATATAGCGGAATATGAGGCTCTGTTGTTGGGCCTTAATGCAGCAAAAGACAAAGGAATCAAGGATCTGAAAGTGTTTGGAGATGCTGATTTGATCATTCAGCAAGTTAATAATAAAACGTTTCAAGCAAAGCACCCAAGGGTGAAAGCGTACAGAGATGAGGTATGGAGAATTAGAGATTCTTTTGATTATTTCTGTATTTCATATATTCCTAGAGCCCAAAATCAGCTTGCTGATTCCCTTGTTGTGTCTGCTCGTCTATTTATTCCTCCCATGCCTCTGAGACTAGTTTATTAAGTTCAAATGAAATACAGACCATCCTTGCCTGATAATGTCCAGCATTGTAAAGTTTTTGATGATGATGATGAGATAAATAGGTTTCTTCAAGTCATTGATGAGTTTTCTAAAATGAAAATTGACCAAGATAATGAAGCCCTGGAAGAAGACCCCAAGTCCTATCTTAGAAATAAAATTGGTAAAAATAGCATTGTCCAGCTTCCTAGCAATCATATACCTAAGGGTTTAATTACTCTTGAAAGACTGTTTGACCACAATGATGTGCCTTACAAGGCTGCCCAGAAAGAAGACCAATCTGTAGTCTGTAAGCATGATATAGGGAGTTCAGGTCAACCTAGATACATAAATTTGTCCACTCATTTGTCTGCTGACCAAAGTGCTGAATACTGCAATTTAATGAGGCAATTTGCTGATGTATTTTCTTGGGAGTATAGTGACCTGAAAAATTATGATAAGCACATAATCCAGCATAAAATTCCTCTGGAGAAAGACACCATTCCTTTCAAACAGAAGCTAAGACCTATAAATCCTATGCTTTTTCCACTGACTGAAAAAGAAATTAGAAAATTGTTGGCTGCCAAGATCATAGTTTCTCTTATATATTCCAAATGGGTACCTAACCTAGTGGTGGCGAGGAAGAAAAGTGGAGAAATTAGACTGTGTGTTGATTTCAGAAATTTAAACAAATGCTCCAAGAAAGACAACTATCCTCTACCAAAGATGGAGCATTTGCTGCAAAAGGTCTCAGGAGCCAAAGTAATGTCTTTCTTGGATGGATTTTTAGGATTTAATCAGATTGCTGTGCACCCAGATGACCAAGAGAAGATTGCATTTACCACTCCTTGGGGCACTTTTATGTATGCCAAGATGCCTTTTGGGTTGATGAATGATGGAGCCACCTTTTAGAGAGGTATGGATATAGCATTTGTAGGAGAGAAGGATAAATTTGTCCTTATCTACCTTGATGACATAACAGTATACTCTAGCAACCATCAAAATCATTTGTAGCATTTGAAAAAGGTGTTCCTGAAGTGCAGGAGGTTTGGAATTTCAGTCAATACCAAAAAATTGCAATTTGCTTTAGAAGAAGGCAAGTTGTTAGGACATATGGTGTCTGCTGTAGGTGTTTAGATTGATCCAGAAAGAATAAAAGAAATAAAGACCTTGCCTATTCCTATATCAAAGAAGGATATCCAGTCCTTTCTGGGCAAGATTAATTTTGTAAGGAGGTTCATACCAAATTTTGCAGAACTAGTGAAGCACATTACCTCCATGTTGAAGAAAGGGGTAGAAACTGAATGGACTGACATAGCAAGAAAATCATTTGAGTCTATTAAAAAAGCTATTATGGAGGCTCCCACTTTAATAAGTCCAGATTACAGCAAGGGGTTCCATGTATTCTCATTTGCCTCTGAAGACACCATTGCAGCAGTTATATTGCAGGTAGATAAAGAAGGTTCAGAACATCTAGTAGCATTTTTCAGCAAGAACTTATCATATGCTCTTATCAAATCCTTGAAAGCTTTCAGAGTTTATATCTTGCATTCCAAGATAATTGCATATATACCCTCTGCTGCAATAAAAGATGTCTTAACACAACCTGATGCCGATGGAAGAAGGGCAAAATGGATTGCAAAGATGATAGAATTTAATATAGAATTGAAGCCCACCAAGTTGGTCAAAGGTCAGGGTCTTGCTAGGTTGTTAGCTGAAAAAAATTGCAGATCATTAGACATTGATTCGCTATGCACAATTGCAGAAATTGGTCAAACAGATGAAGAAGAGGAAGCAGCTGAACCAGAGAGAAAACAGTTAGTGGCCAAGAATCTAGCTTCTTGTGATTGGTATTCTGCAATAATTAATTTCTTGCTGAAGCTAGAAATCCCTTCAGGATTTACTTAAAGTCAAGCCAGGACTATAAAGCTTAGGGTAGCTAAATATTGAATTAATGAAAATCTACTCTACTGGAGGGATCCATCTGGAGTGCTTTTGAGGTGTCTGGACAAACAACAGTCAATAGAAGTCATGCAACAGTTTCATTCCAGCATGTGTGGAGGGCGCCATTATTGGAATACTACAGCCCATAAAATTCTTAGAGCTGGGTACTATTCGCCCACTTTATTTTCAGATGTATTTTCTTTTGTTAAATCTTGTGACAGGTGCTAAAGATTTGAAGGCAAACAACAGTTGAAGTCCCTGCCCTTAAAACCAATACTTGCAAAAGGACCTTTTCAGCAGTGGGGCTTGGATTTTAGTGGAGAAATCAATCTACATTCTAGTGGCTAGCAGAGATGGATATTAGTAGCTACTGATTATTTCACTAAGTGGATTGAAGCAGTCCCTACTAGGAAGGCTGATCATAATGTGGTCATGAAGTTTTTGACAGAGAACATCTTCAGCAGATTTGGTTGTCCACATAAATTAATTACAGATAATGCAGCAGCCTTCAGGGCAAAGGAATTGGTGGAAATGTGTGATTCATTGGGTATTAAACTGGTTCATTCCACCTCATATTATCCTCAAGGAAATGGTCTGGTAGAATCCTCTAATAAAAGCCTAATAAGGATAATTAAGAAGCTATTAGAGGATAATAAGAATAATTGGGATTCAAAGCTCAAGTATGCACTGTGGGCTGACAGAGTGACCATTAAGAAATCCACAGGGAATTCTCCTTTCAAGCTAGTATATGGCACTGAAGTTGTATTCCCAATTCAGTTAACTCTCCCTATGGCAAAATTCCTTCAAACAAAACAAAATGAAGAAGAAGACATGGCAAAAAGGATTACTAATTTAGCAGAGGTAGATCAGATCAGAGAACAGATGGTTGAAAAGGCTACAACACATTAGAAAAAGATCAAGGAAGCCTTTGACAAGAAGGCAAAAACAGACAATTTTCACGTTGGTAACTTGGTTTTGAAGTGGGATGCATCAAAAGAAAATAAAGGCAATCATGGGAAATTTGAAGCTTTCTGGACAGGGCCTTTCATCATTTCACAGATACAAGGGAGCAACACCTTCATACTAAAAAATATGGGAGGAGAGGCAGTTTTTGATGGCCCAGTTAATGGGCATTTTCTAAAAATTTAGGTTGTTTAGGGTCTCTGGCCTTAAAAGTTGTAAATATTTTGTTTTTATCAGTTTTGGGTAGGCAAAATAGACTCCATGCCCAATGGAACACTAAGAATTTTGGCTAATTTGTTTTCAGCTGGAAAGGCATTGATCTGCAGGTTCTTGAGACCTCATAGGGAGGATCTCATCCCCAGAAGGAGCCAGTGTTAGCTCTGCTACATGTTGCTGTTTTTCTAGGAGGAGGAATAAGCTTGGTCCTGGGTTGATGGCTCAGAGATAGTCTACAATGGTTTTCCTCGCCTTCCCCTTGTTTCCCTCTTGCTTCCTTTCGCCTTGCTATCCCTATTTCCCTTCCTAAACACCTCCATTCCTCGCTTCCCTTTCATTCTCATTTCTCCCCTTAACCCATCATTTCCTTTAAAATCCTTTATAAATCTCATATTTATCCTTTTTCCAACGGCTCCCAGGCGTGATTTCTAAACCAACGAGCATTACATATAACTACACGCCTTCGCAAATCACATAACCCACCGAGCCCCTCACCTGTGACATCACTCAAAACATGTGTTGTAATTCTTGGCTGCCCGATCATCCCATGAAGATTCGATGGTATACGCTACTCCCGCTCTCGCAACCTGCACATTCGTTAGTCAGTGGGGAAAGCTATTTCCCGCCGGACCCTCCTTCCACGTGTCGCCGTCAGACTGGATCGCACCCCCGCATATGGAAACCACTTGCCATCCCAAAGCAGTGCGGGGAAACCGCTTGTTGCCCACGCATACGGTTTCCCGCTCGTTAAATTCCCTGCAACTTCCACTCCCGTTTCCCTTTCTTCCAATATCCTTCGTAGATTGATCTCCACCATCTGTCTAAGCCATCCAATGGCTAGCATTTGTTCTCAGCTCCTCGTTTGTTTTCCATGAAATTTTCGTGTTTTTGGCCTGCCCTGCGCTGCCAAGGGATGAAGGTGATCATCCACCAGCACTCTGCACTTATTATCCTCGACAACCACATTCAAAGAGTAGCATGGCTAGGGAAGGAGAGTACTGCCTCGAGCAGTTGAATTCATTTACTAGTTATGGAATTTTTGTCCCATACAGTACTCCGCCTGCTCAAAAAGGACATCAGAGTACCAGAAAGGCCGATTTTGTTCATTAAAACACACAGTTTGTAATAGAGACCCATATCTAATTATAAATGTGGTTGGTGGTCAGTTATGACCCCTCCACGCATAGCCTAGCTGAGCAAGTTTGTAAACAAACTCCATATATACCCACAAAGAATATGGGTTGAGGGTTGATGAATGTTATTTTGATGTAAGGTTCAACTTCTGGAGACTGTAACTACTATGATACCTGTAGCATTTGGTCTTCATTTTCAGCTAATGCAAGCTTCTTTTGCTGCTAATTGCTCACTTTCCACTTCTTCTTTGTTCCAGGCTGTGCCTATTATGCATTGTTCATGTGCTCTTGATGTTTAGCATTAGAGGGGCTGTCATCCCACTTATGTGTTAGAATCTGGTTAGTATTATTGAATATGTATGCAGGTTTCTGTTGTTTTAATGCTAGAGAACTGTCATCTTGTCTGTGCGTTAGGAAATAGATTTGCAGACCTCTTTACTGGTTGCAGCTGGCCATCACAGGGTCCTGTGCATTTGCTAGTGTGATCAGTATTCTCCATCATCACATTATCCTCAAACTATGAGTAATTGGTGGTCTAAAGCCTTGTAGTCTGGGGGTGTTCACCCATGTCTGGGGTTAAGCATAGTAGAAGTGGTTATCTAGCTTGAATATGCATCATTTTTTTCCATTCATGCACCATTTTCCAACATTTTTTGTTGAGTTTGTAATGTTCCCGAGCATCTCTGATATGCAACCTAGGAGAGTTTCTTGGGGTGATAATAGTAGCCACCATATATCTTCTCAGAGATAAGCTACCATCACCTGAGCTAGTCTTATTTCCATTGTATTTGTAAGCATACTTTAGTATTCGATATTAATGAAATGAAGCGTTATTTCTGCTGCATCTCTATAGTTATGGTATATGTGTAATTTGTTTCATTCCTGTTTAAATTTTGATCATTGTCTCTCATGCTTTACCGTAATCCAATATCGGATCACTAGGCCCTAAACTGAGACCAACCTCTCAGGCTTTACAGCAATCCAAACACAAATCTGTAGGTCCTAAACTAATACTTATCCCTCAATCTTTACTGTGCATCACACCAAAACTCATTAAGGGATTCCTAGGCCTTTGGGAATGAACCTTGAGACCACCTCTGCCCCGAATTCTGAAATCCATCTAGAAAACCAAAGCTTAAAACTAAAATAAACATCCGAACACCATAAAATCTCAAAAGAGGGAAGGCTAGGTTGAAAACCACTATCATAACTCGAAAAAACCATGCCACTGATAGCAAGAGAGCCATACACAAACATGAAAATTCATGCATGTCCAAACCAACTAGGAAATCACACATGTAAAATGTTACTTGCAAGTATTCCTGCTGAAGCTAGTTGATCCTACTCTCCTTCCTTTATATTTACTTTCCTTCCTTTCCCTTTGCTTGCTTTTCCTTCCTTGATCCAAATCTAGAGTGCTCCAAGAAAACTCTAAGTGACCAAGAGTGAGGGAGAGAGAGAGAATAATGACAGAGCTCCAAACTTGAAATGACAAAAGGTTAGCCAAAGCTTTCCCATTGATCCTCATAAGCCTTTTTATTAATGAGGCCTCTAATTTCTTCATTTTCCATTATTTTCCTTAAATTTCCTCCTCGCATGCAACGTGTGACATTTCACCTTACTTTTCTCCTAATTTCCTTTATTTTCATAAATAAATGTGCCAAAAATGCCATTTTACCTCTTTAATGCCTTTGCCTTTTCCTTTGCCAATTTCCTTAGCCAAAAACACACATCCAGTGATGCCCACTAGGATATATTTACCCAACATTTAGCTTGGAATATGTGTCCCATTCCTGTGTTCTTATTTTTCCTTTATTAACCTTTATTACATTAACTTTTCACTAGGACTGTTACAATGGTATCACTATTGTGCATATATTGTATATGTTGTACATGTTGCATCTATGATGTTCTGTGCATGTGGTGTTATGTATATATAGTGTGTGTACATGTTGTTATGCAATGTTATGTAAAGGCTGGTAGAGATAATGTTGTGTCAATATTGCATATGCACTATTGAGCATAGATGGTGCTATGTACATATTGGATTTGTGGAGTTGTGTGCATATGGTGTTGTGCACATGTTGGATATGCAGTGTTGTGTACATATGATTCTATGTACATGTTGGATATGTAGTGTTATGCACATGTGGTGTTGCGTGCATGTTGTGTTAGGGTCTTATAATAATAGGATTCATAATTTTGAATTGACTATGGTTAGTATTGTAATATTATACATACCTTTGCTTTCTGCAAATGTTTTCTATATTAGAATTAAAAAATGTAAAGAAGTTATGTCCTAAAATAATAATCAAAGAATAGAAAAAAGAAACAAAGGGACAAAAAGAATAAGAAAAGATCAAAAAATGAAAATATATGAACCCCAAATAAAAAAACAGATCACGAAAGTGTGTAAGTCTAAATGCCACTACTATGTTACTTCTTCTGCAAATAATGGTTGCGTGCATATTTTCATACATGCCACAACCCATGGTAGTCAAACTACTTAATCTTGACTATTTTATGTTTGAATTTTATGTTTATAGTTAGAGAATAAAATTTGACCAAACTGTTTAATCTTGGTAGATCATTAGATCGGTAGAGAAAATAAAAGGATCTCATCAACTTAATCTGAGCCCTTGGAAGATATAAGGTTAGAATTAGATAGTTTAGTTTATAAAAGAAAAGGAAAGAAAAGGGTATGCTAGCCTAAATGCACCCAAATAAGTATAAAGAAGAATAAAATGATAGGGTAGGTAATGGGTAAGTAGAAGAAAGGTTTGTTGAAGTATAAAGTTGATTGGATCAAAACAAATTCATCATGCTTAGACATATGCACTAATATCTATGATCAATTATGAAGGCAAAAGAAAAGCTTTACAAGTTAATTTAATTCACTCCCCCTCAGTCATTTTTACCCTATACTTATTAATTTCCTATCCACAAGCATGTTCTTGTACTTTTAATCCTTCAAAGTCAAAGAGGCTCAGAGCATTTCTCTGACTTTTGGTGGGACTGGACCTTTGGCTTAATAACTTATGGACATTAAGTGCTAGAATTCCCTTCATAAAAGTCATTTCCCTTCATTACCCTAATAAAACCCCTTTTCCTAAGGTTAAACACCATTTGCCTATGAAAACTAAAAATCCCATGTTAAGTTCCATTTTCACTCAAAACCCCACAAAAAGGCTTTATCCTAAGTAGAAGTGTTAAATGATTATGTGGGGCATCAAAATGGACAAATCATGCCTAAAAATCATATTTTACACTATGCCTAGTGTATTTTACATTCCCGCACATTCATTTCATATTAACATGCTAACCTAATGTATTACCTCCCCGATATACTTTTTTCCCATATATTAATTAAATCCCATAAATAAATACCCCCAACCCTTAGTTTAAATATAAACTATAGTTGACCCTCTTAATACACCCCGGCATGATGAACCTAAACTAGCCCCGTCATTACACCCCGCCTGATTGTTTTAAACCCATGATTAAATCTTAAATAATCACAATCCGTTGTAATTAAAGCCCCTGGTCCCCCCTAAACCTCATTTCATTTCGTCCGTGCACCTCCCTCGCCTGACTGCCATTCTATCACCATCCCCTTCATCTGATGGTCCACAGCCATATCAGTCATACCCGATGGCCGATTGTTACCTTCTCGATAAAGCGGTTTCCCTCGAACCCCAAATGCTACGTGTCAGGTGCGGAGGTAGATTGGGTGACACCTCCTCAATACCGCCTTTGCCAAAAAAGTGGCACAATGGCCTGGGAAACTGCCTCCTCGCTCAACCCAAGAAACCACTCACTATTCATAATATAAAAATTCCACTCTAATTTACCCATTACCCATTAAAACCTCGAAAACCCTCATTTTCATGCATTTTACTCAGTTACATAGCGACACCTATCAAACCCTTCTGGCACCACCCTGAGCCTTTGAGACATGATTTCACCATGGATTCCCTCCTGAACACCTTCCAGACACTGTCCACAGTTATTCCCAGTTTTAGTACGGCCTCTAGTAACGTCCTCGCAAAACTATGTTTTATTAACAAATTTTTGTAATTTGCAGGTAATTAGCAGAAGACCAGAGCTTGGATAAATAGTTTCGATACTAGTCACAAAACTTGTTTACTCCAAGACTCGAAAGGAAATCTATTTAAAAAAAATTCATTCAGAAGAAGAAAACAGTTATACACAGAACAGAGAAAGAAATCATTTAGACAGAGACATTAACTGTTAAAACAAAGGAACCAAACATAGCATACAGTCAAAAGACAAATAGATCAAACATACAGAAATTTGATCAGTATCCATTACCAAATGCTGATACATATAAAAAACTAAATAATTTACTATTGAAATACACAGTAAAGAGTTAAAATGTACAGTAAAAGTAAAAACACAGTAAAGGATATTGACATGTCATCAAAGTCAAAGAGTATTAGTGTCAGAGAGTATCAAATGAAAGGCTGAAGTAAATGAAGCATCCAACGTGAAAGATCAAAACAACAAGGCAACATGAAGGGCTAGAAATCAAACCATAGAGGCCATCAGTACCAAAATATAGGGGACAACAACAAACAATTCAATAGCTATCTCTATTTTCTTGCAAGAAGATATTTTTATTTCCTAGATTAAATCTCAAGTTAGTTTGAGATATTTTGTAATAAAATTTTTGTATAAATACTTCAGAATTCGAAGTATGTAGGGTGGATTATTAGACATTTCTATAGAATTCTTGATCAAAAGACTGTAAAGCTATTGTATTGTTGACTGAGCCAACAAGATGGATTGATGAATAAAGACAAGATATTTCACAGGATTCATGTGTTGAGCAAAGTGCAGACAAGTATTTTCTTATGTTATCATTGTCTTTCTTAAATTTTTTCCACAATATTTAGTGTATTTATGAATCTGAATGTTATAACTGGAACAATATCTTAGAATTTGTTTAATTACACTTTGTTTTAACAGTTAGGCATATAAATGTTTTCTACTAACATCTAAGTTAAGAAATTCTTAATTTCTCCTTAGTTTAGGTTGTTTCTTGCTAATCCATATCAAAGGATTTTGAAGTGCCCTTTGCTTTCGATTACCCTCTATTCCTTGTTTATATCCTGGTCTGAGAACCCTTAATTACTCTCTCACCCTGATTAAAACCATTTCACCCCCTTGTTCCAAAGACCTGCACTTTACTCTGCTAGCTTTCCCTTTGAACATTCCCTTTAGTGAGTTGATCTAGTTCTACTACCCTTCTGTTGACTCCATAGCCCAATGGTCTAAAGACATCATTCTATCCATTTGATTTAAGGATCCCACCATCCAATATTCAATACAAATCAAAAACCCCCCTTGAACATTCATAACTAGCCTGAAATCCTAGCAAACAAAGTTAAATCATATAGAGAGAGCCCTCTCTTAGTATAGGTTGGTTAGAGCCTATGCCCAAAAGTTGGTTTGTGGTTACCTCGGTGATTTCTTTCTTTAACCTTGAGAAAATACTGAGTGATAACATGTTGTACATGTCATGCTATGTACATTTGGTGTTGTGTGCATGATTGTACAAGTGATGTTGTGAGCATGTGGTGTTGTGTACATGTTGTACATATGGTGTTGTGTCCAGGGCATGCTGTGTACATGAGGTGCATATGGTACTTTTTACATTTGGTGTCATGTACATTTCATGCATGTGTTGTTGTGTATGTATAGCATTGTGTACACATTGTACAGGTGGTACAGTGTAGATGTGGCATCATGTACACATTGTAGAGGTGGTGTCAGGTACATGTGATGTTGTCTACACGTTATGAAAGTGGTGTTGTGTATAGGTGGTAATGTGTACATGTTGTAGATGCAATACTGGTGTACATGCAGTATTATGTGGATGTCGTACATGTTGTGTTGTGTACATGTGGTATTATGTATGTGCATGGTGTAGTCATGGTATCGTGACATGTGTGTTCGTTGTGTTGTACTCTATGTACGTATATATATATTGTGTTTTACATCAGGTGTAGGTGTATGGATTTTGTTGTGGTGTGCACTGGGTGTACGCGTATGTATTTTGTTTTGGTGTCCTGCCGATGCAAGGGTATGTATTGTGTTGTGTTGTACACTTGGTGTAGGTGTATGTGTGGTATGTCAGGTGTAGGTGCATGTATTGCATGGTGTTGTATGTCGTGTATGGTTGTACGTGTGTGATGCACACTATTTGTATGTGCACATGGTTAAGGAGAAGACATTGGGTGTTTGTTGAGTGTGCCAACTAATCCAGAGTGCATAAGGACTAAGGAAAAAGGTAGAAGCTAAGGATTGTTTAAAGGATAAGTATTAGTGTTTTATTTTGGTTTATTGTTCATCAGATTTATGATTCTAGTCTATGATGATTACATGTGATTTATGATTCTGGTTTATGATGGTTTCATGTGATTTATGATTTTGATCTATGAGGGTTGTGTTTTGAGCTAACTGGTTGTGATATGTTTATACATTATGATTTGGTCAAAGATGCTAGTTTGACTTGTTGTGACACGAAGTGAAAAGAATTACAGGTATACCTTATTGATAGGCTACCAATGAGGTATAATTTGAATTTATTTTAAATCTACTAGAAGTTATGTTATTGGTATAGGAAGCATGGAAATTCCCAATTGGGTGGTTGAAATTGACTGCAAGAATTAGCATTGTCAATGAAAGGAGTTGAAACAAGCAACAATATCTTGGTAAAGCACTTCAGGAGTAGGGCCATTGTGGGACACTGGTACCCAATAGTCTCCATTGATTTCCATGAGCATGCTATGATAGGTATGATGGTTTTGAGGCAGGTATATGCCTTGGTTTTGTATCTTCCAATTCGAGGAAACCTTGCCAAGGGATGGATAGCCCGAGAAAGGGGATGTTGGGGAACTTGGAAGGTGAGTGACTGCACAGAAGGGGTGACCGGATTTCCCGAGGGATTGTGTGTAGGTTTTAACCCCGTACATAAACTAACTGCATACAAATTCTAAAAATATAAAATAAACAATGGCAAGAGCATAACACATAAAACAAATATACACAGAGATTTTCCCCTGGACCCCAAAACCGAGACTACTAGATTGATTTTTCATTATGTTCCTTTCAATGTTACAATACATATATATACATGCCAAAGAATCCATAAACCCCAATCCATTAACCCTAGATTAGAACATAATTGTAGTTCCCTTGACCAGATCTACAAAATACCATGGACCGAAAACTATCGCGCCCAAAACCATGTGCGAAATCCATGCACAAAACCATAAGTAGGCCTGCCCACCTAATATAGGTCCCCAAAAAATTTTCCCTAGGGCACTGCCCCAGACCTCGTAGAGGTGGGCCACTGTCCCCCATGTGACCCCTCCACTACACTCAGTGAATGAAGGGGTGGCTCCATGCCCCCTCTAACCCCCTGGTTTAACAACTGGGGCTAGTCGTGGAAAGAATGTAACACAACCCAACACTACATAGTAGAGAAGGGATGATTGAGGATATATTTGTTTTGGTCATTAGCATTGCGAGATAGAATCAGATGCGCATTGGGAGTGCACCCTGGAATAATGAGTTGGTAAATGTTCGCTTAGAGGAAAAATGGCGTAGGATTATAGCGTTAGACATTTGATGTAGTTTGAATGTGGCAGTGGATTCTTGACTTCCTAGGAAGGAGGTCAATCCTAGCATTACTTTGAGGGTGGAGGTGTGAGCCTCTAAATTCCCTTGTTACAGATGCAGGAATTGTATCCTTTTATTTGTGGGTTTAGAAAATGTGCATATGTATATATGAGGTTATTGTAAATGGTAATGAGTTATGTTATAAAGCTCCAATATGTGGTATGTTGTCATGTTGTCATGGTGTTTTTCTTTTGAGTAGGTCATTTATTGTAAATAATGCAATGAGATAATTTATAAAGCTTCATGGGCATTTATGAGCACTAGTATTGCAGCAAGAATGCTGTAACTCCTCGGGCTACCAACTTTACTTTATCAACCCGGTGTTCGCACAAACTTGGAGGTGACAATGTTGTATACACAAGTAAATGTGATGGGTTTTCTCTTTGTCACTGCTAAGCAAGAGATAACCAATAGGGTTTTTCAAACCATACTTCTATGGATTTGGAAGAAGCTTGATTACCAATGAGGGAAGATAAATCTACTCTAAAAGAAAGCTTGTCTACAACATTAAGGAAAAATACTGAAAGCAAATGCTAAAACACACAATTTCCTAAGTAACTGCTAAGAGGATTTGCTTCAAAAGAATGCTAAGTTAACATGTATGTAATCCTACTATCCTAAGCATGCAGATTCAAACCATCAAACCTTCTTCTGTTGTGCATGTAAATGAATAAAATAAATATTTTTTCTTTTTGTCTTTCTTTTTTATATGAGAGTGTGAAAGCTAATCTCTTTTGGTGATGTGGCAGGTGGCTTAGAGATGATGGTGAATGGTCAAAATGCTTGGGAGACAAGTAGGGACCCTTTGCTAGCTTCCTAGAGGATTTTTCCTCAATTCTGCCTCAAACTAGTCCACTATAGGTAAACCTACAGGATGTCCTAATGCGTTCTACAGGATGTCCTGAAAACCTACATGATCCTCTATATTTCTACAGGATACAACCAAGATTAAAAGGATGGGTGTTGAAGGTGATGTAAGGCTTAGGGAAGGTGGTTGGTGGATGGAATGAGGCAAGCAAGTGCCTAGGACCACTTCAGAACTCAAAACCAAAGTTGGGAGATGGCTGGATTTGCTCAACAAGCATGGAGAAGTTTCGTTGTGAAATGATAAAAAGAAGTTGAGGACTATGGATATATGAAGCTGGAATGAGGTTGCTAACTATGAAATATCTCTATACTTCTGAAACATGTGCACTGCATCAAACATTGACATTTACCGAAAAACCATGCAAACAAGAAGAATTTCAATTATCTATGGGAAACAAAATTTCATGAGCTAGCTGTCTACTTCATGCATGAGAAAAACTTTGTAGAATAAGATGAAACATTGATGAGATCTAATCTAAGACTAAAGATATAAGTGAGGATAATTAGATCCTACTCTTGCAAATTGATCAAATGCTAGTCTAAACACAAAAAACCCTAAATTCCATGAGAAAGTAGAATTATGTCTTTTTGGGGCTGCATAGGAGTTATTTCCTCAAACCATGATCCCTGAAGGAAGGAGTGAGGCCAAAACCACCTATTGACAGATTTTTGATGTTCCTTTGTCTCTTCTAAACTATTACTGAAGTAAAGCACAAATGGAAGCAAACTAATAAGCAAACTAATCAAATCTACACTACTTGCAATGAAATAATTCTAAAGAAAATTCAACCATTAATCTATGAAATCAATCTAAGCATACAAATACAAGAAGAGGATACTTTGTTTCTACGGTTAGGCCCTAGCTCAAGATCTTCAGCCCTATGAGTTAACTCAGTGCTGGATCAAGGAATTGCTCATTCACATTATTGAAACACAAAATTACATAACAATGTCTTGCACAAGTCTTGAACTCGAAAATGGCTAGTTTTTTTACAGCAAAAATTCGAATCCTAATGAGACTCTAGGCCTCTTTATCTATACAATTAAATTCTCCAATGACTTCCTTAAATCTAGGGAGGCTTGGCTCCCAAACTCAAGATAGACTAGCTCTTTAACTGTCACTTGCTCGACTGCCTTTTGATATCCATGGCCTGGCTGCATGTACTCTGAGCTAGTGTGATTGATGGAGGAATATTTGAATGAGGGAGGAGTCAATGAGGAGGATCTTCCTCGTACAATCTCTCCTTATGGTCTCATTCAATTTTCAACCCTTAATTAGCCAAAATTCCATGATTTTCTCTCACAAACCTGCAATCAATGCACATTAGTCCACTAGGCATAATATCTCACTTTGACTCATCTCATTAAACAAAATACAATCAAAATATGTAATAAATTGTGAGAAGAGTTGATTTGACTAAGCTAAGAGGTGGATTAAGGTCCATATATAGTTACCCAATGATGAGGCTCATCATCACCCCCCTAATGAAAGTGGTTCTCATCTTCTGAGAAACTCAATCAATATCCACGTATTTCATGGCTCTAGTGGCCTTCCTGACATCCCATGCTTCTGTTGTAGTTTCCTCTTCCTATGCATAGAATTTTGTCTTCCTTGCTATCTCCTCCAACTGATTTCTTTCTTCCACTTCCTTTCTTCCTTCCAACATTCCTAAGAGAAGTGGTGGACCGAGTATTAAGCCAATCCAATTGACTTTGAGTCTTTGGAGAGCTTGCTTGTACATGGGTGTCATGTTCAGTGCTTCTCTCATTCTTTGAGGAGAATGGTAATCTCTGATTTTCAAATTGTAGGGAAAAGTTTTACATCTCCTTTGGCAAGATTTCATGTTGTCATATCCTAAAAACCTGAACATATCCTCAAAGTGTGTAATTTCTTTCTCTTGGGTAGAAAGGTACCTAGGTGCAAGTTGAGGGTCATTTGCAATCAAGTTACATGTGCTGATGACAAACATTGGATTTGACTGCTCTGCTCTTATCATGAGAGGTTATGTTTCTTCCATTGCCATTATCTTCTTCATTTTTGCAGCCCTTGCTTCCTTATGGTTGATCCATGATGCCAAATCCATCAACTGCAAGTCCCCTAGTTTTGAATTAGGATCTGTCAAGGCTAAATTATGTAGGTAGAACTCAGACAATTTAGCCCTATCCTCCAATGTGCTTTGATCACAAAGATCAAAGAACTATCTATAATCTTGGAATGGCATAGTTCCTCTCTATGCTAGGGTCTTGATTTGGAACTACAACCAATGTTCCTTAAGGTATAATGCATATGAATTAGTTGGAATCTTGCACTAGATTTCCTCTAAAGATAGACTAGCCATGGATGCCAATTGATTATCTCTTGCTTGTAGTTGTCCCCTTAACCATGCATTTTCTGCCTCCAACTAAGATTTCATCATTGCCTCTATGTCCCTTAGGCTGCTTAGTTCTATGCCCATCTCTTTATATTCTTGCCCCATGTGACCTATGTCATCTAGCCCTTTGGATTTGGAAATCTACATCCATCTATGTGTTCTTTCCCTTTCGTTCTCAACCTTAAAGAATAAGGGGATGGAAAATTTATATCAAATGACCCTACCCCCTATAATAAAATTCTAGTCGGAGTCAAGGTTAGGTTGAGGGTTAGGTTCCTTAGCTCTAGATTGTCCTTCCTTGTCTCTTGCTGCACATTCCCTTCTTCGTCCAATTTATGAGTTTCTTGTAGTTTTAGCAACGTTTCCTGTAGGATTGCCTCTGCTTCCTATAGGTCCTTCTGTATATCTTGTAGGATTCCTTTTCCTTTGGATGAGGCAGGTATAGTCACAGGAATTCTAACATAAGTGATAGGAGACTTGGGAGAGGCTTGTCCCGATGATCCTTCTCCTTGAGTTTTCATAAGAGGAGCTATCTTTTCCAGCTATTTTTGGAGTCTTCAAAGACAATAGGAACCTTGGTTGGAGTTTGAGGTTTTCCCTAACTTACTATTGTACTTTTTTATTTCCTAAAGTGTAATGGATTTTGTCTTTGTCTTTTCCCTTTTTGTTTGATAGGGGTACTATGGGTAGTGAGGGCAGCTGTTGCCTCTTTCTCAGTGGGTTCTGGAGATACCCTGGGTGATTCCTCCTTGCCTTTTGCCTCCCCTTTTCCATCATCCTTTTCAATTTTGTCTTTCTCCTCTTCTTCTCCCTCTAGTTCCTCACTATGTTCTTCAGTTTCCTCCTTTGCATCCTCTTCTATCTCTTCACAACTTTCCTTCTCTTTTCGTTCCTCTTCTTCCTCATTTATTTCCTCTTCATCCCTCTCTATTTCCTCTTCCTCCTTTTCAGTTTCTTCTTCATCCTTCTCTATTTATTCTTCATCCCTTTCACTGGCAGTGGGGCTTTTGTCATATTCAAGGGATTTTATATCTTCCTCTATCTACATGTCTCTGAAATTTTACCATGTGATAGGGATTCTGAGGTTTTGGAGGGCATCTTCTATGATAAGTATAATTAACCCATGATGGGCTAGCTATTGATGGTTCCCTTCCTGTACCTTAATGCTCATATATATTACTGATTGAAGAAGGAAATAGGGTATGATAACTCTGTTTTGAGGTGGTGTATCTGCTCCAAACCTCAACTCTTGGAGAAGCCTAAAGTGGTATCCATATACCGCAATGTACCTACATTCACATGATATATAATTTATAAGGTGGTAGCTAATTTCATTCTAGGGATATGGTAGGCTTGCTCTTCTCACTCCATTTTTGTCTTCCATGGCCTCCTCTCCTTCTAAAAATAATTTCTTCTTTATAGTTTGGCTATTTCCCTTATCCTCCTTTCTCCAAGGTACTCCTAAAGGAAGGGTGGTGATTATGCCTATGATTTCAGGGGTGATTTCTATAGAGAGGCCTTTCACCACAACAGTGGCATGGGTCCTAGTCAGTGGAATGAGGGAGAGAGGAAAATATCTCGCTACTTCATCATCACACCCCCTCAATTTCTCAAAGAAACCCATCCAATTATGTCTTGTGAATATCTCTATCACATGAAGGTGCTGATGAATCCTCACTACGTTGATGGGTTCCCTCTTATTAAATCCCCTGGCCATTTTCTTTGATGGATGGAGGGGTGTATATGTCTAATACAAAATTTAATGAACGAGGAAATTTAAATGATGGAGGGTTTCCCTTATGCTGCAATCATTTTCAACAAACTAGAAGGTTTTTTTATATTATTTTCACTTGGAAAAATGTGGGGAAATATAGAGCCTACCTCCTTATGATTGCTTGATGAAGCCAACCCCTATTTTTCCCTTTTAAACATGCTCACTGCCAATCTTGTAGGTGTTGGATTGTATGCTATAGGATCTCCTGTAGGATTTCCTGTAGATGGTCCTACGTAGGAAAAAACAAATCATGCCTTTCCTATAGACTACTTGAGGGTTGAGAGAGACTTTGCTAGTGTGTAGCCTTGAGAATGTGAATGCTTCTATGCATGGGGATCAACATTCATTTCCTCATATGGATGATTTGAGTGGGGTGTTATGCTAGAAGACGAGGTACGAGTATCCATTTTTGGACGTTGGTCCCACTCTCCTCACCTCGTAATCAACTCCCACTTCAGGAATCCATAGCTTAACTACTTTCAACCTCATCCCTTCTTTTCCTTGACTTGACTGCTACCACGTGTGTAAGGACTAATTGTCTTCTCCTCGTTGATTGAGTGAAGGTGGCTAAGTTAACTGACCACCTTTTGCTTATAAAACAACTCTTTCAAAACTTTTACATTTTTTATTATATTATGCTAATGAGAGAGTGGAAGTGAGATAATTATCTGTAGTAATGATGCCTTGATGTTGTTTTTTAAAGAATGAAGTCTTTGTTGTTTGTTTGTTGCATGTGCTCCTTTCCTTTTTTTATTGTCCTTTGATGTGCAGCTACTTGGATGGTGATGCTGATGATCCTGATGCTGCTGTTAGGCTCTAGAAAAGCTTAGTCTACCTCTGGATCTCCATGCTTGAAGCTGATTACAACCTGTGATTTTTGTTTTGTAGGATAGGCTGCTACATGATTTCTTATAGGATGTCTTGTAGCTGCTTCTCCCTAAAAAATTTTAATCATTTTCTACTGTTGGAGCCTGAGGATGGTTGGCATGGGAAAAGAAGGGGTACAGGGATTTGTGAATGAGGAAAATAGCCTTTAGGTGTTGTCCCCTTTCTCTTTGTCTTCGTCCTCTTTTCTATGTGTTTTTTTTTTTTGAAATCTGTATTTTTTATTAAACTAGCTTTTTTTATGAATGTAGGGGTCATCGTGGTGGAGAGAGGTATGGTGATGAGATGGTGAAGTAGGGATTTTTTTTTTTGACATAGGAAGTTCATCCCCTTGCTCTAGGGTTACTTCCTTTAGGATTCTCAAGCCACTATAATTCCTACTGGATCATCATGTAGGTTTTCAGGGAATCCTGTAGAAAACACAAAACCCTTGCAAACTGAGATAAATGAGTGGAAAAATGGAGGGAATGATGGAATGATGAAGGGTAATGAATGGAGAAATAAAAAAAATGAGCTGGATAGGTCCCTTTTGATTCCCTCTTGTTGCTCTGATCCTCCTCCTGCTGACCTACAAACAATATTTTCAAAGTTTTCTTTTCTCTCTCTTTTTTTTTTGAAAGCAACTAGTCTGCCTCCAGGAGGTTTTCATCCTAGTTGCTTGTCCTAGGCACCTCAAAAGAGGTTTTCACCAAGATATCTTCTTATTTATCTTTTTTTTTTTAACACCATTGGGCCACCTCAAGAGGTTTTCAACCCAACAGTGGGACTCAAGTGCCTCATGGAGGTTTTTACCCGAGTCTCCTTATTTTTCTCTTTTTTTCTTTTTTCTTTTTTAGTGACTTTATGAGGTAGTAGCTGAGACTTGCTCCACCACCATCACTATTTTGTTGATACCATTAGTGAACTCTTGATTTGACAATGGCTTTTTGTAAACCTTCAATTTGTGCCCATTAACAAGTAAAGGAATAGCCTCTACATCTATGGTTCTAATATGCACTAAACCATTACCATGACATTTCTCTATGACATAAGGCCCTAACGATCTAGTCCTTAACTTGCCCTTAAAGTATTTATATCTGGAATCATATAACAAATCCCAATCACCTTCTTGAAATTTCTTGTCCTTCATGTTCTTTTCATGCAAAATCTTCCTTTGAATTTGAGTCACCTCTGTGTGTAGGAGGGTCTGCATTCTGAACTCATATAACCCATTCAACAGGAGAAATCTCTCTTTTTGTGCACTCCTGAGATCTAGTTCTAGTTGGGCTTCCATCCTCAATGTATTATACTCAAATTCAATGGAAAATATGTCCTTCTTCCCATAGAACAACTCATAGGGTGTGAATCCATTGGTGGTCTTCCAGGTGGTATTATAGGCGCAGGTGTCCTCAACTAATCTATTTGCCCAATCTTTTCTGCTGCTACTAACCACTTTGGTCAGAATGCCCTCCACCACACTGTTGGTCACCTGCACTTGCCCATAAGCTTGTGGGTGATAGGGAGTGGAGGTTCTATGCTTGATGTTGTGTTGGCTTAACAAGTCTTCAATCATGTTGGATGTAAACTGGCTTCCTTGATCAGTGACTAGTTCTCTAGGATACCCAAACTTGTAAAACACATTTTCCCTTAAGAACTCAACCACTTTCTCCTATGTTGCTACCTTGATTGACTTGGTTTCAGCCCACTTGGTCAAATAGTTAGTGCACATAATCATGTACTTATTTTTCTTGGATGGAGGGTCAATAGGTCTAATGAAATCCATGCCCCACTTATCAAATGGCTCGAAAGTCAATTAAGGTTGCAGAGGCATTTCATCCCTTGAAGTAGGCTTTCCCATCCTTTGGCACCAATCACATTGACTAATATAACTTCTCACATCCTCATGAACAGTGGGCCAATAATAACCAACTTGTAACACATTGAATGTTGTCCTCTTGGTTGCAAAGTGACCTCCATAAGGCCCATCATGATAGGTCAGATGGATGTCAAAGACTTCCTCCTCCATGACACATTTTCTCAGAATTTGATTTGGGCCTAGTTTGAAGATGTTGCCCCCAATTTGAGTCAATGGGGCAATCTTCCTAAAAATCTTGCTTTTCTCTTTGGACGGAAAATTCGGTCAGAACTGTGCAGAAACCAAGTAGTTTTCTATGGCAGAAAACCATGGAGAGAGAACTGAAATGACGAATAAGTGTTCATCCAGTCACTGATCATCAACCATTCCTTTCTCCCTTGTAGGCAAAGTTAATCTGGAAAAAAAAATTGTAACAAAATTTTCCTTACCAGACTTATCAACAATAGTTAGATCAAATTGCTATAATAAAAGTAATCATCTAATAATCCAGGCATTCACATATGGTTTATTCATTAAATATTTAATTGCAGCATGGCTAGTATGTACAAATGTTTGATAACCTGTAATGTAATGCCTAAATTTGTTCAATGAATGAACAACAACTAGGATCTCTTTTTCAGTCACTGTGTAGTTTAGTTTGGCCTTTGACATATTCTTACTGATAAAGTAAATGGCATAAGGCAATTTGTAATCTATCTGGCCTAGAGCTACTCCTATGGCTTTGTGTGAGGCATCAACATGTATATGAAAGGGAAGGGCCCATTCTGGGCCTCGAAGAATAGGTGAAGTGGTTAATTTGTCCTTCAAGGTGTCTAAGGTCTCTTGACAACTTTTTGACCCTACAAACTGAGAGTCTTTGTCCAACAACCCAAATAAAGGAGAAGCTAACTTGCTAAAGTCTTTTATAAACCTCCAATACTATCCAGCTAAACCTAGAAAACTTCTGAAATCTCTTTGTCTTTGCGGAGGTGGGACCCTTTGGATGATGGCTATTTTGTTTGGGTCCACCTGTAGTCCTTGATGGGATATTGAATGGCCTAGAACAGTGCTTGCAGTCATCAAGAACTCACATTTTTTCAATACTAAGGGATAGGTTCATTTCAATGCATTTGTTCAGCACCTTACCTATGTTGGATAGAGCCTCCTAGAAATCACACCCATAGGGTGTAAAATCGTCCATATAAATCTCTACTTCATCATGGAGTAGCTCAACAAAGATACTCAGGCTTGCTCTCTGGAAAGTGGCAGGGGCATTGCATAGGCCAAAAGGAAGGACACTATAGGCAAAAGTACCCCAAGGACAAGTGAAGGTGGTTTTATCCTAGTCTTCTGGGCTGATATAGATTTGATTGTACCCGTTGAACCCTTCTAGGAAAGAGAAAAACTTTTTCCTTGCCAGGCCATCTAGCACTTGGGTAATGAAAGGTAGAGGGAAATGGTCCTTCTTTGTCGCTTTGTTTAACTCTATGTAATCGACACAAATCCTCCACTTCCCATGTTTATTTGGAACCAACACCAAAGGAGAGACCCACTCACTATCCGAGATAGGGTAAATGAATCCTACATCTAGCAGCTTTTGTAGTTCTTCTTTGACTATATCCTTGAGAGTTGGATTCATTCACCTTTGGGGTTGTCGGACTAGTTTGCAACCTTCTTTGATATAAATGTGGTGAGTACACACTGAGGGGTGAACTCCCTTCATTTCTTTGTAACTCCAAGCAAAGGCATCTAGATGTTCCTTTAGCATGTTGCACAAATTTTCTTCTTGGTGTACAGAAAGAGATGGGTTGAACTTCAAAGTTCTCTTAGGGAAAAATTCTATGGCTTTGACATGAGTAGGGTTTGAATCAGCTAAGCATAGATCAATGTGATAGTTGTTCTGGGTTTCTTTTACTACTTCCTCTAAGGACAATGTACTGGGAGTTGGACTTTGGAGTATGTGTTCAATCAAATCATCTTCATCGCATTGTCCTCCTCCCATGGTTGTTTCTAAGGTATAGAGTTGGGCTAAATAAACTTCATCTTCTTCCTCCTCCTCCAACCATAAATGCAGGTCATGCTCCAGAGATGCCTAGGAAAGAGGGTATAGGACTAACTACTTGTACATATGCCCATTTTTTATAGTCATATTTCTAGCCCTACAAATGATGTCAACGTCCACAGTGGCTAACTAGGGCCTCCCAAGGATGAGAGGGTAGCCATTAAGCTTGGACTTAAGCTGGAGAACGAGAAAATCTGTAGGGTACTCCCAAGAGTTAATAGATACCATCACATCCTCCACAATCTCCTCAAGGGTCACTATGGAACGATCTGCAAGTTCCAAGACTGCTTTTGTCTTTCTCAATGAACCCTGGAGATTCAGCTTGAGCATGGTGTCCTTAGTCATCACATTAATGGCAGTCCCAAGATCAATCGAAGTGTGTAGGAAAATGGTCCCATTGATGTGCACATCTACTATAGGGCTTCTAGGGTCCAAATACTTTGGACAAATTACCTACCCCATCATTAAGTCGGATAGTTATCCAATGACATTAATGGTAGGGGCGTCTCTTTTTCAACTCCCTGGATGTTTGAAGCAATTATACCTAATCAACTTGTTGTAAATAGGTACATCCTTTATCACTTGGAGAAGTGGAATTTTGACACATAGATTTTTCAATTCTCCCAGAAGTTCAATCTCTTCTGGGGTAGGTTGGAGTGGTTGGGTTAATATCTCAGGAAAGGGTGGTGGATTTACTTTAGGCATGCTTTCCTCTCTTTCTTCCTCATTCTTGCTAGGTGGAGGTAGAGGTTGGTTGTTTGGGAGTACTCTCCCAGATCTCAGGTTGATTTCCAGAATCTCCACAGCGTAAGCAGGATAGGATGTATCTCCACTGCATACTTGTTTTGCTTGTTTATTGTTTGGGTTTGGATTTGGCTGGGTAGGCATCTGGGGTTGTTTAGGTGGAGCAGGGTGTAAAGGCTCTAGTTGAGTAGGTGGTGAAGGGAATATAGATGGAGGATTATTGTATGGGGGCTTCCACCCCTAGGGAAATACATTCCACTGAGGTTGTGGCAGAGCATATGGCTGAAATGACTGGCTTGTCGGCTAGGAATGATACTAAGGTCCAAAAGACCAAGGAGGAGGTGTAGATGAGGAAGGATGAGTAGGGGGCCCCCAACAGAGAATGGATGTGGTCTGGTTGGGGTTGTAATATGCATGGGATGACCCTTGCATGCCCTGCTGGTATGGACAAGTCCCACGAGGTCTCCTTTGATTTATGTAGCAGAGATGTTCAGTCACCCCTTCAGCTCCCTCATATACAGATTTTAGTCGAGGTAGAAAGGGCACTTGTCTGTGGAGTGGTTTTCTTCACCAGGCTGAGTAGACTTCAATCAGTTTTAATGGACATTCATTCCTAGGGTGCATCCTTGTGCATCTAGGGTAGAAAATGGCTAAGGCTCTCTCTGCTTCCTCCTATTTTCTCTTAATGTGCATAATGTCCATCTTTAGGGCAAGAGTTTGCAACATCTCACTCTTGAAATCTTCCAGCATGTTTCCAATTTCACCCTTGATGGATGTATTGGAAGAGGATGGACTGACCATAGGTTGACTAACGCTACCCTCTTTCCTAGCTACCCTAGAATGGTTTCTAAAGATAGTCTTGATATCTTCATAGGGTAGCTGGTAGATGTCCCCTCCTGCCAACAAGTTTAGGGTTTCCACAAGATCTTCTCTTACCCCTCTAAGCAAGACTAGCTTCAATGACTCAAGGTCAAGTGTGTACCTAACCCTTTTGTAGATAAGTTGGAATCTTCCTTCATAATCCTCTAGGGATTCATCACACCCTAAAGTCATCCTAAAAATTCCCTCTTTAATGTCTTTAGACCTACAGTAGTCTTGATACTTGTTGTTTAAGGTTTGCTACATCTGAACCCAAGTTGTGATGTTATCCCTAGGTAAACCCATGAACTAGCGCAAAGATGCATCCTTGAGAGTGGATGGGAATAGTTTCAAATTTTTCTCATCATTGGTGTAATCATAGGTTTTTCATATAATAGCAAACTCAAAAAGAAAGTGTCTGGATCTTTTGATATCAGGCCATGGAAATGAGGAAGAGTAGAGGGGCTTATATTGTTCATCTTGGTATGTTGATTAGTTTCTCTGATGGGAAAGGCACCCTCAACTCTTTCTGTATTCCTCTCTCATTTCTATTTTCAGCCATTGGGTTAGTTGGAATGGGTTCTTCTTCTTCTTCTCCCCCTGTAGGTTCCTAAAATATATTTGGTTGTTCACCTAAGGGTTCCTCCAATTCACAGCCACGAAAGAATAGGGAAGGTTGGCTTTTTGAAGTGGTGGGGGTATTTGGCAAAATTTCCCTAAGTTATCCCTATTCCTACGAGGCATGAAAGAAGCATTTTTGTTTTGTTTTGTGTTTTTTTTCAATCTTTGAAAATAATTATAGGATTGAAATTGTAGATTGAATGAAAACTAACTTCTTGAATGAAATCTTACTTGCAGAATGGAAAGGAAAGCAAGGAATGAAGAATGGAAAAGAAAACCATATAAATTAATTTTGCAGAAATGAAGCTAATAGAAAAATATCAAAGACAAGAAATGGAAGAAAGAAATAAGTAATCATATATTACTTAGGCACCTCCCTAGCAATGATGCCAGAAAGTGATGACCACCAATATTGAAGCAAGAGTGCTACAACTCCTGGGGCTACCAAATTTACTTTATCAACCCCGGGTTCATACAAAATTGGAGGTAACAGTGTTGTATACACAAGTAAATGTGATGGGTCTGCTCTTTGTCACTGCTAAGGTAGCGATAGACCACTAGGGTTTTTCAAATGAGACTTCTATGGATTTAGAAGAAGCTTGATTACCAATGAGGGAAAGAGAAATCTACTCTAAAAGAAAGCTTGTCTACTGCAGTAAGGAAAAAGATTAAAATCAAATGCTAAAACACACCATTTCTTCACTAACTGCTAAGAGGCTTTGCTTCAAAAGAATGCTAAATTAACATGTATGCAATCCTACTATACTAAGAATGAAGATTCAAACCATCAAACCTTCTACTATTGTGCATGTAAATGAATAAAATAAATCTGCTTTTCTTTTTGTCTTTTTTCTTATATGAGAGTGTGAAAGATAATTTGTTTTGGTGATGTGCTAGGTGGCTTTGAGATGATGGTGAATGGTCAGAAGACTTGCGAGACAATTAAGGACCCTTTGCTAGCTTCCTAGAGGCTTTCTCCTCAATTCTTCCTCAAAATAGGCGACTGCACGATGTCCTAATGCGTTCTACAGGATTTCCTGAAAACCTACAAGATCCCTTGTATTTCTACAAGATACAGCCGAGAGCAAAAGGATGGGTGTTGAAGGTGATGTAAGGCTTAGGGAAGGTGGTTTGTGGATGGAATGTGGCAAGGGAGTGCCTAGGACCACTTCAAAACTCAAAACCAATGTTGGGAGATCCCTGGATTTGCTCAACAAGCTTGGAGAAGTTTCCTTGTGAAATGATGAAATTGGTGAGAGTTTTAGTGAAAGAAGGTAAGGACCATGGATAGATGAAGCTAGAATGAGGTTTCTGACTATGGAATCTCTCTATACTTATGAAACACCTGCATTGCATCAAACATTGACATTTACCCAAAAAGCATGCAAACAAGAAGAATTTCAATTATCTAAGGGAAACATAATTTCATGAGCTAGTTGTCTACTTCATGCATGAGGAAAAATTTGAAGAATAAGATGAATCATTGATGAGATATAATGTAAGACTAAATATAGAATGATGATAACTAGATCCTACTCTTGCAAATTGATCAAATGTTGGTCTAAGCATGAAAACCCCAAATTCCATGAGAAAGTAGAATTCTATCTTTTTGGGGATGCATAAGAGTTCTTTCCTCAAACCATGATCCTTGAAGGAAGGAGTGAGGCCAAAACTACCTATTGATAGTTTTTTGATGTTCCTTTGTCTCTTCTAAACTACCGTTGAAGTAAAGTTCAAATGGAAGCAAACTAATAAGCAAACTAATCAAATTTAAACTACTTGCAATGAAATAATTCTAAAGACAATTCAACCATTAATCTATGAAATTTATCTAAGCATACAAATACAAGAAGAGGATCATTTACTGCTAGATTTTGGCCCTAACCCTAGAGCTTCAACCCTCTAAGTTAACTTAGTGCTAGATCAATGAATTGCTCTTTCTCATTATCAAAATAGAAAATTACATAACAATGTCTTCCATAACTCTTGAACTCGAACATGACTAGTGTTTTTACAGCAAAAATTCGAATAATAATGAGGCTATAGGCCTCTTTATTTATACAACTGAAGTCTCCAACTACTTCCTTAGATATAGGGAGGCTCATCTCCCAAACTCAAGATAAACTAGCTCTTTAACTATCACTTGCTTGGCTGCCTTTTGATCTCCATGACTTGGTTGCTTGTACTCTGAGCTCGTGTGATTGATGGAGGATTATTCGAATGAGGGAGAAGTCAACGAGGAGGATCTTCATCCTACAATCTCTCATTCTTGTCTCATTCTAGTTTTATCCCTTAATTAGTCAAAATTCCATGATTTTCTCTCATAAACCTACAATCAATGCACATTAGTCCACTAGACATAATATCTCACTTTGACTCAACTCAGTAAACAAAATACAATCAAAATATGTAGTAAATTGTGAGAAGAGGTGATTTGACTAATCTAGGAGTTGGATTAAGGTCCATATAGTTACCTAATGATGAGGGTCATCAGGCATTATGTTTTCTTTTCAACGTTTTTATTGAGGTCTTAGTGTGGTTTGACACCAAGGATGTGTGTTCCCCAAGGGGACGGGTTTCGTAACAGCCTTGGTGAAAATTCCAAGGAAAAAAAATTAATGAAGGAAAAATAAGACCACATGTAAGGAACACGTATTCCAAGTTAAATGTTGGGCAGGACATTCTAGTGTGGGTGTTCATTTCAGTTTATTATGGCTAAGGAAATTGGCAAAGGCATTAAAGAGGCAAAAAGGCCTTTTAGGCACATTTATTTATGAAACTAAAGGAAATTAGGAGAAAAGGGGGGGTGAAAGGTCACAGGTTTCATATGAGGAGGAAAATTAAGGAAAAGAATGGAAATTGAAGAAAATAGAATCCTCATTGATAAAAAGACTTATGAGGATGAGTGGGTAAGATTTTGGTCAGTGTAAGATTGGTAAGTTCAGTTTTGGAGCTCTCTCATTATTCTCTCTCTCTCTCTCTCACTCTCAGACACTTAGAGTTTTCTTGAAGCACTCTAGACTTGGAGCAAGGAAAGGAAAAGCAAGCAAAGGATAGGAAGGAAAGCAAGGATCACGCAAGGAAGAGAAGGATCAAGTAGCTTCAACAAAAATATTTGTACGTAACATATTGCATGTCTGATTTCCTAGTTTGTTTTGACATGCATGGCTTTTCATGTTGGTGTATGGTTCTCTTGTTGTCGATGGCATGGTTTTTATGAGTTATGACAATGGTTTTCAGCCTAGCCTTTCCTTTTTCTGGACGCCACGGTGTGTTGGGATGTTGATCTCAATTTTGAGCTTTGGGGTTGTCGGATGGATTTCGAAATATGGGGCAGAGGTGGTCTCAAGGTTCATTCTCAAAGGCCTAGGAATCCCTTGACTGGTTTGGTGGGATACATGGTAAATCCTAAGGGAGGTGTCACGATTTAAGGCCTAGTGATCCAGGATTGGATTGTGTTAAAGTGTGAGAGACAAGAAGGCGAAAAATTCATTAAGGAAAGTTATGGATTCGAGACAGAATTATAATTTTGGTTATGCTTTTTTATAAGAGCACGGGTTTTGGTGTCATCATAGTTTAGTGAGGGTGGAGGTGGTTTACATTTGGATTCCCTCGGTTGTTTTTAGATTCGTTTATCCATGAGATCCCACATTCATGCTAGGAATATGGCATGAGGGTGACTAGCTGAAAGAAAGATTTGGTTCATCCATGTGTACAGTCGAGTGGTATGTGGAAATATAACTACTCTTTCTTTTGTACTTATTAATATGTGTATTTAATGGTTTATGTCTCACTGTGATTTTCATGGTTTAATGTTGGTTATAAGCATGGTTATTTCATTTATTTACTTGTAACTAAGAGGATAATGGATGCTAGACCTAATTAATGTCATAATAGTTCAAGGGAGAAGATGGTGATCCTTCTTCGCATGTCTCGTAAGAGTTTTCAGTCATTCATGTTCTTTCTTGTATCCTAGAACTGTATATTTTATTGGTGCCAAGTGTTTGACATAATATCAGTCCTGGTTGGGTATGGTCAGGCCTAGTCCTAGAGTTAGTTTTTGGTTTATTAGTCTTGTCATCATGTGTCTAATGGATTCTAGAATTTACAGCAAGTTCTGGGCAGTGGCCAAAATTCTGGGCTTGAAAAGTGTCTTAAACCCGTGGGCTCTAACACAAGTCTACTAGAAATACTCCCTAAACGCATGCATGCAGGCTTGTGGGAGCATCTAGAGCTCTCCGGATGCTTGCATACCCATAAGATGGAATCATCTGGAGGTTTAATAGCTTAAAAACTTAGTGGGACCCAGAGGCATGATACCTGTGTGGTTGAGATGGCTCCTGGAGTGTTGTTGCTGATGTGGAAGGTATGCTTGATGTGTTTTCATTTATTCCACTCTCTTAAGGAAACCTAGGAGGTTGAATCATATCATAGTAGCCTCTCGCCACATGGTAACCCTAGTTGGTGAGTTACTTGGGTAGATATGGGAGGATTGTGTTACAATAATAAATACACAAGAATGAATTGAAACTTTTACCTTGTATTCTTCTTGACATTAAGGTCACTAAACTGAGTTAACCTAGATTTCCATCACCTCTGCATTAGAAAAGGAAAAACAAAATGGGGCCTATCACAGTAACTGTGAGCATGAAAAGTTTGAAACAGTGGAAAAATCAAAACGAAAGCAGAAACCAACAAGTTGAAATACCAAGACCTACCTTAAGCCAATTGAGTAGCGAAATTGAAGAAAAGGGACCTCAACATAGGTGATATACCTCGAACCCAAGTAGAAGAAAAAAAATGTTATCGAATGGGGGAGGAAAGTGACCAAAAATGAAAGACATAGGTGATCAAAAGCAGTCCACCGGCACACCATAAAAGGGGAGTGAAATAGCCAAAAAACAAAAAAAAAATTACCTATAAAATTTGGGGAAAAGATAAATGTTAGGGTAGAGAAGCCCACTTTTCCTCCATGATGTATATGCACCACCAAGGGGCCATAATCCAAATAATTACTGAATAGTAAGAATGCAAAGACACGAGGCGTAGAAGGTGACACAGGAAAATGGCATACTACCCAAATGTCTATAGAATAGAAAGGTTAGGGTTGCGTAGTTAGATATCAAACCTTGATTTCCATTCAAATGTTGTCAATGTGGTCACATGTACTCTATGTGGAGGTAGACATGGAATAAGAGGATTGGACATTGGATTTCCCAAGTCGAAGTAGAACAAACAACATTTAAAAACGTTGTGGTTCGTATAATAAAATGACAAGGGGGAGTAAATACACATCTATGGGATTTGACTTTGGCTATGTACATTGATAGTAGAATCAAAAATATATAAATGCATTACAAACCCTAGAGAATTGCATACCCACATACCTCCCTGATAAACATATTATCAAGGTCATGAATCCTATAATGAACCTAATTAACAATAACATTTATTTGTCAAGGGGTATATACCAACATTGATATTATGAATTTTGATGGGTATGCTAAACATAGCTGTGAGTATCAAAGGTTAAGTACTGAATAGGAACAAAATTATGATGGGTAAGTCTACAGATGTATACTTTTAATAAACTCATGGAATAAGCTTACAAATATATATCTTGTAACGTCATAGGAGGGGAATGGTTCTGAGAGATCATAATTAATACCCTTTCCATAACATCTTCATAGAAAAATGATAACATACAAGATGGTAGGTATGTTATTGTTATATATGTATATTAAAAATAAATAAATAAATGTATTGGACTATAGTTGATGGTGGAGTTGTGACAGATGCTATTAGAGCGCAAGTTTACAACTAGGGCCTTAAGGACCCACCATAGAAATAAACAGAAATATTTGGGTTTGAAAAGTAGAAGTAAGGTAGAACTAATATTTGATTTTGTTTGAAATAACAACATAATCAAGCGACACGACTACAGTGGAATGGTCGAGGATACCCCTCCATCCGTCACCGAAGGGGAAGACTTGTATGTTTAGTTAGGAAATGGGGCCACCCCAAAAAATTCTCAATTTATGGGTGTTATTAGAAATCTCCAACAACAATTGGCTTATATGAGAAGCGGAAATGAACGTCTGCTTAAAGCTAGTGAGGACCAAGAAAGGATGACCAGGGAACTAATTGAAAATTCTAGCCATAAAACTGTCAAACCTGAAATATTGAAAAAAAATAAACATGCCACATAATAAGAGGAATCTGAAACTGGAGGGGATTCAGATAGAATGTATCCAAGAACAAAAAATATAAAGAAGCCAATAGAGCTATAAGGGTAATTTAGGAAAATCAATCCCCCTAATTTTGATGGGGAGAAAGGGGAGGATGCAGAAGCATGGCTTATTAATATGAATGAATATTTTCAAGTTTATGAATATGAGAGTAACTTGAAGGCTAGATTGACCATTTATCAACTAGAAGGTAAAGCTACTCTTTGGTGGGAAGAAGATAAAAGTGTGCATTTGTTGGAAGAAAAGACAATATCTTGGGAGGAATTCTAGAAACAATTTACGTCCCACTACTTAAGTTAATGTTATTATGATGACCATGCAAAGGAGTTCCATGAGATAATTTTGGGGAAGTTAACTATGGACGAATTTGGGGAAGAATTTACCAATTTACTGTGGTATGTTCCCTACATTAAAGAAGAGAAAGCCAAGGTGTAGGGGTTTGTAAATTATTTACCCATTATCTACAAGGAAAGGATTGGATTCAACAATCGTAAGACATGGATGAAGCAATAAGAAAGGAAAGGTTGTGTTATTAGCATCTTAAGAATAAGGGTGGAGGCACTAAATTTTGGTAGAATAAGGACAAAGCCAAATCTACAATAGGGGAAAAATGACAGAAACCTACCTATCTTAAAAAATCTAGGAAGGACCATCAATGGAAAAATTTCAGTAGGGGAAACATAAATGGGTCGGTACAATCTCATATTGGATCCAAACCCATTGATCGAAATAGTAAAAATACCAACATGGATAAAGAAAAGGAACCACTAAAGTGTTGAGGGTGTGGTGAGCCTGATTTGTTGAAGGATTATCTACATAATCCCAAATTTATCCAAAACATCCAAGTTGTCCATAAAGCCACCACAGTGAATGATGTTGCTAGAAATATTCCAAGAATAATCGTAGCATTGGAGGATAGAGAAGCATAGAATCAATCAACAATAATTGAGATTGAAGGTATTATTGTAAACCAACATGTTTTTGTTTTAATTCATCCAAGAGCTAGTTTAAATTACATTGGGGTATAGGTGTAGAAAAATGTAAACTTAAAACTAAAAAGTATAAGACTCATTGGCTAGTACAGTTATTAGCTAGCACAAAGAAGAGTAACCAGCCAAGTGAGGGAATGGCATATTTATTGAAATGGTTATTCTACAACAATGAACCTGAATATACTTCCCTTAGGATCATATAATGTGTTGATAGGCATGGACTGGTTGGAAAAACTAGAGGCCGTTATAGTTTTTTTAGAAAAAATAGTGAGTTGTGTGAATCAAAAGGGACAAACTCAAATAATACAAGGCATACCAAAACTCATATCAGTCAGCCAAATATCAGCCTTACAAATGAAAAATAGTGCACGGAAGGGGTGTCAATTATTTATGGTTCATGTAGAAGCAAGTGAACAACAAGGGGAAGAATCAAAATTAGACACCCTGTCAGTTATTAAGGAGTTTTGAGATGTCTTTCCAGATGAAATCCTTGGTTTAGCCCCTCGTAGTGATATATATTTTTCCATTGATTTGGTACCCAACACAACCCGAGTGTCTAAACCCCCTTACCAAATGAGTCCACCTGAGTTACTGGAGCTAAAAATGTAGCTACAAGAACTACTCGACAAAGGCTATATTAGGCCCACTGTATCACTGTGGGGGGATCCCATGTTATTTTTCAAGAAGACGGATGGCACATTTAGGATGTGCATCAACTATCAACAATTAAACAAATTAGCTATTACAAATAAATGTCCATTGCCTCTCATTGATGATTTATTTGATCAAGGGGGCAACCATTTTTTCAAAAATCGATTTAAGGAATGGATATCATCAATTGAGAATAAAAAATGAATATATTTGTTAGACAACTTTCAGAACCAAATATGGTCACTACGAGTTTGTAGTGTTATCATTTGGCTTTACTAATGCCCCAACAACTTTTATGTGCTTGATGAATGACCTAGTTGACAAGTATTTGGATAAATTTGTCTTGGTATTAATAGATGAAATTTTGGTGTATTACAAATATTAAGAATAACATAAAGAATACCTAAAATTAGTGTTGCAAACTCTAAGAGAACATCAATTATATGCTAAATTTAGTAAATGTGACTTTTACAAAATCATTATACAGTATTTGGGCCACATCATTTCAAAAGAAGGACTAGCGGTTGATCCAGAAAAGGTTAAGTCCATGGTAAATTGGCCCATACAAAAGGACATGTCTATTGTCCATTCATTTATGGGTATCACAGGATATTTCCGAAGATTTATAGAGGGATTATCAAGACTAGCACATCATATTACATCTTTATAGAAGAAAGGAGAGAATTTTGAATGGACAACTAAAAGTTAGGAATGTTTTAATAAGCTGAAATATATGCTTACAATGGCTCCATTCTAAAACTTGCAGATCCAAATAAAGAGTTCACATTTTGTATTGATGCCTGTATGAGGGGGCTAGGAGGAGTTTTAATGCAAACAAATTCAGTGGTAGCTTATAAGTCTAGAAAGCCAAAAACACATGAAAGAAATTATGATATATATAATTTAGAGCTAGTTGTTGTAATACATACCTTAAATATGTGGAGGCATTATTTGTTAGGAAATAAATTCACTTCAATAATAGAACATATCAACCTAGAATACTTTTCTAGCCAACCAGATCTCAATGCCATACAAGCTAGGTGGATGGTCCTTCTTAGTGAGTTTGAGTTCGACATTAAACACATAAAAGGGAAAGAAAATGAAATAGAAAATGATTTGTGTAGACATTCCTATACTCCAATGGAGGTGTCTGTTAGAAATGTTAGTACAGTTTTGGTGGAGTATATTAAAAATCAATAATTAGTGATCCTAAATACTTGGAAATTCAACAAAAATTGCAGTAGACTAACATCCTCAGTTGTGCTGAAAATTCTGAAAATTTGTTGATTTACAAAAAGAAGTTATATATTCCCAATGTGAATGCCCTCAAGCAAATGCTACTAGATGAATATAATAAGAAACCATATGGTGGGCATCCTAAGTACCAAAATATGATCACAACGTTAAGAAATAAATTATTTTTGCTAGGTATGAAAAAAGAGGTGGTTGAATATTTATCAAAATGTTTAGAATGTCAAGAGGTTAAGGTTGAACATCAACACCCTTTCGGGTTGTTGAATCCACTACCTATCCCTGAATGGAAATGGGAAATAATTTCCTTCAATTTTATCACAGGCCTACCAAGGACCAAAAGGAAACACAAGTCCATCATGGTAGTGGTAGAGACCTTAAGTAAAGTAGCGCGTTTCGAACCTCTTCAATCCACTTATGGTACAACACAACTTGCCAATATTTTCGTGTAGGAGATTTTTTGACTACATGGAGAACCCAAGATAGTAGTGATAGATAAGGATGCCAAATTCACCTCAAAATTCTCGAAGGCATTGTTTGTGGGCATGGGATCTCAACTTAATTTCAGCATGGCATATCATCCTAAAACACATGGAAAAAATAAGAGAACCAACCAAATCTTAGAAGACATGTTGAGAATGTATGTCATGGACAAACCTACTAAATGGGAGGATTTTCTACACTTGGAATAATTTTCTTACAATAACATCGGTTGAACGTCCATAAAATTGAATCCTTTTGAATCCATGTATGGAAAAAAATGGCATACATCTCTCATTTGGAGTGAAATGGAGGATTGATTGAGACTACCTACTAGATGCTTTGCACGAAATGGAGCAAATAGTGTGGAGGATTAGGAAAAGCATAAAAACCACATAGGACAAACAAAAAATCTATGCAGACAAAAAGAGAACACACAAGGAGTTCAAAATCGGGGATCATGCTTATTTGAGGCTGAAACCAACAAAAACTACCTTAAGGATGGGAACATGTACAATATTGGCACTACAATTATGTCGGAAATTTGAAATTTTAGACAATTTTATACTCGTAGCCTATAAATTAGCATTACATAGCCATATTAAAGTGCACAATGTTTTTCAGGTATCTTTGTTAAATAATCATGTACATGATGGTGCTAACACAAGTGATTGGTAATTGGTAGAGGTGGAACCCCATGGAGATTTTCTAGCATAACCTCTCTATATCCTAGATCGAAAAGAGATGTGGCTCCAGAATCGAGCCATCGTTTAGGTTAAGGTGTAATAGAAGAACTTTACTCCTGAAGAGGCCATGTGGGAGAGGGAATATGAGATGAAAAATAATTATCCAACATTTTTCCAAGGGGAAGGAACTGGGGAATAAACAACAGGGACAGTGTGAATAAGAAGGGGCGCGGGGAAGATGTAATACCCCTCCATTTCTGTAATGTTGTTTTCATTTTCAGACTGATTTATGTTAGAACGAATGGCGGAAAAGCCATGATTTGTTGGTGAAAGAAATACATTAAAATTCTTATGTAATAATTAATTTTATTGATAAATAAAAAGGGGTGAAAACTTGGGAATGAGACACTTGCGTAATAGATTCTTGCCAAAGAAAAAAAAACAAATTCTCATTAGTGGATGAGATTGAGATAAATATTCCATGATAAGGACTTCTAGATCAGACTTAATGGATAGGATAGACAAATCAATTAAATCTCTTAGCTAGGGAAAGATGTTGAGCATGGATAAGATCAACGTGTCGTGAGAGAGAAAAGTGAGCTTTAAAGGAAAAGCCTAGGCCAGTAGAATTTTAGAACCACAAAAGAGGGATATCGCCAAAGGAAAAATCAATTATGGAAGAAAATGTATAAAATACCTACTAAAGGGATCAATAGTGGTTGTTGATACTGTGGCAAGTACATTCCAAAATGGGGGTGAACTTGAGGATTCAGTTTAAGATTGGGTGAAAAAGGTGCAAAATTCTCAAGTGGTCCCCAATTGGTATGTCTTGTTAGATTATCTATTACTTTATTCTTTTCTTAATATGAACAGTTATATGCAGATACTGGCTCCCGAATATTATTATCATGAAATTAATTGTGTTTGAAATATGATTCTATTAGTACGAGGCATGCAAGCTGTTATTAGTAATTTTATTTCTTGTTAAGAGAGAATATGGATTTTACAACTTAGTTGACTACATATGATAAGACAATATAAGCAACAAAATTTGAAGTCTCAAATCACTATGTATGATTGTAGACAAGCCTGTTAAGGGTAGGATCGAGCACCTACAAGGTTGTGAATTTTTTACAGTAAATATTTTTAAATATAAAAGCGTAAGGTATAGAAAATTGTGCATACATGGTCTTTATAGGTATAAGAGATAACAATTATAAGATTGTAGAGGAAGAAAAATTATACAGGAGAAAACAATTAATGAATCCCAAAATCCTAATTGTGAATTAACTATAAAAAAAAACTTGATTTGTAAACTCTCAGTGCCAAGCTTTTAGAGTGCAAGCAGACTGTAATATTTAGTGAATAATAATTGACAAAAACTTAAATTATAGTGGGAAAGCACCGAAGAAACATAACAAAGTAGACAACTTCTCAAAAAAATCACCTAAATACTAACTACCTAACAAGTCATATTATAGTAATGATATTGAATTTGTACCCTGTAATACAATAAAAATGCGACACTTGAATGGAAACTGAAAAAAGAAGTTGAATATAAGAGACCAATAAGATAATAACTATTACTTTTTTTTATATACAAAATTGACTAGTAGAATGAAAAAATTGATAATTACTAGAACACATGTAGAACAATAAATGGTACAGAGAGTGAAGTAAGGAATTGAACCAATACAACACATGAAATGGAACATAGAAAAATAGATATGAATACATGGTAATTTCCACTCATAGATATGATTACTGTCAAAAGAAACAGAAGAAACAAAATCGCCCTAGAATAGGTTGTAATAACAATTAACAACTAAGGAGAAAATATATTGAATAGCATCGAAGGAACAATTTTTTTTTACCACAGGAATATGAAAGAGTTCTTTGACTATGCAGGGACTACATTTCAGAGTACATTAAATAGGTGTCTATGCCCATAGCGATTAGGGTCTAGGGAGTATGAATTGAAATATAGCAATAGAGTACAACTGAAATAGGACTAGAAATGATATACCAAAAGAAGAAACTAGAGAAAAACTCCGTTCATTCAGGGAATAAAATCTAAAGCTCCCAGAAGGAATATGCTGTGAGTAAGTCATATTAACCATGGCTTCCCTTGAATCTCAGTGGAACAGTGAACTAAATCAAAACCCAGAAAGGGAAATGTAACTGAATTGAAAACCAGAATGGTTGAATGTCAGTTCTGACCATGTTTTCTGACTGCCCTAGAAGAGTCATTGTAAGAGTAGTTAATACCTATAAGGCAGAGGAGACAAAGTATAAATATCCTAAGGTTTGAAGGTTGGATTAACAAGTTAAAATCATCCCAGGAGAAATCAAGTTCATACATAACCAAGAAAGGCGGGCATGCTCCCATGTGTACCTAAACAAAACAAAAAACAAAACATTTTAGCCACTAGTGAGAATATTAGAACACCTAGCCAAGTCACAAGGATAAATACAAAAAAGAAGAAGAGATGACCTAGTAAGGGTTTTGTTACAAGCACAAATAAAAAAAAGAAACTAAAGATTCGTTGGTGCCATACTAAATACCCAAGGATGCATTGAAACCTTGACCTTGTATTCTTCTCGACGTTAGGGTCACTAAACTGATTCTTCCTGGCTTTTCATTGCCCTTGCATAAAAAATGGAAACAAAAATGGTGCCTATCATAGTAATTTGTGAGCATGAAAATCTTGGAATGGTGAAAAAATCAAAATGAAAGCGGAAACCAATGAGTTGAAATACCAAGACTTACCTGAAGCCAATTGAGTATATAAATTGAAGAAAAGGGACCTCAAAATAGGAAATATACCTAGAAACTGAGTAGAAGAAACAAAATTCTATCGACTGGGGGAGGAAAGTGTCCAAAAATGAAAGACAGAGGTGATGAAAATTAGTTCTCTGGCACGCTAGAAAAGGGGAGTGAAATAACCAAAAAAAAGAAAAAAATTACCCCTGGAATTTGGGGAAATGAAAAATGTAAGGGTAGCGAAGCCCACTTTTCCTACAGGATCTCTGTGTGCCACCAGGAGTCCATAAGGTGAAGAATGACCGAAGAATAACGCCGCAAAAACACCAAGAATAGAAGGTGGCAGAGGAAAATGGCATATTTTCGAAATATTTGCAGAATAGAAAAGTTAGGGTTGTGTAGTTAGATCTCAATCCTTGACTTATATTCTCGCATCCCAACCTTTCAAATGTTGTCAATGTGGTCACATGTACTCCACATGAAGTGGAGGTGGACATGGCAAAGATGATTGGACATTGGATTTCCCAAGGCGGATCAAAACATACAACATTTAAAAACGTTGGGGTTTGTATAATCAAATGATAAGGGTGATTAAATACAATACCAAAATTATAACGAACCAAAATTAACAATACCATTTATTGGTCAAGGAACGTATACCAACATTGATATTATGATTTTTTGATCGGAATGCTAAACATAGATGTGAGTATCAAATGTTATGTTTCGAATAGCAACAACATTAGGATTGGTAAGTCTATAGATGTATACTTTTAATAAACTCATGTAATAAGCTTACAAATATATATCGTGTAAACTCATAGGAGGGGAACGCTTTTGAAAGTTCATAAATAATACTCTTTCCATAACTTCTTCATAGGAAAACGATAAAATACATGATGATTGGTATGTTGTTGTTATAGATGTATATAAAGAAAAAAAATTGCAGTGGATTGTAGTTGATGGTGGAGTTGTGACAGATCTCAACTGAATAAGTTTGTGATTAAAATTTATTGACCTCAATTGATCTCAACTGAATAATTTTATGAATAAAATATATTGATCTCAATTGATCTAAATTGAATAATTTTAGATTTCAGTTGATCTCAATGGAATAAGTTTATATTTCAATTGTTTGCAATTTCTCACAATTGAAAGAGTTTAGATTTCAATTGATCGCAATTTCTCTCAATTGAAAGATTTCAGATTTCATTTGATCTCAATTTCTCTCAAATAAATAAGTTTAGATTCCAATTGATCTCAATCGAATAATTTTACATTTCAATTGATCTTTATTGAATAATTTTAGATTTAAATTGTGCTCAACATTAGTAGTTTAGATTTCCTTTTATAGGTTTCAAAAAGTTTAATAGTTTAAAAGTTTAAATTTCATTTTATAGATTACAATCAGTTTAATAGTTTAGATTTAATTTTATAGATTCTAATATGCATTTTATTTAATGCATAATATTGATCACAATCTATTGAATAAAATAAAGTTTATTTAATAGATAACTTTATAATTTATGAAATATGTAGATTTTTATTTTATTTTAGGTTTTATGCATTGGATATATTTTTATGCATATATTAGATTTTATATTGCATTAGATAAATTTGGATCTCTATGCATTAAATAGGTTGCAATCAATGCATTCAATAGATTTGAATGCATCAATAGATTGTATAGATTGAATCCATACATTGGATGCATAGATAAATATTATAAACATTATTGCAACATTGTAAACATTTCAATATTTATCATGTATATAAATATGACCAACATTGTAGAAACATTAATTTTATAATATATCTATATTTGTTTATACTTGTGTAGTTTGAAAATTATATATGTTTGTTACTTTTATTTTTATTTAGTATTATTTGAAAATCATTTTCTTGATTTCATATGTATTTTTTTTTAGGCTAGGTGATTTCACTGTCTGATCATGGATATAGCCATTTGGAGTTGTCTTCCATTTGAAATTCTTGAAATTGTCTTTCTCTAACTCCTTTTATCGGTTGTGCCAAAGTTTAGAACTATTTGTAAACAATGGAAAAATGTTTTGCAAAACCCTTCTTTCTTATCACATTGCAATCATGTCTCCATGAATGAATTTGGACTTATGGTTCTTTTCCTCAATAATCAAGACAATTATTTTGTTGTTGAATACCTTAATGAAAATCGACATGTATCTCAATTTCATTTGCGATTAATAGATTCAAAATATAGATTAGATTCTACTGTTGGATCAATGGTGGTTTTATCCTTTCAAACAAAATGCTCTCATTCACAAAATTATTTTTTAATGAATCCATTTACCAAGGCCTTTAAAAGCATACGACGGATATGAATTTGAGACTTGGGACTCTTTTCATTGTTCGAAAATGTAAGCGACAAAAAGTATGATTTGGTTGTTCTAAAACATAAGTATGATAGAAAGGAGTCTAAATTCTATGTTTTCAATAGCCTTGATAGAGTTTGGCGAAGAGTTGAGCTTCCATTTACTGGCACTTCACCCCCTAATAATGGAGTGTTTTATAAAGGTAAATTGTTTTGGATGTATCTGGACAAGGAGTATGAAGATTATCCTCATTATGGGTATACAATCTATTTGTTTGATGTTACAAAAAATGAATGGGGTTTTTATTTGTTCCAATCACTTACATATCGTGTATGTCATTAGTAATATACATAAATCAATTGGCATGCATTTTCAATGATGGTTCCACTTCTATATGGTGAATTGAAGAATTAGACAATTTTCAATTTCATCAACCATGTGTTGAACGAAGAATTGACTAGTTTGAGGATGATTGGGGATTAATATGGAAGTTGTTGATAGAAATTTCAACAGATATAAATAGTAAATGTCCCAGTTATCTTTGATTTTGAACGACCCCGGGTATGGTTCTGTTGTGGTCACCAACAACCCCCCTCTTTGTTTAGTATTAGCAATAATATCAAGCAAAGGGGGACTCTTAACAAAAAATCCCAAAAATATTTTTATCCAAATTTTGGTATTTAACTCCCTAAAAGCTATATCGCATTGCAAAGAGAGAGTGAAGAGTTTTCCTATGCGCGTAAGTAAGCTGCGATGAAGCGATGCGACATTCATCGCATCGCATATTTTGAAAGTGCCCTTAAAAGAAAATAAAAAGGAATTGCCGACGGCCGATATGCGACGTCGTATATCGCAAACGTCGCAAAAGCAGCACACAACGAACAAATGAAAATTGCGATAGTGCGATTTGCGATCCTACAAACTGCGATTTTGCGATTTGCGTTCTGCGACGAATGAGACTATTAATTGCTGCGATGTGAATCGCAGAAACCACTCATCGTAAAGTTTCTTCGGCATGATCTGTAAACCCAAAATTGAGCGTGCACCTTAAGGGAAATTAATGATTGCACACCTGAGTATCCAAAGATGATCGTCTTGCGTTTTTCAAAGAGTCAAGTCATTATGAGGGTCATGATTATGCATTCATTAGAACTTAAAGCTTTCATGTCAATCTTTTCGTCATGTCTCTTTTCCTTTGCGTAAACTGTAAGGCAGTAACTGATATAAATCTATATGCAGGAAACATCCAAGGAAAAGGGGAAAGCGCCAATACTAGAAGAACAGAGAGGAGATGCCTTCGCAAATGAATACCGCATGCAGCAGAGCCGCGGATTCCAGAGTATCACTCCACAAACACTGATGAAAATAGACTATGCAAGACTCAGAGTCAAAGGCGCACAAAAGCAGCATGTTTGCAAAAGATCCCGAAGCTCAGATTGGATAAAGCAAAAAGAAAAACGCTGAAAAGGGATGATGCTTCAGAAAAGCCTGGAACAAAGAACGGAAGCAATTTTCAATACGTAAGATTTTTCAGGCAACAAAATCCCTAACTCATTGAGTCATTCGCACGGCCGGAAACTGAAGTAGCAACAACACAATCAGTTTGAAAGAAATATGGGTTATACTAAGTATACACACAGTAAAAAACACCCAGCCAGAGGAAGATTTTCAAAAATATCTTCTAGTTTGTCAGAAAGAGGTGCCAACTTTTGTTATTTCTACTTTTATCGCCCGAGAAAAAGGAAAAGACAACCAGCCGACTCTTTCCAGGCGAACCTCACATTGCTTACAGCACTGAGGAGCAGATACAGAAACGGTTAGAAATTAGATTCAATTTTTAGAAATAAATTTGCTTTAGTAAAAGGGCGGTCATTTGAAGCCATTCCCTAAATTTGTGTAATTAAGATTAGTTAGTTAGTAGTATTTAACCCTTCTCATGGCATTTGGAGAAGGGTCCGGAAATTTGTCAAAAAACTTGTCCTCAGAACATGCACTTTTGCACCCTCGGAGGGGGTTTTTGATGAATGGATGGATCGAGATTTATTTATGTTTACATTTTAATGTCTGCTACTGATGTTGCACTTCTGTACTCTTAGTAGATGTTAGAAGTAGGTAGAGATAAATCGTTATTGCTTGAAGTTTGTGAGTGAAAATCAGTCATAAATGGTGCTTTTATCTCTTGATTAATTTCTGCTCATATTCTTAGAGTGATATACAGCTGAGTTGTTTATATGTTAATGTATGAATGTCTGGATTACCATTTGGCACTTTTGTACGGTGGAATCATTTGTTTGTGCTCGACATATGAATAACTGATTATGCGATATGCTGTTCACAACTGTTTTGCCTAACTTCTTATGCAAAATGGTTCATCTTAATTGATTTATATTCTTATGATAGCTGAATGATCTTTATTACCAGTTATTGTATGAAATCTTTTTAGATCGCATAATGAAAGAATTTTACCCCGGGTTAGTATAGATTAGATGTGCTGTTTTTGTTAGATTACAGTAGCATAGAGTCAGTTTAGAGTTTAGAATTAAATTAGTTTAAAATTACCTTTAGATTAGTATCTTCAAAATCTACACACACACACACACACATCTTTTAGATTGGGAAGCTGGTCCCATCATCCCCAGTCGGACCCGCTACACCAAACGGGCAAGGAGCCGCCAACCAGGTTCCCGACCGGGTGGGTATCCCCCTTGTTGTTGACCCGATTTCGGGGCCCTCAACATATTTGGCGCTAGAAGGAGGGCACGAACTATGAATGGCAACTAAGTCAAAATCTAAATGCCATTCTGAGAGTAAATCACCCTCATCAACTCCCCCGACTTCTCCACTACGGTTAAACCCGGAGTTAGAAGTCACTCGAGTATCCACCGCTGCTACCTACTCCAATATATCAGACCAACTCATTATTGAACCCCATGAAATTCAAACTTTCATTTGTAAACTCCAGGGATTCTCTATTTTTTCTCATAGGTCTGATAAATCTAACAGGAGCGTGACTTCGCAGTACAATCCTGCTCATCCTCTGACCAGATTGAAGAGTGAAAAATTTGGTATTCAACCAAGTGAACTCCCTCTCCCTACTAGGAAAAGATCAAGGAAAGCACCACCAGAGTCTGACCGTGAGACTCTTTCATCCACTTCGTCCATTTCAACACCCTCACCGCGAAGTCAACCACCCACATCCTCATCCCAAATCACTCATCCATCTTCAACACTTCCTCTTCAATCATCAAAGATCATAATACCTTCATCTTCTCAGCATCAGGGACCGTCTTCTGCACTCTCATTAACTAGCGGCTCAACGATGGCCCAGTCTCCATGGAACAATCCTGGGGCGGTTTTAATGTCTCCACCCCTGAGCCCAATACCGGCCCATCCTGAGAAGTGGCTACCTAAATTCAATCCAGAAACAGGCATGCTAGCTGAAGAGCATATCAATAATTTCATGCTTTCTGTTAATCTCAACGGAGTTACCAACGAAGATGCTGTCGTTCGACTTTTTCCTTACACAATGTAAGGAACAGCCGGGTCATGGTACTTTTCGTTACCTTCCGGGTCCATCACAAGTTGGGACATTTTTCAAAGTCAATTCCTCACCAAGTTTGGCGATGACAGATCAATAGCGACATTGATCAATGACCTATCTAATCTTAAAGCTGAGACTAGAGAACCCATTAAAGATTTCAATTTATGGTTCAATAAGATCCTCAACAAGATTCCCGCTGCTTCTCAACCCAACGAGGAAGTAAGATGTGAATGGTACATCACGGCCTTACCATCTAACTTGGCTATCTTCGTAGATAGGGCAAACAAGACGACCTTAGTTGAAAACTTAACTGAGGCGTTAGCAGTAGAAAAACGCGTAGTTTCCCTAGAAAAGAGATCTGCAATAGAAGAACGCAAATCTAAGAAGATCTCTTTCAAAGAAGACACCAAGAAGAAGCAAACGAAAGATCCTTTCGATATGGAAGGATTACAAAAGGTGTTAAAGGCCATGTCCAAAGAGATGATTGATATAAGAAAACAAGTAGCAGAAACTTCTTCAAAAGAGCCCTACAGATCTTTTAAAAGAAACCTTCCCATGGAGGTGAAACCACCCAATGCTGTCTCAAACGTCTAATCTGAAGAAGAAGAGAATACCACTGAAGGGCAGACCGATGATGAAGAAGTTGTGGAACTACAAGGAATGCGGGATTTCATCCTCCCACAAGAAGAGGATCAAGAAGCATTTCCGGTTAGCACACGAAGCAAAAATCAACTTGATCCTCCCCAAACTACCTCTAAACAGAAGGGCGCAAGCCCTGCAACAAAAGATAAGGTCGCAACAAAGAAAACAACCGCTAGAGCGACCCAATTTAGCCCAGTCCAATCAGATCAAGTACCTCCATCAAGAACACTGATAGTGTCGGATGAAATGGAGTATAACATTATCGATGACATGAAAAAGACTAGGGCTAATATCACTCTGTACGAATTGAGCAAATTGAAACATCAACAGAAAATAATGATGAAAGAATTACATGCCGTGCCTACTACATCTTTACCTACAGTTGTAGCTTCCCACAGCATGGGAAGACCTCCAACCAACATGATCAATAAGATTGATCTGAATGACATTGCCTTGATTGGAGGAAGGTCAAGATCCCATACTCCTCCTTTTCTCCTCACTTATGAAATTTTCAATAAAAACGTGCACAATTTCCTGATTGATTCTGGTGCTTCAACGAATATTCTACCCAGATCAATATGTGCCAAATTGAATGTTCAGCCTCAGAAATCTACAGTGTGCATAGTTCAACTTGATCAATCTCAAGTCGAAGTGATTGGTGAACTTAACCAGGTGACCATAAGATTGTCGTCTAACCCGAAAGTATGTCAGGTTATCGACATTCTAGTAGCTGATATCCCTGAATTCTATGGTTTAATTCTTAGTAGGGATTGGTCCGAGAAACTCCACGGATATTTCTCAACCGACTGGTCGCACATGTGGTTACCCTACAACAGCAATCCCAATCAAATAAAGGTTGAACGAGAATTGCATCAAAAGTACATAGTGACAGAATTGGAAGGAGAGAATGAAGCAATAGCATACAACAGCAGTATCATAGGCAATTACTCGGTAGATTCTTTCCTCGGCAATTTCAATGCTCACACTTCACCTTACTTAGAAAATTCAGTTGTGTCCCAAGTTGAAAATTTTTCCCAAACTGATGATTCAAAGTGTTTTAATTTTTTAGATAATTTTGTAAATACATCTTTATTTTGGAAATTATATTTTGATGGCTCTAAATCTAACGAGGGAGCAGGAGCAGGATGCGTTCTGATTAACCCAGATGGGAACAAGACCATGCTTACATGCAGACTTGAGTTCGATTGCACAAACAATACAGCGGAATACGAAGCCTTGGTGCAAGGCCTATACAAAGCAATCGGCTTGAATGTTAAGTATCTTCAAGTCTTTGGAGATTCTGAAATTGTCGTCAAACAGGTACGTAACACCATACATTGCATGTCAAGTCATTTAAAGCACTATCAATCTTTAGTACAAGATCTGACTTCACATTTCATAGCATTCAATATTTCGTCAATCCCAAGACTCCAAAATGCGAGCGCAGACCTGTTAGCTAACATAGCCTCTAGACTGATTCCCTCCGAAGATTTTAATCCCGATAGGTTTTCAATAGAATTAATCTTTAAACCATCCATCCCTGACAACATCACCAACTGGAGAGTATTCAATGACGATCCAGACATTGTAAATTTCCTCACTTCTGAAGGGTCCTACTCAAATCAAATAATTGACGAAGACCATCATGATCACCAAATTTAGCAAAATAGCACTGATAACGCTATACCTAAATCGGTGGTTAAGTTAGAAGATTTATATGATTTGAAAAGTCAGTTTAAAAGGTCTGCCAATTCTAAACTCTATAGTTCAACTCTGAATTATGAATTAGTGAACCTAGGAACCGATCAGAAGCCGCAAAACGTCAATCTGGGCCACGGCCTAGCCCCTGAAGAAAAATCAGTGTATATCCGTCTTCTGAGACAATACAAAAACGTTTTTGCATGGAATTACGATGAGCTGAAAACATACAACACTTCTATCATTCAACACACTATCCCTATGATTGACAATGAAAAGCCTGTCTAGCAGAAGCTCAGAAAAATCCACCCCAACTTCGAAAATCAGATAAAGACTAAGCTAAATAAATTGTTGAGAGCCAGAATAATTTTCCCAGTCACACACTCCAAATGGGTATCCAATATGGTGCATGTTAGGAAGAAAAACGGAGATATTAGAATCTGTATTGATTTCTGGAATCTCAACAAAGCCTGTCAGAAAGATAATTTTCCCCTCCCACCTATGGAGCAAATACTATAGGCATTAGCGGGCTCAGAATTAATGTCTTTCCTGGATGGATTTTCAGGATACAATCAAGTGCTGGTACATCCCGATGATCAGTTGAAAACCACATTCCAAACCAAGTGGGGCACATACGCATATCGGAAGATGCCATTTGGTCTGATCAATGCCGATGCTACCTTTCAGAGAGCCATGGACATCACATTTAAAGGTTTAGTCAATAAATTGGTAGTGATTTACCTGGATGATATAACAGTGTACTCCAAGAAGCGAAGCGACCATCTCAAAGATTTGAAACAGATCTTTCAAACATGCTTAAGGTATGGAATTTCACTTAACCCAAAGAAATCTTTTTTCGCATTAAGTGAAGGGAAATTGCTCGGATTCATAGTGTCGAAATCTGGTATTCACATTGAACCTGACAGAATCAAAGAAATTTCCGAAATATCCATACCCCATAACAAAAAAGCCATGCAATCTTTCCTTGGACAAATCAATTTTGTAAAAAGGTTTGTCCCCGATTTTTCACGTATTATTTCTCCTTTACAAAATATGATAAAAAAGAATTCAAATTTCAAATGGGGCATAGATGAGCACGAAGCATTCAACTTGATCAAACAAGCTATCATCAACGCTCCATCTTTAGCTACCTCAAATTTTTCAGAATCTTTCATCTTATACACTTTTGCCTCAGAGAAATCTTATGCCGCGATTTTGACTCAAGTAAATCAAGAGAAGGCGGAAGCTCCAATCGCATTCTTTAGCTCGAACTTACAAGGTGCTGAACTCAATTATTCAGACGTGGAGAAACAAGCGTATGCTGTTTTCAAAGCGATCAAATATTTCATACCTTTCTTACTTAAATCCCATACCAAAGTCGTCGTACCGTTTTCAGCGGTAAGAAACTTGTTGGTACAGAAGGATGTGGGCGAAAAGAGAGCAAATTGGATTACCGCTCTACAAGAATACGATCTTGAGATCAAACCAGCAAACATCGTAAGGGGTCAAGGCTTCTGCAAGATGTTAGCTGGAGCATCGCAAATTCCTGAGAACTCATTTGAAGAGGTACACACGTATGAGGTAAGACTAAACGACGCAAAATCATTATATGCGGACACCATTTATTATCTTAAGAATGGGTATGCTCCATCGCACTTGGATCACACCAAGAAAAGAGCTCTAAGATTGAAAGCTAAACAATACCAGCTCATAAATGATGTTCTGTTTAAAAGGAATTACGATTCTGTACTTCTTAGGTGCCTTGAGAAAACTGAAGCCGAAAAGGTTTTGCAGGAACTCCACGATGGACCAGCAGGTGGACACTATGCTGGAGAGACTACTACGCATAATATCTTACGTGCAGGATATTATTGGCCCACGCTGTTCAAAGACTCATACAATTACGTAAGGAAATGCCAAATCTGCTAGACTGCTGCGGGGAAACAAAGGAAATCGTCCATGCCACTACAGCTGGTCAACATCGAGCAACCATTCAGCCAATGGGGCTTGGACATAATAGGTGAGATCGTTCCTCACTCTTCTAAGCAGCATAGGTATATCCTCATGGCAACAGATTATTTTACTAAATGGGTAGAAGTAGTTCCTCTCAAGACAATTAATTCTGAAAACATTATTGAATTCATAGATCAATTTATCATCACTAGGTTTGGATTGCCAACGGCCTTAATGTTTGATAATGCATCATACTTTTCTGGAAATGCAATGACTGAGTTTGCATTAAAAAGAGGGTTCAAATTGAAATATTCTGCTAATTACTATCCGCAAGGTAATGGGTTGGCTGAATCAACAAACAAAAACCTAATCAGGATTATTAAAAGAACAGTTGACCAAAACCAAAAGAATTGGCACAAAGCACTGGTTAATGCTTTATGGGCAGATAGAATCACGAAGAAAGCTTCAATCGGCACTTCTCCCTTTAATTTAGTTTATGGGAAAGAAGTGGTTCTTCCAACTCACTTAGTCATTCCCTCTTTGTCTTTAGTACAACACATCGATGAAGTATCTACTTCCTCTTTGCAATTAAGACAAATGGAAATAATCAAACTAGAAGAACGCAGAGAACAAGCTAAGAAAACCCATGCTCACCACCAAGCGCTAATAAAATCCTCTTTTGACTCAGCCATCATAACCAGAAAGAACTTTCAGATGGGAGATTTAGTTTTGAAATGGGATAAGGCTCATGAAGAAAAGGGCAAACATACGAAATTTCAGAAGCTGTGGCTTGGTCCTTTTCAGATTATAGAAGTCATAGGCCAATCGACGTTTGTGTTGCAGGATTTGGCAGGTAGAAGAGATTCTTTGCCTGTGAATGGACAGATTCTTAAAATGTATTTTCCATAGAAGATCACTCTTCTATTTTTGTAGGATAGTTTTAGTTTCTTTTATTTTATTTTTCTCTTTCTTATAAATAAAACCAGTTGTAAATGATCATTGAATAAGATTTATGAAAGAGTGCACTAACTCTCTATCAGATTTTGATTTCACTTGTACAAATAGCAAAACTTTTCGAAAAATCTGACTTTTATTATTGACAAATAGAGTTAACTTTAGCCTGAATAATGATATTAGTTTCAACCTTTCAAAAGACATTGATGAAATCAACCTTTGGTTAAAAATTGTTTTATCCCAGCACAGTGAAAGGTATCATCAATAATAAAATAAATATTCTCTGCAAAGCTGTTATTTTCAAAACTCTATTATTGTCGTCCAGAGCTTTCTTAAGGAAAAACAATGACTTCCTCCCTGCAAAAGGAAACCGCAGCATTCAGAGAAACAATCCGAGAAAACACTATATCTCAAAGAATAAGAGGTCTCATCACGAGCCGGCTTATCATGATCACAGATATTATAACTTGCTGAATTTGCCAATATTGTCTATCAAAATAGGGCAACGACTCAAGATTGTTGCAATCAAAAGACAAGGGGTCTCATCACGAACCAGCTTGTTCAGCAAAAGTGTAAATCAAGCGAATGACTGTGTCATAATTTGGCCACCAAACCAAGACATTGTTCTTTAGAGAGTAAAAAAGGAAAAAGTGCCAAAAAGGATTTTTCTCTGAAATGTTGTAAATAACCTCAAGCAGGAAAAAGGATCATTGCTGGATAACATGGTAACCCTGTCGAGGCTATGGACGCTTGCGGGCAGCAGAGGCTCTACCTATGACAAATGAGCATATTTTAAAGCTAGTACGCAGAGAAGACCTTATTTTATCTTTTAAAAAGGACCGAGTAATGTCTGGTATGAATGCAAGAACTAAGCCTAGGGAAGCAGACAATTGGACAAAAAGAAGGGTTGAGACAAAGTATCATTGACAGGATAAGGGGTAATCTACTCTATCTGTCCATAACAAAATTTAGACATATGAAAATTTTTCTGTTTCGGAAATGGAAACGTCAATAGAAAAGCAGAGATAACTGGTTCTTCACAGTGAATCGCCATTGTTGTGGTCACCAACAACCCCCCTCTTGGTTTAGTATTAGCAATAATATCAAGCAAAGGGGGACCCTTAACAAAAAATCCCAAAAATATTTTTATCCAAATTTTTGTATTTAACTCCCTAAAAGCTATATCGCATCGCAAAGAGAGAGTGAAGAGTTTTCCTATGCGCGTAAGTAAGCTGCGATGAAGCGATGCGACATTCATCGCATCGCATATTTTGAAAGCACCCTTAAAAGAAAATAAAAAGGAATCGCCGACGGCCGATATGCGACGTCGCATATCGCAAACGTCGCAAAAGCAGCACACAACGAGCAAATGAAAATTGTGATAGTGCGATTTGCGATCTGCGATCCTACAAACTGCGATTTTGCGATTTGCGATCTACGACGAATGAGACTATTAATTGCTACAATGCGAATCGCAGAAACCACTCATCGCAAAGTTTCTTCGGAATGATCTGTAAACCCAAAATTGAGCGCGCACCTTAAGGGAAATTAATGATTGCACGCCTGAGTATCCAAAGATGATCGTGTTGCGTTTTTCGAAGAGTCAAGTCATTATGAGGGTCATGATTATGCATTCATTAGAACTTAAAGCTTTCATGTCAATCTTTTCGTCATGTCTCTTTTCCTTTGCGTAAACTGTAAGGCAGTAACTGATATAAATCTATATGCAGGAAACATCCAAGGAAAAGGGGAAAGCGCCAATACTAGAAGAACAGAGAGGAGATGCCTTCGCAAATGAATGCCGCATGCAGCAGAGCCGCGGATTCTAGAGTATCACTCCACAGACACTGATGAAAATAGACTATCCAAGACTCAGAGTCAAAGGCGCACAAAAGCAGCATGTTTGCAAAAGATCCCGAAGCTCAGATTGGATAAAGCAAAAGGAAAAACGCTGAAAAGGGATGATGCTTCAGAAAAGCATGGAACAAAGAACGGAAGCAATTTTCAATCCGTAAGATTGTTCAGGCAACGAAATCCCTAACTCATTGAGTCATTTGCACGGCTGGAAACTGAAATAGCAACAGCACAATCAGTTTGAAAGAAATTTGGGTTATACTAAGTATACACACAGCAAAAAACACCCAACCAGAGGAAGATTTTCAAAAATATCTTCTAGTTTGTCAGAAAGAGGTGCCAGCTTTTGTTATTTCTACTTTTATCGCCCGAGCAAAAGGAAAATACAACCAGCCGACTCTTTCGAGGCGAACCTCACATTGCTTACAGCACTGAGGAGCAGATATAGAAACGGTTAGAAATTAGATTCAATTTTTAGAAATAAATTTGCTTTAGTAAAAGGGCGGTCATTTCAAGCCGTTCCCTAAATTTGTGTAATTAAGATTAGTTAGTTAGTAGTATTTAACCCTTCTCATGGCATTTGGAGAAGGGTCCGGAAATTTGTCAAAAAACTTGTCCTCAGAACATGCACTTTTGCACCCTCGGAGGGGGTTTTTGATGAATGGATGGATCGAGATTTATTTATGTTTACATTTTAATGTCTGCTACTAATGTTACACTTCTGTACTCTTAGTAGATGTTAGAAGTAAGTAGAGATAAATTGTTATTGCTTGAAGTTTGTGAGTGAAAATCAGTCATAAATGGTACTTTTATCTCTTGATTAATTTCTGCTCATATTCTTAGAGTGATATACAGCTGAGTTGTTTATATGTTAATGTATGAATGTCTGGATTACCATTTGGCACTTTTGTACGGTGGAATCATTTGTTTGTGCTTGACATATGAATAACTGATTATGCGATATGTTGTTCACAACTGTTTTGCCTAACTTCTTATGCAGAATGGTTCATCTTAATTGATTTATATTCTTATGATAGCTGAATGATCTTTATTACCAGTTATTGTATGAAATCTTTTTAGATCGCATAATGAAAGAATTTTACCCTGGGTTAGTATAGATTAGATGTGTTGTTTTTGTTAGATTACAGTAGCATAGAGTCAGTTTAGAGTCTAGAATTAAATTATTTTAAAATTACCTTTAGATTAGTATCTTCAAAATCTACACACACACACACATCTTTTAGATTGGGAAGTTGGTCCCATCATCCCCAGTCGGACCCGCTACACCAAACGGGCAAGGAGCCGTCAACCAGGTTCCCGACCGGGTGGGTATCCACCTTGTTGTTGACCCGATTTCGGGGCCCTCAACAGGTTCTTATGTGCAACTACAACGAAGTTCCTTTATTATTATATGACACGATCACTCTCTTATGTTTTCCAACATATATTGATAATTCAACTAATAAATAAATGTATGGGTTTTGGTGTCCAATGATGCACGATTACGATGATCTGATTGAGTTTGCAAATATTTTTGTAGTGGTTCCCCATGTGGAGTCTGTTGATGAGATTCCACCTATATATATGGATATGGAGTCTTAGACTATTAGTTCTATTAGGAATTTTTATAAATATTTTAATTTTGTGTACTTTATATGGTTATGGAAAATATTTCCACTTTATATGCTTTACATATTTTGGCTCTATATGTTAATACTTTAAAATTACGATTGTGTGGATATATATATGGCTTCTGTTCGAATTTCAGGAATATTTGTATATATCATATTTTAGATATTTAATCCCATTGCAATTTGCTAGAAAATATTCCATACTGTATGCTCTTAAGTTTCCGTAATTCTATGTAAAAGTGTTTGGATGCTCTGGATTTTTATTTGTATGTATTTTTTTTTATTTCTATGAATTATGTTATACTTGGTATATCTATTACGTTGTTTTCAATGGTTCTTAAACCTATTATATTTTTGTACATATTTTAATATTTAAATTTGTATCTTAATAATGTATAGTTCCAAATATTCAGATATACCTCCAAATCATATAATTCTTATAGTATTGTGTTACAATTATATGGGTTTCCCTAAATGTTTTTAATATGAAAGAAATAAATTTAGCCATTTTTCTTTTATTTTGTAGATAAGTTGTGGCACATCAAAATATTTTTTAATCATGTTTATATGGTTTGAAAAAAATATTATATATTTTTATAAGTTTATATGGTTTCTAGAAGACCATATGTGCTTTTAATGTTTTTATATGGTTGTAAAAAAAAATTACGTGTGCCTTTCTCATGCTTCTATGTTTGTTTCTATGATAAATATGTTATTGTTAGATGTTTATGGTTATATTATAATTATTTTATTATTCGTTGTAAACATTCCATCTGAATTCAAGGGTAGGTGTACAAGAAAATGAAAATTTTCACCAACCCCATGTGACAGTTCTAACGAAAGTCTTCGTTTACGGTATCAAAAAAATAATGATGAAATACATGAACATAGTAGAGCTACATACGATATAAAAGCAAATGAAACCACTCTTCAAAATGTTTTTCCAATTTCTCAAAGTATTGTAGTATAGATGATGTTGTCCCTTAAGAAACCAATTTCTTGGTTGTGTAGAAGTTGTGCTTAAGACATTAATCTTTATTATTCATATCACTTATTTCTATGATGTATCCTGATGTGAAGTGCCTAAAGGAACTGACTTTGAACCCCTAATATTTAGGTGATATGAAAGTCTTAGAATGCCAAAGGATGTTGAATATAAATGTTGAGTGAAGAATGCTTTGAGAAGTTAGAGATATTGTTTTTCATAGAAACTATTATCTGTAACTTAGAAGAAATGTAGAAGTATGAAATTTAAATATAGGAGCACTCTTTTAAGGAATTTTAACTTAATTCACATAAGTAAACAAAGACCTGCAGCTTCATTACCATACTTAAAGAAATGAAGACACATGATGACACATAACAGAGAAATTACAAAATTATACCCAACAATGTGTGGAAAACTCCCGATTATTTTATTGATCATCAGTTTATCAAAAATACAATAGCATAATCTCCATGTTCTTCAAAATTCAGACCTTTTTTCTATAATTTTGCCTCTTTTTATACATCATGGGACAGTTGGTAACTACCAAAACTATCAAAACCTCTTAACTACCTTCTAACTGTCTAAAGTAAAAGCCATTACAGAATATTACATTGGAGGGTAAAAGACACCTCATTCTTCTCAAGAAAATAAGATAACAAGAAGTAACATAAATCAAAGTATGATTGGCGATTATTGCTCGCTGTTTGAATATGTGGCTTGAGTAGATGGTCCTGCTGACTCAGATTTGATGAATAGGCTGCAAGGTCGCTTAGTACTAAAACAAAAGACTAATACAATGGGGTTTTGCCTGCCTCTTATACATATCATATTCAAATGGGGGGAAAAACCTGTAATTAATGTAACTAATTAATGGAGTGGCAAATGACGTGACAGGGTATGGTGAATGAGGTGGACGATAATGAATGAGGGTGAACGATGACGTGGAGGAGATGAGATGGAGTGGAGCGATGGGGGTGGCCCTGTATGGGGGTAGGGAGTGTATGGGATGTTCATCGGGTTTGAACCCCCGCAATAATCTCAGGTCGTAGATCTCGGTCAAATGCCTTGACGTCATGGTCAACTTTGGGGGTTGAGCCTGAGTCATAACTCGTGCTCATTGCTCCCCCGCATATCACTTTACCCGCTTCTCAAACCCATGCTTTCTTAAATCTTGAGATACTGTCTGAACTTTAACATCTGGATCGGGGCCCCACCTTATATCAGATTTGAAAGCCATCAATAATATAAAACAAATCACTACTTTCGGACTTTCACATTCTCTTTTAATTTTGTTTCTAGAACATAATATTTTATTTTTTATTTTTGGTGATAAATTGAAAATGAAATTTAAATGACGATGCATGCTACAACATCTAGCTCCACCCAGGGATAGTTCTTTTGCCACAGAAGCACTAAGAACCGCAGATCAATGCCTTCACCTTGGGAATGGAGTCATATCTTGCTTAGCCAACTTTAATTCTATGGAATTTGTACAATGAATTCACTCTGGTATCTACAATGATAGGATGCTTGTGCTTCATAATTGGAAATAATGTTTAAGGTACTGCCCATTGACAGGCAACTATAAATTTTCACCATCAATATTCTCTAGGAAGAATGTATTATTTGCCCTTGCTTCTAGGATCCTGAATGGGCCATACCAGAGAGGATCAAACTTCCCATATTTTCCCTTATCTTCTCTTTTAGTATCCCACCTTAATACTAGGTCTCCAACTTTAAAATCAATTTCTTTGGCTTGTCTGTCAAAAATCCCCTTCATTTTTTATTGATACATAGTCAAATTATCTCTTACCTTATCCCTGCTTTCACTCAACTCCACTAACTTATGCATCTTTCTTATTAGAGCAATGGGATCTTCTTTTTCCTCTTGAATCATTGCAATCACAAGCTTCACAAGCTGACTAGGGAACAGAGCTTGAGTTCCATACACCAACTCAAAAGGTGATTTTCCTGTAGACCTTTTTGTAGTCACTTGGACAGCCCATAGAGCAAACTTTAATTTCGAATCCCAGTCTTTTTAATTCTCTGCAATAGTTTTCTTAAGAATTTTCATCAATGTTTTATTAGTGGATTCAGCCAATCCATTTCCCTGTGGATGATAAGTTGTTGAATGAGATAAAATGACATTATACTTCTGACAAAAAGCAACAAACTTAATTGAACTGAACACTTGAGCATTGTCAGTTATGATTTTGACAGGGCATCCAAATCTGCTGAAAATGTTTTCCTCTAAAAATTTCATCACCACCTGGTCATTTGCCTTTTTGGTAGGTATAGCTTCTACCCACTTGGTGAAATAATCAGTAGTTGTGAGAACCCACTTATGATGTCCACTTGAAGGGGGTTAATTTCTCCAACAAAGTCTAGTCCCCATTGTCTGAATGGTCCTTATTTGAAGACTGGGATTAATCACAAGGGAGCTAACCTCTTCTTCTCAACAAAAAGCTCACACTTCTGACAACTTCTAACAAACTATATATATATATATATATATATATATATATATATATATATATATATATATATATATATATATATATATATATATATATCACCAAATAGGGTGGGCCAATAAAAGCCTACCTTGGAGGATTTTGTGTGCAATAGCTTTCCAACTGTAATGTCCACCACATAACTTCTCATGATAATATTTAATGGTCTCTGTAGATTCATCTTCTGTTAAACATAACAATAAAATTCCCATAGGATCCTTCCAATACAATTTTCCCTCTACAATCACATATGGTTGTGGTTTGATTTTTAATGCTCTATATCTTGTTCTATCCAATGATTGGGGACAAGAGAGAAAACATAAATAATGAACTATGTGCTTGTACCATTATGAACATAAAAATTTATATCAGATCTTCATACCTGGGTTTGACTTTTCTTCAACTTCTTCAATTATTTCCTCATTTACAAGTGTTATCAAGTTGATTCCCAATGGTTGAAAATTTGACTTTGTCAACATCTTTGCTAGTCCCTGCCCTTTCACCAGCTTTATAGGCTTTATGTCGAGATCATACTCTTGGATCTTGGCTATCCATTTTCCTCTTTTTCCTTCCACATCACTTTGGCCTAAGACATCCTTTACTATAGCATTTGGCACATAAGCAATGATCTGTGACTACAACACATAAGTCCTGAAGGCTTTTAGGGCTTTTACCAAGAATATACCTATTTTTCAAGGATATTGTAGTTGAGTTCAGCATCTCTGAGAATCTTGCTAAAGAAAGCAACTAGCTTCTCTTTTCCTTCATCATGTTTTCTGTAACAAAACAACAACTATTGAATTAAGCGATGCAAATGAAAAAAATTGAAAGGGCTTTTGATAATAAGGGCTAATTAAAACTAGAGCTTCTTGTAATGCTTCTTTGATCCTGGAGAATGACTCTTTGGCTTCCCTAGTCCAATGTACTTCATTTTCCTTCTTCAACATATTGGTAATCTCTTTTACAATTTCAGCATAATTAGACACAAACCTCACTAGAAAATTTAATTTTCCCAGAAACTTTTGAATGTCTTTCCTACTCCTAGGTAGGGGTATTTTCTGCACAGCTTGCACCCTTGCTAGATCTATCTTCACTCCATCTCTAGAAACAATGTGCCCCAACAATTTTCCTTCTTCTATAGCAAAAATAGACTTCTTAGGATTCAAATAAAGCCCAAATTTTCTACATTTATCAAAAGTCTTTTTAAGATGGTCTAGATGCTCCTCATCTGACTTAGAAAAAATAGTGATGTCATCCAAGTATATCACTACAAACTTATCACCCACAAATGCAATGTCCATAGCCCTCTAAAATGTTGCACCTGCATTCATCAACCCAAAAGGCATTCGAGCATACATGAAGGTTCCCCAAGGAGTTGTGAATGCAGTCTTTTTCTGATCTTCTTTATCAACAACCACCTCATTATACCTAGAGAACCCATCCAACATTGACATTTTGAATGATCCAATTACCTTCTATAGCACATGGTCCATTTTAGGTAATGGATATTTATCTTTTAAGGAAGCCCTATTTAGATTTCTAAAATCCACTCATAACCTTATTTCTTCATTTTTCTTCCTTACATGTACTAAATTGGCCACCCAATCAGAGTATCAGAGTGGAACTATTATCTTGGCATCAAGAAGCTTCTTGAATTCTTTCTCAATCAATGGTAAAAGCAAAGGATTGATTTGCCTAAGTTTCTACTTAAATGGTTTAATCCCTTCTTTCAAGGGAATCTTGTGCTGAATAATGCTTACATCATATGTCTTGAGATCCTCATAGTACCAAGAAAAAAACATCAGTGTACTTCCTAAAAAGCTCAATATATCTCTAATTATAATTAAGTGGAACTCCATTAAATAATTTGACTAACTTGGGCTCGTTCTGGGTTCTGATATTGTGATCTTGAATCAGCTCATCCTATGGAATTTTCTCTAAACTAACAGCTACATCATTGGACTTAAAAATTCTTTCAAGAGGGACAAACTCCCTTGGCAGAATATTATTTTTCAATTGAATAATTTTTTGACTAACTATGGAATTTTTAAAACCACTTACTTATGCACCTTTCGTTGTTTCATCTCCATCTTGATCAATCTCGATTTCCTAAAAATCTTCAATCATAGTCAAGAATACCTTAATCTGCTGGTCATCCTAAAAAACCTGCCAGTGTTTTATATTATTCTGAACAGAATGCCTATGCCTCATTTCAACACTTTGGATTTATACGAGGCCTAAAAGTACTAGTAGACACAATCAAGGAGTCTGCTAATCTGTTCCCATCTCTTGGAATGAACTGCATGTTGAAAGCCTCAAAGAAATTCTCAACTAAATCCCATACTTCATTTCTATATGCCTTCAGCCTAAGGTGTTTTGTTTGACAATGGTTCTTTAGTTGCTTTATAATCAATTCTGAATCTCTAAAAATGGAAATTGACTAAACTCCCATTTATTTTGTTGTTTGAAGGGAAATGATTAAGGATTCATATTCTACCACATTATTAGTTTCTTCAAATTCCAATTTAAAATAAAATGGGATCATAGTACCTCCAGGTGTAATTAAAATGAAACAAGCACTTGTTCCTTCTTTAGAATAAGCTCCATCAAAGAAACACTTCCACACCCCTTCTGTTTGCAACTCTGTATTCCTTAACATTCGAGCACCTAAAGGTCCTCTCCTCTCCCTAATGGTCGAGCCCCCTAAAGGGTCCTTAACAGTCGAGCCTGCTCACACATTTACACAGGCTCAAGTAAGCTGCCTCTGGTTATCTTCAACCAAATCTACATTGTCATGCAACATGAAGCAAGAAAAGTCATCTTTTTCTTGGCTATACACAGGTGAATTACTTGCTCTGTTCTTTGTGATTGTTTTAACAAATCTTGTTTCTCTGTACAACCTTCTTTCTTCTCCACCAAAAATTGGTATGATATCATATGTAAAATCCAATTTCAGAACACCACCCAATTTAGCCCCCCATGACCTAGATAGCAACATTCCAAACCTAGTAGGAATATCTACTACCACTACATCCATTACCAAGCTTCTAGCTGGGATCTGAGCTAATGACACCACCATATCTTTAATGACCTCAAGACACTTGATTTTATTTGAATCAAAAGAATACAACTCTTTGTAAGGTTTAGTAACTTGTAGGTTTAGTTGTTTCATTACCTATAGTGGCATAAGGTTATGTGAAGCTCCTGAATCAAACATATAATTATACAAGAGGAAATCATGAATCAGTAAAGAAATGTAGAAAGTAGGTGTTGAATAATCTACCTCCTCCACATGTGGACCAAAAAAACTATTGGTTTATCTTCTTTCATATTCACGGTGTCATTTATATTCACATTTTGAGACAGGTTGATAAACTCAGCAATCTCTCTTTGATAAACTGGTGTTTTAACCAACTCTATGAGGGGCACCTGAATTTTGATTTTTTCTAACTCTTTAGTGAGACTAAATACATGAACCTATTTAGTATTCCTTTCATTTTCATCTTCACTTTTCTTCATCACTGAAATCTCTTGTGGAATGGAAACAATTTTTTCTAAAGGAATTTTATCACTTTTATCTTGAGAAGACTCACCTTGAAGTATTTGAGTCTTGCTATTTGTATTCTGTTGTTGCTTTCCTTTATTTAATTATTTTGCAGGTTGTGGTTCTTGTGGAGTCGCCTTTTGTAGGGGAGCTAGAACTTGCTGCTCACCTTCATTTTCTTGAATTCTAGATCTTTTTCTTGATCTCAAGTCATATTTCTTATGTAATTCTGCCTACATAAAATTAGTAAACTGCTTCCAATATTCATCAATTTCATTCTCATCATAAATGGCATTTGTTTCAGTATATTCTTCTCCCTCAACACCTAGTTCATCTTCATCTCCTATATACAATGTGGAAATATGATCATCATGACCATTTAAATGCTTTGGTACTTCATCATGATCTGCCTCTAAGTAAAGTGGTGCTTGAACCTGATCTTGGTCTTTTCTTTCCTTCTGCAAAATTTGCAGAGGTTGTCTTCTATATTGAGAATTAAAGCTTATGTTTTTCTGTACTTTCCTCTGAGAATTATTACTCTCCAATTCCAATTTAATCAATTTACTAGACAAATTTTTAATCACATTATTCATATCCTCTAATGTTTGATTTCGAGAGGATTCCACTTTAGCCTTTCCATTATCTTGGGTAGGTTGTGCCTCCGGTGCTTTACCTATAGCCACCAGATTTTCTTCTATTTCTAAAGCATCAGTTTGGATCTAATCAAGGGTTGTGGATGTTCTCTCCCTCAACGTGAACCTAAAATTTGATTCAAATGCTCCTGTAAAAGTTATTTTTGCACTAGTAGGAGGTCTCCGCTTGAAGACTGTTGTAAAGTTTATTTAACTTTTTGATGAACTCAACAACACTTTCATAAGATTTCTTTTTAATAGCATTAAACTCTATAAGTGAATACCCATGGTCTCATTTCTCTCCCCATCTCTAGGTGAATTGGCGCTCCATCTCTTCCCATGTAGGGATAAAGTTATTAGGAAGCCCTTTAAACTATTTTCTTTCTTCACCATCCAAGGATTGCACAAAAAGTCTTAAAACAACATCCAGGTGTTCAACATTGAGTTTTTTTGCAAAATTACAAAACACTGCTATATTCTTCTCTTCTATTTGTTCATCCTCTCGTGAGAAATGAGGAAGAATTTTTTAGTATTCTTGAGGCATTGGATTCAACTATTGTGGCAGCTGAATAGGTGTAGACCTATTCAACAAGAATGTAGGTGCTGGCATGTTTGCTCCTAAACTTACTGAACCATGAGTGCAATTAGATGTAAAACTTGTCTGAGAAGTAGATGGAGTATGAAAAGGTGGCAATGTAGTTACAGGTTCAGGTTGAACAACTATAGCAGATATATCTCTAAATACTGAGAAAGAAACAGACTCTAAAGACTGTTCTTGATAGTTGGGTTCCTGAAATGAAGTGGATGTAAAAGGTAGCTCTTGGACAATAAAAGGTAAATGTTTGGATGAAGGATGTGTTGAACTGTTACTAGGTGTAGACAATTTAGGACTTGGTGTAAATGGAGTTTTTGGCCTTCCAACCGTTTTGGAAACTAGTCTCTTAGGGTCTGAATGGGCTTGGGATTTTTGTTGTGAGGTATCTGACCTCGTATGAGGCCTCTTTGAATACAAAGTTATTTTTTTCTATTCAATACAACCAAATTTCCCTTCTCACTGAACAACCAGAGGAAAATATTGAAAACCCAGGGAAAAATGTTCTTGATTTCATCCCTGGCAATGGCACCAATTAATGTTCTCCCTTAAGGAACCAATTTCTTGGCTATGTAGAAATTGTTCTTAAGACATTAATTTTTATCATTCATGTCACTTATTTGTATGATGTATCCTTATGTGAAGGGCTTGAAGGACCTGAGTTTGAACCCTTAATATTTAGGTGATATGAAAGTCTCAGAATGCCATAGGATGCTGAATATAAATGTTGAGTGAAGAATGCTTTGAGAAGTTAGAGACAATATGTTGTTTTTCATGGAAACTATTATCTGTAACTTAAAAGAAATGTAGAAGTAGGAACTTTAAATATAGGAGCACTCTTTTAAGGAATTTTAACTTCATTCACATAAGTAAACAAATACCTACAGCTTCATTACCATACTTAAAGAAAGGAAGACACATGATGACACATAACAGAGAAATTACAAAATCATACCCAAAAATGTGTGGAAAACTCCTGATTCTTTCATTAATCATTAGTTTATCAAAAATACAATAGCATAATTTCCAGGTTCTTCAAAATTCAAACCTTTTTTTTTCTATAATTTTGCCTCTTTTTATACATCATGGGACAGTTGGTAACTACCAAAACTGTTAAAACTTCTTAACTATGTTCTAATTGTCTAAAGTAAAATCCATTACATAATATTACATTGGAGGGTAAAAGACACATCATTCTTCTCAATAAAATAAGGTAACAAGAGGTAACAGAAATCAGAGTATGATTGGTGATTATTGCTCGCTGTTTGAATATGTGGCTTGAGTAGATGGTCCTACTGACTCAGATTTGCTGAACTGGCTGCAAGGTCTCTTAGTACTAAAACACAAGACTAATACAACGGGGTTTTGCCTATCTCTTATACATATAATATTAAAACGAGAGGAAAAACTTGTAATTAATGTAGTTTTAGATGAGGTGACAGGGTACGATGCATGAGGTGGACGGTAATGAGTGAGGGTGGCGGATGATGTGGAGGAGATGAGATGGAGTGGAGTGATGGGGGTGGCCCGCTACGGGGGTAGGGAGTGTACGGGATGTTCATCGAGCTTGAACCCCCACAGCAATCTCAGGCTGTAGATCTTGGTCAAATGCCTTGATGTCATGGTCAATTGCGAGGGTTGATCCTGAGTTATAACTCATGCTCGTTGCTCCCCTGTAAAGCAGTTTACTTGCTTCTCGAACCCACTCTTTCTCAAATCTTGAGATATGGCCTAAAATTTAACATATGGGTCGGGCCCCCACCTTATATCAAATTCGAAAGCCATCAATAATATAAAACAAATCACGACTTTTGAACCTTTACATTCTCTTTTAATTTTGTTTCTAGAACATAATATTTGATTTTTTTTTTTTGATAAAATTGAAAATGAAATTTAAATGAAAATGGATGCTACAATAGATGATATCATGGAGAGAACATTTCCTGTTGGTCGATCATTCTCAGAATGTGTTCCTGATCAACATAATTTTCATCATCGAGGATCTCCTGAAAATGTTCATAATATTGAGGAAACATATTGCAATTGGGAATATCATCATGTTGATAATGTGGATACAAATTTTCACCCTAACCCTTCTCCTTTTGCAAATGAAAATTCCGAGAAAGGCCAAAGGTTGCAAAACATCCATGGTAGTCGCAGTGATGGAATTTTATGTGATGATTTGGATTATAGTTTACTTGGCCATTTGTTTGATGATTTAGAATTAGTTGCTCAAAACATTGGATCTTCCAATGCCCCTTCTCAAAGTCATATTGTCCTACCAAGAGAAGTAGTCATCCTAGATAGCATTTCATGTGGAACAATGGAGGTATCCCAATGATATTTTGGTTTTCTCTTCAATACTAGGTGTGTTATTATATTCCTCTATTTACATTTTTTTCCTTTACTTATAAAGTATTTTCTTCTCTTGGAACAAGATACAACTCATTTTAATAGAGGTGTAGAAATTAACTCCCCAAGTGTTCCCTCTACTAATACCAGAAGTGATGAAGCATGTCAAAACCTTTTTGTGCACTCTCCTCGATGATAAAATTGGAAAACTAATGTAAATGTTTACTGTATTTGATTCATTTTTCATTTTTTTAATTTTTTGATGGTTGGACACTGAATTTTATTATGTGTTTTATTTTCTTTGAACATGAGATAACTAATTTTAATAGAGGCATAGAAATTAACTTCTTATCTGTTTCATATATTGATGTTAGAAGTGAAGAGTCATCATCTCGTAGTGTTCATCCACATCACCAAACAAATGTAAACATTCAATGCATTTGATTTTTTTCTCATTTGATATTTATTTATTATTTATTATTTATTTATTCATTTTTATTATTTATTTATTTATATTTTTATTTATTTTCTATTTTTATTTATTTTCTATTTATTTTTATTATATATATATATATATATATATATATATATATATATCAGTTCGACATTGTATTTTATAACCTCTTATGGAAAAAACACAATTTCGTTCAATTAGGTTGGAGAAATTGAATATCAAATATCAAATTTTCCAACTAATGTAAATGTTCAATGTATTTGCTTTGTTTTCCATTTTTGAATCTTTATTTGGTTGTACATTTAATTTTGTTATGTATTTTATTTTGTTATAATAGGAAATAGGTCATTTGAATAGAGGCAAAAAAAATAACTTCCTAAATTTCCATCCACTGTTGTTAGAAGCAAAAAGGAACCATATCATAGCCTTGATTCACATCGCCAAACAAATGTAAATGTTCAATTCATCTGATTATTTTTTCATTTTTTCATTTATAATTAGTTGGGCATTGAATTTGATAAGTTTTTATGACAAATACAACATTTCATCCTCTCACGTTCGAGAAATGCAAACCACAAATTTGCATAGGCTCTATCATAGATCCATTCCACATGTTTCAATTTTGGGAAGTGAATCTCATGTTACTAAAGATGAAGTACATTTTAGAAGAAATTTTTTTCTTTGAAATGGTTCTCAAAATGGTTTTATTAATAGAGATCATATTCACTTTGATGAAAACATGTTTGTAGTTCATAGAAGATTTCGAGCAAAGATAGATAGCTTGTTATTTGTTGAGGCGTGTCACATTTTCCAAGAATCATATACTGAAATCTAGGTTTTGAGAGATTTTGAAGGACCTTTTTCTGACCATGTAAGAATGAAAGAGGTGCCCATCACTTTTGTTGATATAATAACATGGATCCTAGTGAACAACCTCATATTTTAAGAGTTTTTACTCAAGTTGAAGAAATTATAATAGAACATGTGGTTCATATTTTGAAAGTGACATATGCTTGAGGTAGGAAATATAAGTATAGTGGCCAAAAAATTAGCTTTCCTCAAGATATTTCTACATTTGTGCAAATTGTTCCCTGACATGTCGAAGATATTGACTTCCTCAATGTGAGGAGACATGTTGCTTAGTTTAAATACGATGAATGTTATGTCAAACTATCTCAAGTGATGGCTCTATTTCTTTTCAAATTCCAACATGATCAATATTACCGAGATGTTGTAACTGACTATGAATGAGTGAATGTTTTTCTTGAAAGATCAACAAATATCCCCTCTAAGCTTAAATTTATGGATTTTGATATTCAAGAATATAAGATCAATGTAGCTAATAATGAAGGGTTACCTGCTCACCATTTTCCTTCTCATCCTTCTTATTGTGTTGTTGGCCTACCAAATGAATGGAGAGAAGTTGAAGAAATTAGAGCATTTCTTAATAATGTTGATTCTTCACTTGTTGAAAAAATGGATTGGCCCAATATTGGAACCTCTCTAGAGAATTAATATAATACATATGGGTTATTAGAAATGGAATTCCCCACATTGTTCCCCACGAGTGATGCTGATTGGTTGCAACCACGTATTTGTAGTGTTCAACTTCATGAGTACGCATTACATCTACTTGGATGCTATGGTCAGAGATTTAGAAGCCATCCTCTCTTTCGGTATTACCTATTAAGCATGATAATGAGACATCGTAGCTAATAAATTGCTTCTGTTTTTGTAAAGAAACCTTTGAATGATAACTCACCTACATTCAATTGAAGAGTTGTGTAACCATCTTTTTTATTTACGGGATAATAAGTTGGTTGAGCATCTTATGCGGTTTGGTTCTTCTCTCAGAAGTACAAGAGCATACTAGACCAAGTGTGAGGCTAAAATGACTGACATTATTGCTCAGTTGTGATGTCGATCTTTATTTTTTACTTTGATTGTAGCTAACACAAAGTGGTCAAAGTTGCATAACCTCGTGCACATACATTCACATTCTCATTCTTTAAACCAACATCATATGAAAATTAAGAATGTTATCAAGTACCCTCATATTGTTGCCACATTTATGCACCATATATTTAATATATTTCGAGAGGAAGTTATCCAAAAATATCTTAAAGCTTAAGACTTCTGGTACAGGTTTGTGTTGTTGAATTCATTTTATCTACTTTGTCAATTGTTTATTATGATTCTATTTATATTGTTTGTATTAAATATATCTTCATTTTCTCTAGATATGAGTGGGAGTATAGAGGTTCAACACATATCCATGGTTTCTCATTCTTTAAATCAGCATCGTATGAAAAGTTAGAATGTTATCCAATACCCTCATATTGTTGCCACCATATATGCTATATATTTCGAGACGAAGTTAACCAAAAATATCTTAAAGCTTAAGACTTCTTGTATAGGTTTGTGTTGTCAAATTTATTTTATATACTTTGTCAATTGTTTATTATGATTCTATTTATATTGTTTGTATTAAATATATATTCATTTTCTTTAGATATGAGTGGGATCATAGAGGTTCAACACATATCCATGGTTCCCTATGCTTGCAAGGTGTTCCACACATGGAAAGACCTGATTGGTCAAATGATTTTGATGTACATCTTGTGAAGTGATTCTTTGACAAGTGTGTAAATGTTTGGAGTCCATGTGACATACATTGTCGCAACATAATGGTTTCATGAAGGCTCAATGATGACCCTTTCCTATTGAATAATGATGAACTCATGCCCATACATTCGCATTCTCATTCTTTAAATCAACATCATATGAAAATTGAGAATACTATAAGTACCCTCATATTGTTTCCACATTTATGCACCATATATTCAATATATTTTGAGAAGAAGTTATCTAAGAATATATTAAACCTCAAGACTTTTGGTACACGTTTGTGTTGTTGAATTTATTTTATATACTTTGTCAATTGTTTATTATGATTCTATTTATATTGTTTGTATTAAATATATCTTTATTTTCTTTAGATATGAGTGGGAGCATAGAGTTGCAACAAATATCCATTGTTTCCTATGTTTGCAAGGTGCTCCTGACACGGAAAGACTTGATTGGTCAAATGCTTCTGATGTACATCTTGCGAAGAGATTCTTTCACAAGTATGTAAATGTTTGGAATCCGCGTGACATACATTGTCGCAACATAATGGTTCCATGAAGCCTCAATGATCACCCTTGCCTACCGAATAATGATCATATTTTCTCTTGCAATCCTCATGATGCTTACGAAGAATTATTAAACCGTGTCCAAAAGAAGACAAGTTGTAGTGTAGATTCGTGTTTGCGCAAAAAGGGCAATATTCTCACATGTCGTTACAATGCTCCATGGGATCGTTTTTGATGAATCAATATTATTCATAGATGGTCAAGGAAGAAATAATTATGAGCTAGCAAGAAATTATGGTAGGCTCAATGTACATAGCATTGACCTTCTAACAATGTGGCATACAAATGTTGATTTCCAGTGAGTGCTTTCTCGATATGTTGTCCTGAAATATATTGCTAAGTATGCATCAAATGTAGAAAAAAGGTCTAAAATTTATCATCATATGTTAACTAGAATTTCAAATTATGTTGGCTCTAAGGATCATGCTTTGTGTCCATACAAGAGGTTTCTTGTAGGAACAATTGTTGATCGTGACATTGGAGCACAAGAAACATGCCATATATTTCTTATGCTATATCTTGTTGTTTGTAGTTACAAATTTGTTTCCTTAAGCATTGGAAGAAACGTTTTCAAGAAAATCTCAAGGGATGATCTACAATGTTCATGTGAGAATACTTTTGTTCAACATTATCAAAAGATACCTTTTTTCCTTGAAAATTTATCTTTGATAGAAATAACAAGTTCTTGGAAATTTGATAGAAAGCATAAACAAGATCCATGGAATCCTAGAAATGATCATGCTATTGTTCGAGTTTGGCCATAGTTCTATTCTATTCCTAGTGAGGCTTCAGACAAATTTGAAACCTTTTGCTCAAAAAATTGCTCTTATACAAAACATTTAGTAACATTCCCTTAGGAATTGGCCTTTCATCTGAAATCATTATTGAAAATTAGAGGAATCTCCAATATTGAGCATGGCATGTTGATCGGAACCCATCAATTGGTGACAATATTGAAGATGAAGAAGATGGTGATTTCGCTAATTAGGAAATGAATCTTCATGACGATTTTCTAGAATGGTAACATTTCTCTCTTGGTTCCACCAAATCATGCGAATTTTTCTAATATTCCTACCCTTGTTCGAAGGGACTTTGATATATCCTTTCAATGGAAAAGTACAACTATTTCTAATGATGTTGGAGAAGAAGTTATTATTTTATAAGGAATGGAAAAGCAAGGGGTCATATTGGTGACCTTTCAAATAGAACATTTACATCTCTAAATTCATTGGAAGAAAAATAATGACTTGCTTTTGAATTTGTTTTAAGGCACTCTGATAAATATGAGAGACATGAATCTCTTCTTATGATTGTTCTAGGCACTACAGACACTCGAAAGTCTTTCCTTATCCTTATCCATTGTATCTTGGAAGCTATTTCTATTTTTTCAGGTAATGGAAGAAATACTTTGCTTCTTCTTGCTCCAAGAGGAATAAATTCTTTTAATATACAAGGGAAATCAATACATTTGGCTCTACAAATTACAATTAAAGATATGCAACCACTACAAGGGGAATCACTAGCAATATTCCAAGAAGAAATGAAGCATATTCGATATATATTGATTGATGAAATGAGATATCTAGCATAAGGGTTATTCATGCAAATAGATGATGGATAAGCCTTCTGTGAGAGATACGCCTTTGCATGCACGTAATACAATAGGGAAAGTCTTGTGGAAAAAATTCACCGTTGACACAATCTTTTTCCAACAAGGGAATAGTGACAAAAAATATAGTTTTTATCTAGTCCTCAGTAACATAAGAAATGCAAATTTTGTTCTTGAAGATTGAGATTTTTTTATGTCTGGAGATGATATGAGGTTGCATCCTATAGAAAGAGATTTATTTAATTGATTAGTTCACATGTTTCCAACAAATAATTTGGTCTCCTTCCATAACATGCATATCTTAAAGCCGTTAAATTCTCTAATTGCACGATGTATTGTCGAGCATTTGAGGCATACATAAATCATTGGTATTGATGATGATAAATTGGATGGTGAAACTTTGTTGTGTTGTGGTCAGTGTGTTATGTTGACATGGAATTTGTGGTTTGAAGCTCGTTTGGTGAATGGTGCACTTGGTTATGTGAAGGATATATTTTATACGACTTCCTCTAAACCACCTGATCTTCCAATGGTCACAAGTGTTCTTTTTTATAAGATTTCATGTATTTGATATCCATTTTATTATCCAAAGTGTTAAGGGAATTTTTTTTTTTCTTCTACCTCTCTTTCTCACCTTCCCTCCTTGATTTGATTTTTTTTTTTTTTTCTGAATTCTTATCATCTAGCATCCATTTTCATAAAATGAGTCATGAACCCTAATTTTCTCTATCTTTATTTGAATATCTCTTTCAAAATGTATAAATTTTCTATCAATCACTTTTACTATATCTAATTTAAATGTCTACTAAAATATTCATATTAAAAAGCAAAAAAATAAAATAAAAATATTCGTAAATCATTTGAAAAAAACAAAATTCTAATAAATCTTTTCAATAATATCTACTCACCACAAATATTGAAAATAATACTATATACTCAACACAAACCTAGAAAATATGTAAAAAACCATATCCTCATAACATACATTTTCTCAATATTCAATATTATATATGCACCTTCAATTAAATTATAAAACACACACGACAAATCATTTTAATTCACTACAAACAATATCATTTTAAGACTGTCATACACATAATAACACACACGACAAATCATTTTAATTCACCACAAACAATATCATTTTAAGACTGTCATGGAAATAATATTAGGGTTGAAAAAAAAATCCCTTATGGTTAAAAAAAATCCTTTCAACGGTAGCTTGGTAGAAGGTTCCCAAAGATATAAACTTACATCAATTCAATATTATCATATACCAAAGATACAGAGGAAAACAATTCCAATTATGTTCATATTTTATAGGACATTAGGTTGTTCAATTTTTTTCATTTTCATATTCATTCCTATTTTTGCAGGACAATAGTAACTACATCACCTAAAATTGTGTTTGGCTTTGGGCATTAAAGGGATACCAGCGGTAGAAAAACTACAACATAATATTTAGGTAAATTCATTAGAAGAAAAATTATTTATTAATTAGGAAGTATTAAAAAACCATAATTTTATAAGAAAATGTAATTCTCTGTAATATAATTCTCAATAGAATATGTTCAAAGATCACTTTAGAAAACTAATTAAAACCCCTAAATATTTATATTTCTAAAAAATTAGTTGTGGACCTTAATATTTATTCTCTATCCTGTATGAATCTTGTCTAAAAGTGTGTTATAAATGATTGTTACTAGCTTCTTTTCAGCAAGAATGTAAACTTTTGTACTGGTCCTATTTCTAAAAAATTAGTTGTGGATCTTAATATTTATTCTCTATCATGTATGAATCTTGTCTAAAAGTGTGTTATAACTGATGCAAGAAAATAAACTGTTGTACTGGTCCTAACTGATTGTTGCTAGCTTCTTTTCAGCAAGAAAATAAACTTTTGTACTGGTCCTAGCTAGAGGAGTTCAAATATTATAAATGTGCAATACTATATATTTATTATAAATAAATAAAATCAAAAGTTCATAATTTTTAATTAAAATATTTTATTTTGGTAAGGGCTATATATATTACTAAATGCATTTTTGCTATTTCAAATCCTAGCTAGAGGAGTTCAAATATTATAAATGTGCAATAGTATATATTTATTATAAATAAATAAAATCAAAAGTTCATAATTTTTAATTAAAATATTTTATTTTGGTAAGGGCTATATATATTACTAAATGCATTTTTGCTATTTCAATAAGTTGATAGTTTGATTTTTTCAAAGATGAACTATATTAATTGGTTAGAAATATCATTGAAATGTGATTAACAACTTATAATTAATCTAAAAATCATAATCAAAATAAGTAAAATGTATACAATATCTTGTGATTAATTGGTTAGAAATATCATTGAAATGTGATTAACAACTTATAATTAATCTAAAAATTATAATCAAAATAAGTAAAATGTATACAATATCATATATTCACAAGAAAATGTATACAATATCATATATTCACAAGACATAATTTTAATTAGATTAAATTAGAAGACATAATTTTAATTAGATTAAATTAGAAAACACTTAAGATAGATTATTTTAATTCATCACAAAAATGTAATTTTCGTTTAACTCTGTCAAAATAATTTTAAAATTTACAATATCTACCCTGTAATTTTAAAATTCACCTTAAATATATTAAAGTAATAAAAAATTAGCAAGAAATCTATTCAATATATTCTCCATACATAATGATTATAGACATAAACATGGTTCTATTTAATACTATTATATATTCACAGTCGTGATTAAATTCACAATCCACTAAAAAACTTTTTTTTAGTTAAAGTGAGACTATACACAATACCATGTCGTTCCATTTTTTACGTTTTTATATTCATTTATGTTTTTTCATTAGAATAAGAAGAAAAAATGTTCAGCAGTTAATAAGCATTAAAAACAATTACAACTACCTGTTATGTATAGAATATCTTTCCAAACACACTTTTAAAAACCAAATAGCTGAAATAATAATGGCTATGAAATAATAATGGCTATTAACAAATGCACTCAGTAGAGAGCTTAATCTTGTTCGTTTAAAAGACACCAGTTCCATAGGCAAATGCAATACTGTATACAATAACTCTCCCCTTAACTTTAAAAAACAATTGAAAACCTAATTAGATGAAATAACAAATTCAATGCGTCTTCGTTTAAAAAACCCTAAGTCAATAGGCAAATGCAATCGCTAATAGAAAATTATTCCAGTCAAAGTAATAAAACCCAACGGCGGAAATAGCAAATCCAGCGCGTCAACAGCATCTTTATTGGCGATTAACATCTTCCGCAGCAATGATCTGTGATTCAGTAGATCCTGCATAGGCTTCGTTTAGCTCTATTTTAGGAGACACGTGTTCAGATTTTTTGTTGTTCGAAGAATCTGGTTCAGCAGGGATGGGATCAGTTGGCTGCTGTGGTGGAGAATGAGTTTTAGCAATGTTTTGTGATTCATTGGCAGGGATGGGCTATTCATCCAAAGTAGAGATTGTTTGCAGTGGGGAAGAATGGGGATCGGCAGGGATGGGATCAATTAGTGTTGGAATTTTCTGATAAATTCCATAACAGACAGACAAAAATCGCACTCTGTTTTTACACAGAAAAACAGAAAAATTCGCTTGCTGGAAACGGTGTTTCAGCAACACAGTTTTTTTTTCAGTTGCTGAAACAGGTGTTTCAGCAACGCTGATCGTCGTGTTTCAGCAACGTAAACTTTTGACGTCAAGTAATTTTTGAGTTACGAGGTGTTTCAGCAACGGTGACGGTGTAACAGCAACAGGAAAAATTTAACTTGTATTTATCAAAATAAACTAACTGTTACAGATTTGTCTTCCTCATACAGAGGGAATTTCAAAACTTCTATTGCTGAACATCTACTTCAGAAATTCACTAAGGAACGATTCTGTTCCACACAGATGAACATAAAAACAAATTACATTCAAATTTCTGCACTGCTGTGCATTTCACTGTTCTGAAATTATTCTTCTTCCTCTTCACGCTGCTGCGTGCTTTCTTCTGCTCTGTGTGATTCTTCAGCTGCTGCTGCTGCTTCTTCTAACGCTAACTTTAAAACAGAACTGCTGTGCGGTATTTATATGCTGACAGATATCTGATTAAAACAATAAAATATTACAAAATATCTTCTAATGTTTATCTCATAATTTATTGCACCAAGGCGGTGATGCCTTTATCAAAAAACAAGTCGGTTGTCTGCAGGGGAAATCAACTGAAACTTTAATGCATATTAATGTGCGGAAATATCAAAGGCGACTTTGCTGCACCGAACACCTTTAACATTTACTGCAAATCAAATTCATGTACAGCTGTTCATTGTTGCAGTTGGAATTAAATTCCAACACTCCCCCTTAATTTCAACTGCTGCATACCCAGACATTTTCTGAAATGATCAAAACCTTTCTTTGGTAATGGTTTTGTCAAGATGTCTGCAAGCTGATCCTCTGTTCTGCAGTGCTGCAAAACAATCTCACCATTGTTAACCAATTCACGTATGAAGTGATATTTGGTGTCTATGTGCTTTGTTCTTTTATGAAAAACAGAGTTTTTAGACAATGCTATTGCTGAGCTATTGTCACAGTAAATGGTTGTGCCATTTTCTTGTTCATGACACAAATCTTTGAGAACTCTTCTCAGCCATACTGCTTGGCATGCTGCTGCTGTTGCTGCCACATACTCTGCCTCTGCTATTAACAAAGCCACAACTGGTTGCTTCTTGGAAGCCCATGAGATGGCTCCCGATCCCATATGAAACACATATCCCGATGTGCTTTTCCTATCATCAACACTTCCAACCCAATCACTGTCAGTGTAACCTGTCAACATGAAATTTTCAGAAGAGGAGTATAAAATACCAAACCCCTTCGTTCCATTCACATACCTTAGAATTCTCTTGGCTGCCTGCCAATGAGTCTCTTTCGGTCTTTCCATAAATTTGGAAATTAAACTCACAGCGTGCATAATGTCCGGCCTAGTTGCAGTCAAGTACATAAGGCTGCCAACTATTCTCTTGTACAATTTTGGATCAAAATATTTGCTGCTGTCTTCTTTGGTTAATTTCAGCCCCACTACTGTTGGAGTCACAGCAGCCTTGCTGTTCTGCATGTTAAATCTCTTCAAAACAGCTTCTACATATTTATCTTGAGAAATGAAAACACCATTTTCATTTTGGTCTACTTCAATTCCAAGAAAATATCTTAAGAAGCCTAAGTTAGTCATTTCAAATTCACTCTTCATGACTGCTTTAAAATCAGCAATGAGAGAAGCATCATTGCTAGTAAAAATCAGATCATCTACATATAAAACAACAATAATAATCTTACCGTCATTCTGCTTTATGTAGAGTGTGGGTTCACCATCACACTTATCAAATCCATTCTCAATAAGATAAGCATCAATTTTGCTGTACCATGCTCTTGGAGCTTGCTTCAGCCCATAAAGAGCCTTCTTCAGTTTACAAACTTTATGCTCTTGTCCTTCAACTTCATAGCCCAGAGGTTGATCAACATAAACCTCTTCTTTTAACACTCCTCTCAGGAATGCAGATTTAACATCCATCTGATAAATCTTCCATTTGTGTTGTGCTGCAATAGACAACACTGTTCTGACTGTTTCCATCCTTGCTACTGGTGCAAAGGTTTCATCATAGTCTCTGCCTTGTTGCTGCTTGTAGCCTTTCACAACAAGTCTTGCTTTGTGCCTATCAATCTTACCTTCAGCATTACTTTTGGTCTTATAGACCCACTTAACTCCAATGGCATCTTTGCCTTTAGGGAGATCCACTAACTCCCATGTTTTACTCTTCTCAATTGCACCAATTTCTTCATTCATTGCTTCAATCCATTTATCTTCATTTACAGCATCTTCAAAATGGATTGGGTCATCAATATGACAATACAAAGCAAATAATGAATTCAGACCGGTTACTTACCTCTCCTTGTTCATAAATCTCATTCAGATTTCTGAATCTTGGTCTTCTTGGTGTGCTTGGAGTTCCATCCGAACTTGAGGGTGTATTTGATCCCTGTGGTCTTTCAGCAGTTGCTGTTTGTGGTGTAACAGCAACTGTTCTTCCTTGACTTCTCAAGGCTGTTCGGATTCCAGCTTGTGGTGTGGTTTGTTGTACTTGCTGTGGTGTAGGAGGAGCCACCAAGGAAGGATTATTTGCTGCTGTCCCTTCCTCTTCTTCTTCATGAGACACTATTGTCTTCACATTCACTGTTTTTTCCAAGCTTCCATCCCAAGCTTCATCTTCAATGAACTGCACATCTCTGCTTACTATTAACTTCTTGGTGGATGGATTATAGAGTTTGTATGCTTTTGACTCATCACAATAGCCAATAAAGACACACTTCTCCCCCTTACTATCAAGCTTTTTTTTTAGCTGATCTGGTACATGTGCATATGCCACACAACCGAATACTCTCATGTGAGTGACAGTTTGCTTTTGACCACTCCATGCCTCTTCTGGTATTCTGTTCATGACAGCTTTAGTTGGGCATCTATTCAAGATGTAAACTGCGCAAGTAACAGCTTCTGCCCAATACTCATACGGCAAGTGTTTTGCCTTCAGCATACTTCTGACCATGTCAAGAATGGTCCTATTCTTTCTTTCAGCAACACCGTTTTGCTGAGGTGTATACCTTGCTGTGAACTGCTTTTGTATGCCATTCTCTCTGCAAAAACGCATAAATTCTTGGGAGATGTACTCTCCTCCTCTATCTGTTCTGAGCACTTTGATATAATGTCCACTCTGCTTTTCAACAAGAGTTTTGAAGTGGCGGAATTTCTCAAACACTTCACTCTTCTGTTTCAGCATATACACCCATGTCTTTCTGGTGTAATCATCAATAAAAGTTAAAACATATCTATTTCCAGCAAATGATGGTATTTGCATCGGTCCACACACATCAGAATGAACAATTTCCAATGGTGCTTTTGCCCTTATACTCTTTCCTGCTGGAAAGCTTTCTTCATGTTGCTTGCCCAAGATGCAGCCTTCACAAAGGCTGTTCGGTTTCTCAATCAACGACAATCCCTTTACCATGCCCTTTCTGTGCAACAGATTCAGGCCTCCGAAATTGAGATGTCCAAATCTCAAATGCCACAACCAATTCACATCTTTCACCTGTTCTTGAAAGACTTCTTGTGTTACAGCCGCAATAGTTCTGCCTTCCTTCAAATCTGCCCTGAGTTTGAGAGGAAACATTCTATTGCTAGTCATCTGCACCTGTGCAATGATCTTCTTACTTGGAGGTATGTCTCTGATAGTACACAAATCATCTTTGAAGAACACGTTGTAACCTTTGTTCATGAGCTGTCCAATGCTCAAAAGATTACATTTCAGACCAGGTACATAGTATACAGCTTGCACAGTCATCTGTTCTCCATTTTTTGCTCGGATATTGACACTGCCCTTACCCTTGACAGTTATCTTATCATCAGTCCCTGTTGTTACCTCAGATTTCACATTTTCATCCAGATTGGCAAACATTGCAATATTTCCAGTCATGTGATTACTACAACCTGAGTCTAAGAACCAAAAATCATCTTGTTTGTCTTGTGCTATGTTACATGTTAATAGCGCATTCTTTGGGTTCTTATCTTCTTCATTTGCAAAATTAACATTCTGCCTATTGTTCATGTCATTTTGTTTTTTCTTGCATTCATTTGCATAGTGTCCAAATTTTTTACAATAATGACATTGGACTTGAGATTTGTCATACCTTTGTCCATGAGCTTGCTATTTGCTTGAACCTTCAGCTTGGTTCTGATTGCAGCTCCTTCCGCTTGTGCTAGCTGGATAATTTCTGCCTCTATTTTGGCTTCTTCCACGACCTCTGTAATTTGCTCTGCTTCCACCTCTTCTTTGGCCAAAAGACATCTGAGTCTTGAATGCTTGCTTAAAAGAGAAATCTGTTCCTCTACTCAGTCTGTGTTCATGAGACAACAGAGAAGCACTCAGCTCATCTACCGTGAACTGTGAGAGATCTTTTGTTTCTTCTATTGCCACCACAATAGATTCAAACCTTGAGGGTAAACATCTCAAGATTTTCTCTACAACCCTTCTATCTTCAAGAATCTCACCATGAGATCTTATCTGGGTTATCAAGCCAATAACCTGGGTGAAGAATGAATCTATTGTATCAGATTCCTTCATGCTGAGATTTTCAAAGTCTCTCCTCAACATCTGCAACTTTGCAGTCTTCACCTTCTCCATGCCTTGGTAGGTAGTTTGGAGAATATCCCATGCCTCCTTAGATTTTGTTGCTGCTGCAATCCGCGGCAAAACACTTTCATGTACTGATTGGAAGAGGAAAAAGAGGGCTTTGGCATCCTTCTTCTTGTCACTCTTCAACTGGTCTCTTTCTGCTGCTGTCAAAGCAGCCAACGCTGTTGCATCTGCAGGTTCAGCATACCCTGTTTCAACCAGCTCCCATAGTCCTTGAGAAGCAAACAATGCTTTCATTGTTATGGACCAATAACTATGATTTTTCCCATTAAACTGAGGCAGTTGGGGATTTGTCAAACCTGTTCCAGCATCTGCCATCTTAACCTGTACTGGTAAAGAAAAGGTACTGACTGTATTTTGAAAAACAAGCAAAAACTTTCTCTGCTAGAAAAATCTGCTTAACAAACTTCTTACAGCTCCTACAGTGAAAAACAATCTCTGTTTTTGACTCACTGAGTGCCTAGACTAGCTCTGATACCATGTTGGAATTTTCTGATAAATTCCATAATAGACAGACAAAAATCGCACTCTGTTTTTACACAGAAAAACAGAAAAATTCGCTTGCTGGAAACGGTGTTTCAGCAACACAGTTTTTTTTCAGTTGCTGAAACAGGTGTTTCAACAACGGTGATCGTCGTGTTTCAGCAACGTAAACTTTTGACGTCAAGTAATTTTTGAGTTACGAGGTGTTTCAGCAACGTTGACGGTGTAACAGCAACAGGAAAAATTTAACTTGTATTTATCAAAATAAACTAACTGTTACAGATTTGTCTTCCTCATACAGAGGGAATTTCAAAACTTCTATTGCTGAACATCTACTTCAGAAATTCACTAAGGAACGATTCTGTTCCACACAGATGAACATAAAAACAAATTACATTCAAATTTCTGCACTGCTGTGCATTTCACTGTTCTGAAATTATTCTTCTTCCTCTTCACGCTGCTGCGTGCTTTCTTCTGCTCTGTGTGATTCTTCAGCTGATGCTGCTGCTTCTTCTAACGCTAACTTTAAAACAGAACTGCTGTGCGGTATTTATATGCTGACAGATATCTGATTAAAACAATAAAATATTACAAAATACCTTCTAATGTTTATCTCAGAATTTATTGCAGCAAGGCGGTGATGCCTTTATCAAAAAACAAGTCGGCTGTCTGCAGGGGAAATCAACTGAAACTTTAATGCATATTAATGTGCGGAAATATCAAAGGCGACTTTGGTGCACCGAACACCTTTAACATTTACTGCAAATCAGATTCATGTACAGCTGTTCATTGTTGCAGTTGGAATTAAATTCCAACAATTAGTTGCTCTCTAAGAATAACAAGGTCATCATGTATAGAAATTGACGTCTGTACCTGAACATTTGACATGGAACAAGCTGGAGTTAATGGCGTATGCACAGTTTTAGCGCTTCTTTTATGTGGAGGACGTTTGGAAGGCAGAGGTACTCGCTGATCTCTTCTTATAAACTTGATGATGTCATTTACATTTGACAAAGGCTTGCACAATCCTTCATCAAGTACACAACCTTTGATGACTTTATCAGTATCCCTCACTTTAACGGTGATTAAGAAGCCTGCATCAAATGAACCGTCTACAATACCAGACACTCTCTGCCCTACAAGACTATCCTCACATGCGTGTCTTGCTCTCCTTTTCCAGTTCTGTCTTCTAGACACTCTCTGCCCTACAAGACTATCCTCACGTGCGTGTCTTGCTCTCTTTTTCCAGTTCAGTCTTCTTGGCACAACTACAGTAGTTAAAGAATTCGTTTCACTTGTTTTAGTTGTCTGAACCACTTCATTCTGCTTCTCTATTTCGACCACTAGTCTGCAGTATACACATTATAAATACTTCTATTAACAATAAAGCTGGAATGCTTTTTATAACTGAAAAAATAGGTATATCACATACTTCTATGTTTAAATAGAACAAGGGCTGCAGCAGCGGTAGTCCCTGCCAGATCTGAGATTTGATTTTTTTATTGTCGGGTCTCAGATTTTTATATGTTCTAAAACTGCAGGTCTGCAATCTTTATATGGTCTCAAATTAAAAGGAGATATAGGTAGGATTCTTAATACGCGTATTAATTTCACATTAGCTGCATTTTAGTTTCCTGGTAATCATTTTCCCACAACGTTGCAGAAATGGTCATGCGCACAAGCAACGTAGGATAATATAGGATTTCGAAAGCATTAAAAATGTTCATACAGTGTAGGATTTCGAAAGCATTAGAGATTTTTCAATTTTTTTCTTTCTTGATCAAATAAACATTACAGTCTTATTAAATTTAAGATACCATACTTTTTATGACCATTTCCTTCGAATTACATATATCAGAAACGGTATGACCATTTCCTTAGAATTACATATATCAGAAACAGTAAGCGAGAGGTTTTTGAGGGTTGATTTTTGTATCCGACCATTTCTGTTGAGGTTTTTGAGGGTTGATTTTTGTATCAGACCATTTCCTTAGAATTACAAATTGCAAGCCATAGGTTTTTGAGCGTTGATTTTTGTATTCCAATAAAAAAAGAATAAATATGAATTTATAAATATGAACAGATATTTTAAAAAAGAAAAATATTATATTATTTCCTTTTAAGGCAATTATCTATAAATAAAAAAGTATTTTCCCGTCTTTTCTTTTTTTCCCTTTAATTTCTATTTCTATTTCAATATTGTTGTCTTTTTATTTTGGTTTTTTCTCGTTTAAGTTGGTCGCCAATAGATTTGATCTTCATAAAAATATAAAATAGTATTCATGATTAAAATCAAATTATACCAATTTTTTTTAATGGGATGTCTTTCAAGGCAAACGATTATTTATTGTGATATTTTATTTATGAATGAGACTCTAAACATTAACAGATGTAGGATCATCTCACCAAAAATTTACTCATTATTGAAAAAAAATACAATCAAGGAAAACTTTTATTGCTGATCAAAAAATCAACGTGAATTTTTATGTCGATGAATAGTTTTGTCCCTTTCTCATCTAACACCACCCACAAAGAAACAACTAACTCGAATTGTATCGGATGTCAAATCCTCAGAATTCAATTATCTATAGGTTATCGTACTCACATGTGGAAAAATAGAACATCATCTGGGCCTTTTTATTGACCATTTGTCAATAACACATACCACCATTTGTCAATACCGTCATAACACATACGATGCATGTTCACAAAAGTGCACTGACATCTTGTGATTGCCCTGTTTCTAATACACGGCATGCTGTCTGTCATGTCTGTTCAGTTTTATATTCCTCATGAGTCGTTCTCCATGGATTTCCAGTTTTGTATTAATAGAAGTTGTGAGCCTACTATTAGACTTCCAGCCCAACCTGCTCTTTTTGCCTTTGTGCCTCTGCCTTTTGTTGTGTTTTTTGTTTTTTTTTCTCGAGAAGGCGTGAACGAAGTTATTATTCTTAAAACAATATGCAAGTATATAAACAATACCTGCTAGATGAGCCAGGGAGTCCTTAATGCCTTACAGAAGGCAAACACCAAGCCATAGAAGCCAGGAAGGGGTCAGCCATAGAAGCCACTGATCGCTACGGGCATAGAAGGGACCAAAGACATTATTGAATGGGCGTTATGAGGACCAGTAATCCTAAGATTTTGGGTACCACGTGAGAAAGTAATCTATTCGATGCTTAAGCACTAGGAAGTCTACGGAATGGATAAGCAGAAGATTTCTTTGCGAGATTGAAGCTTCACGGACTTGCATGTTCTCAATCCAATATTCGTCCATAGCTATACATACTGTGATTCAGGATAAATATGAAAAAATTTTAAAATTTTAAGCGAAAAAATATATAGTACTTCTTAGAATACAAGAAGGATATGAAGAAAGATAGATAACAGAGAAAAATATTTTAGAAATTTCCAAGCACTAGGTATATGCATGAAACCAGTAATTTTTTTTTATTCTCTGATAGTTACCTGGGAGAGCGTCATACTGAAGATGTGAATCCACATTCACTGCATTTATCACTGGTAGTTTTGTGAATCCACATTCACTGCATTTATCACTGGTAGTTTTGTGCTACCCAACTGGGAGAGTATTTAGTGCTTTGCTTTGGGTGCAATATGTCCAGAGTCCAATTCCCAAAATATATACCTTCTAAACACTTTCAATAAATTAAAAATAAAAATAACTTATCCTGAGTGTTTCCTAAGTTACTTGGTTCATTCCCTTTACACTTTCAATAAATAAAGTTACTTGGTTCATTCCCTTTACACTTTCAATAAATAAAAATAACTTATGCTGAGTGTTTCCTAGGCCAGTTGGTTCATTCCCATAGGCAGGACTACTTAAGTAAACAAGGCTCTATTTATTTATATCAGGTATTTTACCAATGGCTAAAGGTCCAAAAAAAAGTATTCGTTGATTTATTTTACGAAAAGAAAAAATAAGTTTTACGCATACCTGTCTGTAACCATATCAAAAGAGAGCTCCCCCATTGAGAGCTCGACTATTAGAGCCAAGAGCGAAACCGGGTAGGTATGATGGCATTTGTTCTTAAAAGATGTCGAGAATATATGTTAGCTGAGAATAAAATATTTGTAATCTACTTGCATAGAGCAATAAGCCTCTCTGTTGAGAGCTCCACTGTTAGAGCAAAATCTTCGTAATCTACTTGCATAGAACAATAAGCCTCTCTGTCGAGAGCTCCACTGTTAGAGCAAGAGCGAAACTGAAACCCTGTAGGTACGATGGCAGTTGTTCTTAAAAGATGTCAAGAATACATGTTAGCTGAGAAGAAAATCTTTGTAATCTACTTGCATAGAACACCTCTCATGTCAAGAATATATGTTAGCTGAGAAGAAAATCTTTGTAATCTACTTGCATAGAACAATAAACCTCTCATGTTCCAGTGTATAAGGTAATAGATGCCATGTTGGGAGCAGGGCCATCCCGTAGAAAAGAATAGAGCATATTCAAAGCAACGCCCAATGTTCACTATGGATGAGATGAAATCTGTACCTGCAGTCTCAATAACAACAATGAGGATGGATTGTTCCTTTTGTTGGTGAAATACCTATGTGCGGTCAGGGTCTCTTTTTCTGAATTCTTCATATTCATATTATGAGAAAAAACATTACTTACCAACAAATGGTGGTCGGCATAGCAAGTTTAGGACAGTACGACAGTTGTTGCATGTCCATGGCAAGTTTAGGACAGTTGTTGCATGTCCACAGCTGTTGCCTGTGGGCAAAATCGGCGGCAATGGTTGCATGGGGAAAAGTAGTGGACTTTGAGTTAGCCAAATATATATGTATTATCATCCACCACAAACATTAAATATATTATGATCCACCACAAACATTAAATGTGTTGGAGTAATACTAACTCCAACTAACATTAGTTTGAGTTAGGATGAAATTCAATCGATTTCAAAAGTTATATCTTAAGTCTCAAGTGATTTATCCATCCTGGCCGGCAATAAGACCTCAAAACACAAACTTTAGACCTCAAAACACAAACTTTAGTGAAATTTTTTTGGTTAAAACATTTCAAAAGTTATATCTTAAGTCAAGTGATTTATCCATCTTCGCAGGCAATAAGACCTCAAAACACAAACTTTAGATTAAAAGAATTTAGTGAAATTTTTTTGGTTAAAACATTGGTTAAAATGGTGAGTACATTGATCAATCAACGCAATTAATAAAGAGTCAACGCACATCGATCGCTAAGTCCCTGCACCGCCTAAAACGGGGACTAATAAGAAATAGGATGGTATAGAACTAAGAAATAAGATTGTTACCTGTATTTAAAATAATGACATAGTCAAATTCAATATATTTGAAATAATGACATACTCAAATTCGATATATTTGAAATAATGACATACTCGTTAAAAATGACATACTTGTCAAAAATTCAATATATCATTAACGACGTAAACTTCATTATAATTGTTTAAATCACTAAAAAGTTTTACCTATTATCAGGGTTTGCAGATTTGGAACTCTGCATGTCTTTTCGGTAAGTCTTCAATTACTTGTCTGGTGCAAATCTGTGACAGTATAGTGCTGCGAATGACTGTCGCCCAATAATATTTTCACAAGCACATTTACAATATATAATATACTTGAGAAACTAAATCAAACATAAAAATGATTATTTTAGTTATTTAATAATGCATACCGTTATTTAATTAATTATACCCTAGTCTATCAGTCAAATAACCTAACCTTAGCCTATCCAATGGCATTCTTATGTGAGTTTTATTCTTATTTTTTAATACTTCTTCAATTATTCTCAACGATGAAGAGTTGAGAATCAAGGAAGAGTCACCCATTAAACCCTTCCATGAAGCATCATGTTACCATCTTTTTTATTTATTTTTTGATATTTTTCTGGTTATTGTAAACTCGGAGTTAATATTTTATTATTCTTAACCATCAAGGAAGAGTCAATTTAATTAAGAAAGATTCAATTTAGTATCCCAATCGAGTATCATGTCTTAATGAAATTTGAATTTGGGTTGAGAGATTATCATTAAATTCTTCTAATTATCTGAGATAAAATTGTTAAAACTTACAATACATTATTTATATAATATTTTTGAATTAAATGAATGAGATAGAAAATGAGTAGTTCTTAATATTTTTGAATTAAATGAATGAGATAGAAAATGAGTAGTTCTTAAGTGAGATTTTTCTGAGCAACTCTTGATTTCTGTAGTTTAAACTAATATTTTTGATTTTTTATATGATTCAACACCCTTAAAAACCAATAACTTTTTATATAATTCAACACCTTTAAAAACCAATGAAACACTTAGATTGTGAAAAATTGTGATACTTAATTTAAATAAATCTTTATAAACAAATTAAATTTAATAATAAACCTAAGAATTTTCCAAAAATAACACTTAAAAACTACTATAATGAAAAAGCACCTAGGAAAAATCCTGCTAAATACCAATAACAACCTTGTAACCATGCGAGCAAAGTTTACATTGGAATGAGTGAGTGAAGAATAATAAACATCTGTTACGTATAATGAAAGATAGGGACGATACACATTAAAACGTAAAATTATTTTGTTTATTTAAAATAAAATTATTATAATATATATAAATAAATTATAAAATACAATCTTTTATATTTTTATTTTCTTAATTTTTATTATTAAAAGTTAAAATTAAATAAAATATAATTTGATAATAATAAAAAACAGTCAAAAGATTACCTATTAAATTAAAATTTAGAATTAAAATTAAAATATTAATGATGAAGACTACAAATTAATAAAAATGAATTATTAAAAAGCTATTCAATAAATAAATAAATAAATATATATATATATAAACGAGTCAAAAATAGTTTTTAACCAATTATAATAAAATAGTGAAATTATAATTAATTATTATTATTATTATAAACTATTAAACATTTTATATTTTAATATTATAAAGTTTAGTTTAATTTATAAAAGAAATATGAATTTCAAATAGGAATATGATTTTTTTTTATTATTTAAAATACATTTTTGAATGGATAAATGGATTAAGAAAATCACTCTCCCTAGAATTCTACAAATTATATGATTTAATCTCATTTTTTTAAATCTTTGAAGAATTTTAGTTAAAATTAACTAGAAAAAATGTGGTGAAAAAGGTCATTTTGTCTATAACGGAGTCCCACAAACAAGGGGGTTTCAAACAAGGGGGTCTCATGCACCAATTTTGTGTAAGGCTTGGCCTTGACCTTAAAATATGATAATAATAATAATAATAATGTCTATTGAATACTTAACTCATATCAAGTCAATCATTTATGATCAAACAATATAATATAATGTAAAATAACTAACAGTGAATATAAAGAAAGGTTGTGTACATATTCATATCATGTTTGCAATTTTAATTTTTAAAGTATTGAAAAAAACATTTCCATACTTCTACACAAATGAATACATAAATTATCTTTAATAAATATCTATCAATAAATATAAAAAGAAATATGGACTTAATTCTTTTGTGCAAGTGTTAAAGGTTTATTTATGCTCGTTTCTTTTATTTATATATTTATATATTTTTGTTTGTTTGTTAGGTAATGTAAGTTTTAAGATGACTTTGCACGTTTAACCTACTATTTGGGTATTTGCGACTTAGGGAAATATAAGCCATCAAAATCAACCAGGGATTGCATCTCGAACACTGGATTTTTCCCATGGAGTTTTGAATGAGTGACCTTTCCACCATGGAGTTCTTGAAAAAAAAACATGTCACTATGTATTTTATGCTTTGTGGGCTATTTCTATAATTATTATAATACATTGTTTTAAATTTATTATGCTAATAAGCATGTCTATTCGGGAATAGGGTTCCTATAATTTTAATTTAATTATCAAAGAAAAACAATTGATGGGGAACTAGGAAGCTCCTCATATATATACAACACGTCACAAGCCACATATATTAGAAACTCGAGAACTAGAGTCACGATCCCAAACTCTAACACGATACTTATCTTTTGAGCCTTACTATGACGAGCTATGTGCCCCCCCCATGGGATTTGAAACTAGGTGGAGGGGATAACATCTAAGTGTGACGACCACCGCGTCGTCCCACAAAATTATCAATAATAATAATTATATGGATAGTAGGGATTTAAACTCCATACAATATTATAGCATATTCTTAGTAGTATACTCAAATCAAAGGAAATAATTTATTTCCAAAATAGTTGTCTTTTTTGTCCTTTCTTTTAAATTCTATATATTGTTAGAATTTGACAACACACCCATGAATTTCTCCTAGAAGAAATCATATCTTTCAGTTATGTTTGTACCAACTATAATAAAATTTCATTTCTAACAATTATAATATGACATTCCAAAAATAGTAAGTCACATCTCAATTTGGAAGTGACTTTCCAAAAATAGAAATTCATTTCTAAAATGATCAAAGATGATCTCGACACATGGAATTTATTTTAGTATCAAATGAATCATTTTTTTTTCTAAGTAAAACTATTCTATTAATATGAAACAAAAATATGATTACAATGAGGCTTAGGCCTCAGCAGTAGTGAACATCATCTATCAAAAAAATATCTCGACTGCTCCATCGATGGGGAAACCAGTCCATGAAGGCAAAAAGAACCCACATATGGGTTATTAGTTTTAAACCACAAAATATCAAAAAACATGGCAAAATAACCAGGAAAGTTTTAACAGAACAAATCATTTCAGAAAATAACCAATCAATAGAAGAAACACCCAGCTGGTAGAAGGGTGACACCTGGCTGCCAAGTATCATCTCTAGAGGTCGTCCGGGGCGGGCACCTCCTCAATGAGGCACAAGTACTGATACCACTCATCCTCCTCCACTGACGTGCCGGTTTGAAGACCACGAGAGGGTTTAATGCCACCGGAGCTGCCTGCAGCTGCATGCTAGTTGAACGTGTCTCCCACTCTGCCTCCAGGTGTCTGCGTGTCTCCAAATCTATCTTCCATAGCTTGCTGACTGCCACCCATCTCTTTGCCATGCGGGGTGGCAACATCCTCGTCCATCGGTTGCTTGCCCGGGTCACGGGCGCTTCTGATCTTGTGAGCAGCCCGCTGCTGCGCACTAGTGTTCTCCAATGGAGCATCCTGCGGGTCGTTTTCCTCAGAGAAAATGATGGTGATAGTAGCTGTAATGACAAGCGTATTCAGGGTGCTGCAGAAGCAAAATTGTGTCGTGTGAGGAGCAGGGTGAGGGGGGAGAGGGAAATTGGCTGTATGGACAGCGGCGTCTCTTCGGATAGCACCTTGAAGCTGTGCACATACTTGGCCACTGCGGGTATCAGGATACCTTCCAGAGAAGGTGCCATGAGGATTAGGGATGTCAGGGGAAAGGGAGGGGGAGGCAGAGTCAGGGCTGGGCGTCGCAAGAGGGTGGACGCCACCACCATGACATCCCCCTCTTCTGCTACGCATTTGGTGTCGTATGCGAGCCATGGCAGTGTTCGAAGCAGAGCGATTAGTGGGGAAATTGGCTGAATGGCTAAGTAGAGAATGTGCGAGGGAAGGCTTGTCAAATTGCAGAGCCTAGTTTGGGAGAAATGATACTCATTACCAAGGTCTACACAGCTGAGCAACCAGCAGCGGCTCTTGGTAACAGTGCGAGAACAAGGCTTCGCTGCCTGAGGTGGGCATATGCTATGGAACAGGGGGGGAAGAGTAGCACTGTGGTTTGTGGAATCCATTGTTGTGCGAATGATGGGTAAATCTCAGCCAAAGTACCCATTTAATGCAACCAGCAGGCCGCCATGAATTTTTTTCAGGCTGGCATGGGAGGGAACGCAGGCAGCCATGTGGACCATCCTCTCGCTCCCCGACACTCTAATCATCATAAATAGCATGGTTGTCACCCGCATCCAGGTGTATCAAATCAATCATGATTATACTAGTCAAGAATTAATATTTTTATCCTTATTATTATTATTATTATTACACTATTATATATAAAATAATCTAAATTCATTCACCTTCAATGATTTAATAAAATCGAACTCTCAATGAAAGAAGTAAATTAAATTGAAAATCTCTTATTTGGAAAATTAAACCTCTCTCTTGAAATAAAATAGTAACTCCACACTTAAGGGAATGTAACTCTCCCTCACTAATTCAATGTATGGAAAAATTGTAACTCCTCCTCATTAAATGCACTTGTAACTCTCTCATTCAATTCGATTTTTAACTCTCACCAAATATTCCATCATGTCTAAGTGAACTCTCTCTCTCCTTACTTTGAATTGTAACTCCTCAAGACATCTGTACCTCTCTCGCTATTCTTGGGATGAGTTACACTTCTCCTCAAGTAACTCCTCCATCATGGAATTTGATTCTCCTATTATTGGCTCAAGGCGTGAATTCATTTTATAACTCCTATCCTTTCTCATCTATTTAAGAAAGAGCAAGTGAGGGTTGATGTAGCATGCTCATTGTGAAGAAGAAGAGCTAGTGTTTGGCGTGTACAAGGGAAGTGTTAGAGCAAGTGAAGAGTAAGAGCAAGGGAAGAGCTAGAGAAAATGTGAAGGTGTTGACGTTGCTAGACCCGCCAACATGTCAGGGGATCTCCCCTGTAAGAAGTCCCAACTACACCTCAGACTGTTTGGTGTAGGTGTCCCAAGAGTGGGTCGTATGGTATCGCCTTGACCGCGATTGTGCACAGAGGCAAGTAAGATGTACCTATTGGTAGAAAGGGTGTGACATATGTAGCAAGTCAAGGAAGGTGCACGAACGGTTCTAACACATGAAGGGAGAGGTGAGTGCACCCCTTGGAAAACTGTGAAAGCACAGAGTTAAGAAGGGAACATGCGAGCAAAGATGCATCACAAACTGGAAGGCAAGTAAGCTAGCAATCCAAAGTGATGGTTAATCCAATAGCACATTTAAGTAAGATGCATACATACATATACAGAAAGAGTTTATATACACATGCATAAGAAAACAGATACATATATCATTTAGAGTAAGCAAGATAGTTGAAATACAATATGACATATGCATGAAAAGTGTTGGCTCTGTTATATTAAGAAGTGAAAGTTCCAGTCATACAATACAACCATGACCAACCACTAGTTCTGACAATGGAACATTACAATCACTGTTGCCTACTCCTCTAAAGAGATATACTAGCTCTGCACAGTGGAGAAGCCAAGGCTTATTGTAATACTCTCCAAGCTTTCTCTAATATACTCCTACCAGAAGCTTCGTTGACCAAAATCCATTATAATGAGTTATGAGGTTCTTTTTATAGCAAAGGGTGGAGTGACCCTTGACATTCCCCTTTGTGACTCTTCATCAACCCTCATGACTCTTCACCTACTACATGATTATTACATCCAATTATCGACACTTGGACATTCACTATACATGACATTACATCACAATGCACATGTACCCATGTGGGATAGCATAGGCTTGAGCAAGCCATGCAAGACATCACTAAGACTTGGAAATATGTGGGATGACCAACTCTTTGACATCCTCATGGTGGTCAATCGTGGTGGACCAATGCCAAGCTTGGTGGTCCGTGGTGGTGTCCGAGCGCTCAATGGTGACATCCTGCTGAAAGCGAACTCTTACCTCCATTGCATCTGGGTACATTGATATGGCTCCTCTGTCCAACTCATCTGATAACATGTGCATGGTCATCTTGGGTGTAGCTAAACTGACAACATACTGATGCATAGTGTCTACCCTGATCTCCAAGCATGTGTTGGTGGTCATGCACATCAACTTGTTGGAATACATGTTCAGCTCCAGTTAGACTTGCTTCTTCTCTTCACCTCAGTGAGTGTTCCAAAAGGGTGGGATCACATGCGTGCACACAATGACATGAATGTTGCTAAATTCCCTTGCATGCAATCAACAACACTGCTTTGTTCCTATTGCTGGGATGGATCTATAACTTGTAGAGTCACATTTTCATCCGTCTGTTCATGTTGCGCCCCCTGTTGTACCTATTCCTAGTGTAAATCATTCTCTTGTCTCTGCAGCACCTGTTCTTCCTTGAGTTGTTGCTTCAACACATGCAACTCCTTCCCTATTTCTCTCTCTTCCTTCGCGCAATCTTCGTGTCGTGCCGTCACCTCATAGATTCAATCTCCAAATATGCTTTGATCATGAATGGATCTGCTTTGAACTTGAAATTTTGCTCCACCTCTATGTTGTCAACAACCTTCCTCTTGCATTCGTCGTGTGCAGTTGCGCTCCCTTCTGCTGTTGCTGATGGTGTTTCTCACTATGAATCCGCTGCCATTCATCCTGATATCTTTGTCCATGAACAACTTGATGTATTATTGGATAGGAAATTTCATAGACACTTAATCGACTGCATCCCAAGTTGCACTCTTAATGATGTCTTTTACTTTGCTCTCTTGGAGGCCATTATACCTGTGTTGATGGTGTAGGAATTTACAGGGTAAGTTCCACAGAAGAATACCAAAAGGACACCGCTCACAACCAGATCTCAAATCAATACACCAGTATTTTTGACGTGGTTAAAACCCTCAGAGTGCAAGGAGGGAAACAGTCCACGGCCTGTCCCAACGTGGGTACAGACAATTTATTAATCAAAGAATGAAAATTTACATAAGCTTCTCTCATGCACGGATTACCCGAACAATGACCCTCCATGCGCTTTAAATAGAACTCATGGACCAATCGGGTGTCAAGCCACGGATCAAGTGTCGGTAATACCGAGGTGAGAGTGAACCGTCGGATCACTACATATCGTGACCGTCGGATTGTAAGTTACAAAATGTACAACGGTAAAGAAACACACTTTACCTAACTCTAACCTAACTCTATACTAGACCAAGTTGAACTTAACTATATCCTATGTGTCGGAATATCCTAACATCCCCCCTTAAGAACAACTTGGGATAGGATTGAAGGATTTACAAATATGACACAATAGGAGAAGGAAGGAGGCACTAGAGCCTATCCCCCCTTAGTGACAACTTCCTGAACTCCAAGCATATATCGAAGTTTAGTGAACTTCGCCTCTGTGAGAGCCTTTGTGAAGATGTCTGCAACCTGATCATCCGTTGGACAATATTGCACTTCAAGAACATGGTCAAGAATGAGCTTTCTGATGAAGTGCATATGTAGTTCAATGTGTTTGCTGCGCTGATGCTGGACTGGATCTTTGCATAGCTGAATGGCACTTTGATTATCACACCAAAGTGTGGTTGGATGCTGCTGCTCAAAGCCAAACTCTGATAGGATCTGACGAAGCCACAAGGCTTCCTTACTAGCTTCCACGGCACCACGATACTCTGCTTCTGCTGACGAAAGAGAAATGGCAGCCTGTTTCTTACAAGCCCATGTAATAGGTCCTGAACCAAGAGTGAAGACATAACCGGCAGTAGACTTCCGATCATCAAGGTCACCAGCCCAATCAGAATCAGTGAAACCAACTAACAGAGGAGCTGCTTTGGCACTGTAATGAATCCCAAACTGTATTGTACCTCGAACATAACGAAGTATTCTTTTAGCTGCTATCCAATGACTTTCACGGGGGTTTTGCATAAAACGAGCAACAAGGCCAACAACAAAGGAAAGATCAGGACGAGTATGGGTTAAATACAAGAGTTTTCCGACAAGTTGACGGTATAAGGTAGCATCAACTTCAGGAGAAGTACAAGAGACTGAAAGTTTGACTCCAGACTGAAAGGGAGAAGGGGCTGGCTTACAGTCTTCCATGTGAAAATGACGAAGAATATCACAAGCATACTTGGACTGGGAAAGGAAAATACCCTCTTGGGATTGCAAGACTTGAAGACCGAGAAAATAGTGTAAGTGTCCTAAGTCTGTCATTTCAAATTTCTTTTTAAGGCTGGACTTCACATGGTTTATAAGGTTGGGATCACTACCAGTAAGAATAAGATCATCAACATAAAGAACAAGGATGATGAGAGAGTTGCCCACTTTCTTGGTGTAGACAGTATTGTCAGAATGACACCTAGAAAAGCCAGATTCTAAAAGAAAGCTATCCATTTTGGCATACCAAGCTCGAGGAGCTTGCTTGAGGCCATAAAGGGATTTCTTAAGGCGACAAACGAGGCTGGAGTCTGTTTGTATGAAGCCAATGGGTTGTTCCATATAGATTTCTTCCTGCAAGTCCCCATGCAAGAAGGCAGATTTAACATCCATTTGATGTACTTCCCATTTTAAAGAGGCAGCAAGGGAAAGAACAAGGCGGATAGAGTTCATTTTGGCAACTGGAGAGAAGGTTTCAGTGTAGTCAATGCCTTCAACCTGTGAAAAGCCCTTAGCAACTAGACGAGCTTTATGTTTGTTAACTTTCCCATCTGGTCCATACTTGGTTCTGTAAACCCATTTGCATCTAACAAGTTTGCGTCCCTTTGGTAGAGGAACAAGATCCCATGTATCATTTGTCATCAATGAATGATATTCTTCATTCATAGCTGTTTCCCAATGTGGATGGCCTGAAGCTTCTGCAAAAGTGTCAGGATCATGATTCACTGGAGCTTGAGCCAGTAAAGAAGAGGCTCTTTCAAACTGAGAACGTGTACGTCGCTGATCTGTAGGATCACCGGCAAGATCACCTGCTGCATCCCGAGTAGCACGGACCCATCTTGGAAGTTGAGGATCCTGAGAAGGTGGGGAAGGATTATCATCCTCGCTTTCATCATCAGAAGAAGAAATGTTCTCAAAGATAGAAGAGATGGGAAGAGGTGGCACATCCGCCGGACTAGGCTCGCAGGCCGATTTATTTTCATCAAATTTTACATCTCTTCTAATGATAACATTTTTGGACTTAAATGGAATAAGTCTATAGCCTTTTACATCTTCAGAATATCCAACAAAAGTACATTTCTCACTCTTAGGTTCTAAGGCTTTATGCTTTTCATCTGGAATATGGGCCCATGCTTCACTTCCAAACACACGAAAGTGACTTACATCTGGTTTAATGGAACTCCAAGCTTCTTCTGGAGTGATATTCTCTAGAACCTTAGTGGGAGTGCGATTGATTATATAATTTGCACAATTAATTGCTTCGGCCCAAAAACTAAGACTGAGTCCTTTAGATTGCAGCATACAATTAGCCATTTCCTTTAAAGTGCGATTTTTCCTTTCAGCTACACCATTTTGTTGTGGAGTGTATGGAACAGTATGTTGCATTTGAATGCCATTTTCGGTGCAAAAGGTGATGAATGCATTTTTAACATATTCTCCACCATTATCAGTTCTTAGCTTAAGAATTTGATGTCCAGATTGTTTTTCAACGAATGCTTTGAAGGCCAAAAAGGTGGTAAATACTTCACTCTTGAGTTTTAAGAAGTATACCCAAGTGCGTCTAGAGAAATCATCAATGAAAGTTAAGAGGTACTTGCAGCCAGAGAATGAAGCAACAGGAAGAGGACCACATAAATCACTGTGCACAAGCTGTAAAGGGGCTGAGGCGTGCCAAGAGGCACGTTTGTCAAAACTGTCCCGATGATGTTTTCCGAGTACACATCCGGAACAAACACCATCTTTGCAAGATACCATAGGAAGACCTGTCACCATGTTTTCTTTACAGAGATGCTGAAGGGAGCGATAGTTTAAGTGACCATACCGCTCATGCCAAAGTTTGCTCACTTCATCATTATGAGCAACAAATACTGAGGGAAGATGGGATGACCCAAAGTTGTGAAACTTATACAACCTTTTGGAATCATCAGCAAGACCAGTAGCTAGAATCTGTTTAGGATCTTTTAGATCCTTGATTACAACATCATGAGGTGAAAATTCAACGATTTTACCTTCACCTGAATGAGTTATCTGATAGACAGATAGAAGGTTGCAGGATAAGTTTGGAACACATAATACATCATTGAACTGACCATTGTCTAGATGAACAGTTCCAGTCCCTACAACATTAAGAGATCTATCATCACCAACATATATATTTTTGGTGTTACAATCATTTAAAGAAGAAAACATGGCTTGGTTTTTGGCCATGTGACAAGAGGCTCCAGAATCAATGAGCCACTCATGAGAATGAGAAGAAGAAGAAGATACATTTAATGCATAACTAGACTGAGATGATTGACGATGACATGCAGAAAATGCCGTTCCGGAAGTTGAAGTTGAAGTAGGCTCCAGATGGATGTTATGTTTCTTCATTGCGGCTTCCAAGGCTTCCATCTTCTTAAAGCATTTAGATTCTAAGTGGCCATCTCGATTACAAAAGTTACAATGTCTTTCAGTCTTCTTCCATTTGTTTTTATTGGGCTTATCATATTGCTGAAATGATCTTTCATCTTGAGGCTGAGTTGGTTTAGGACCATTCCTTTGAGGATAAGACTTCTTAGGATTCTTTGAATTTGGATACTGCTGGGCGGCTAACGCTTTTGTGGAAGAGTTTCCAAGATTAAGAAGACCAAGGTGTAAGAGTTTTTCTTGTTCTCTTATTAAGGAATCACAAAAGGAGTCAAAGGAAGGGGGCTTGTAGTCTTTGCCTTGACAAATGAAAGCTTCCCTGGTAGAATGGAAAGTGGAAACAAATACAGAGTAGGCTGGCCCTAACTTAGTGAGGATGGAATAAATAAGGTTACCATCATCTTTCTTAACTTTAACACCTTCCAAGAGATATATAAGGTTCTTGAATTTTGACAAGAAATCTTCAATGCAAGAAAAATTATTAGGATCCAAAGTAAGCAGCTCATTTTCAAGTTGATGGGATCTAATTTCATTTTTAATCCCAAAAACTTTAGCAAGTTTTTCTAATGCTTCATGAGGAGTTTCAATTTCTGCAATGTGGAATCTAAGATCAGGAGAAACAGACATTCCTATCAAGCCACGTGCTTGATCTTGTCGATTTTCCCATTTTTCGGCCTTGTCTTCATCTTTGGGTTTCTTCTCTTGGTCTGTGGCTATTCTGAAGAGACCTTTACTTCTAAGTAAATCTCCCATGTAGGCGACCCATTGGAAGTAGTTAGTGCTGTCAAGAATGACTTGGCATGGACTTTCCATTTTTTAAAAACAACTGAAGCTGAAGATGCTGAAAGTGAGTGGTCCAATGGATAGATCTCGAAAAAATAGGCGGTTTTAAAAAAAACGGCTCTGAAAAAGGCTTCCGGATGAAGAAGTTATGGCTTTTTGAAAAAAAAATTGTTGACGTTGCCGGCAAAGTGCGCGAATGTGCGGGAATGAAAAAATCCGCCCCCACAAAATGGAGACTTGAACCCAAGACCTCTACTCTCTTAAAAGGTCTTTGAACCAATTGATCTATACAAAAGATTTGAGAGAGAGAGAGAGAGAGAGAGAGAGAGAGAGAGAGAGGGGGGGGGGGGGGGGGGGGGGGGGGGGGGGGGGCCTCGATTTGCGTGCTTGCCTTGGGAAGACTCTTTTCCCCTACAAAACACAAAACACAAAACCCAACACGAATATCCAAAGAAAAACGAACCTTACGGCTCGAAGTTAGCTTTAGCCAAAAAACTAGAAATTTTAAAAAAAAATCTCAAAGTTAGCTTTTAGCCGAAAAACTAAATATTTTCCTCAATGTTTCTGATTTTCCGAGATCACACTAAGGTGCAGGGAAAAGAGCATACGCATGAGAAAAATCCTTTCTTTCTGTTTCTGATTTGCCCAGATCGCACAGAGTCGCAGGGCAAAGAGCATACGCAGAAATGAAAGGTATAGATCCGGAAAAAAAAAAGGCTAAATAAACCGAAACCGAAATAAGCAGAGAGAAAATGACAGTAAACTGCAAAAAAAAAACACTGTATACCTCCCGATCTGAAAAATGACGCAGCTAGGGCTACCGGAAACCTTTTCGCGTGAAACGAAAGGGGTTCCTCACTGAAACAGATGCTCCGAATGCAACAGAGCAGTCCTCTCGGCCCGAAAGCAGTCAGAAACAGCAGATCTAGGAAACGACAGCCGCATGCAGTTCTACCGGCTTCAGATTTGGATCACCAACGGACGCGGCCCTCAAATAGCTCTGATACCATGTAGGAATTTACAGGGTAAGTTCCACAGAAGAATACCAAAAGGACACCGCTCACAACCAGATCTCAAATCAATACACCAGTATTTTTGACGTGGTTAAAACCCTCAGAGTGCAAGGAGGGAAACAGTCCACGGCCTGTCCCAACGTGGGTACAGACAATTTATTAATCAAAGAATGAAAATTTACATAAGCTTCTCTCATGCACGGATTACCCGAACAATGACCCTCCATGCGCTTTAAATAGAACTCATGGACCAATCGGGTGTCAAGCCACGGATCAAGTGTCGGTAATACCGAGGTGAGAGTGAACCATCGGATCACTACATATCGTGACCGTCGGATTGTAAGTTACAAAATGTACAACGGTAAAGAAACACACTTTACCTAACTCTAACCTAACTCTATACTAGACCAAGTTGAACTTAACTATATCCTATGTGTCGGAATATCCTAACAGATGGGAGGCGGACGACACCTGTGATACCTGGATACATAGCAACACTCATGGAAAGAAATCCATTAGTTGAAAACCAAAAAAAATGGAGGACTAAAATGCAACATACCTGTGTGACTTTCCATGAAGATTGCACAATTTTCACCGGGAGGCTAGGACACTGACTCCCAAGACTACGAACGATACAGTTCGGGCTATCGGGAGGTTGACTGACTGTTGGAACTGCGCAATGGACAATCTAGGCTAGCCTGTTGAGGACTGAAACTACACCATGACGGTGACTATCGGTGCAAAAATAGTGTCATGCATGCGACAGGAGTGAGATTCAAACGAAAAATGAAACGGTGCTTATACAAGCTAAAAAGCATGCAAACGATAGCAACTGTTCATAGGAATCAAGCAGACAACATTCACACAAGCCGAAACACAAAAAGTGACAGAAACGCAACACAAGACATGTGAAGCGGGCTTACCCCGAAACAACTGAGTTGAATGTGCTAACGACTCCTAGGTGCAATGTGTGATGTTAGAGGTTCAAGGTTGATACAAGGAATGAGCTCTGTAGCGTCTGATTCATAAGTTTTGTTAAAATCAAGGTTATGACATGCATGCCACAAATCTAGGAAAAGTGACACTTGGCGGGAGGTTTTTGAAATGATCCTTGCATGTAACCTCCAGCTGCTAAAAATAGATCCCTAAATCTAGGGATTCCTTTGCATGCTACCATGGAAAAGCATTCCATGCATGAAAATTAGTTTTTCTTGGTCCCAGAGGGAACCGGACAACCTAAAGGCACATGCATTGGTCTGTGGACTTGGGATGAAAATCTGAGCTGATCTTGGGTTGAGCAGAGCTGGCTATCCTAGAGGAATTATGCAATTTCTAGGAGGAATAGGTGACTGTCTCCTAGGATTGCGCAACTTTCTCAAGGAAGCCTCTCTGACTACATTGTGCAATTTCTGAGCCCAACAGGTTGCCTATCTGATTTTCACAATTTTTGCTAGCTATTGGGCTGACTATCCCAAAGGGATTATGCAATTTCTAGGAGGAGGAGGTGACTTTTGCCTAGAATTGCATAATGTCTGGGCTGAGTAGCTGTCCTAGGATGAATTGTGAAATTTTTGAGAGGAATACTGTCAGGAAGAATTGTGAAATTATGGAGTCTAGCTTGTTTTGCACAATTTCTAGAGGGAAGGATGGTTCCCTTCCAGAATGGTGCAATTCCCAGAGGGAGCTACTCAACTAGCAACTGACACTAAGTCTAGAAAGAAGCCTGTGAAGGAGGTGGAACAAACTTGCATACACAGGCTAACAAGACTCTATGAAACAGTTGAAACCTATGTGCTTGATGATTTATGACATGTTTCTGAGGAGGGTTGATAGGGAGGCTCCAAAATGAAGCTAAATCAAAATCATGGAGGGTGCTTGTAGGCACTACAACACTTGGCGACACACTGTTTCAACTACAACTCTCTGAATGGACCTTGTTCGTGAAAAGCAAGTCTAACATCACTGGAAGTATTGTTTAGTTCTCTATTCATCTTGGTTTCCACACCTGATTGATTGTAAGATGTAGCATCTACCAAGCTCTTGGTCGGTTGACACACCTTTCAAGCTAAGCCAACATAGGTGTTTCGATTGGGGATAAGGGGTCTATTGGTGCACAAGCGTATTGGTCATCAGAGTTTAAGTTTCATCTCTGGTGTCACTCTATTGCGAGCAAGCTTGGACAGCACCCCGATAGAGTCACGCAGGAACACAATCATTGTTTTGCTGCTAGCGAGCCTGGTCAGTACCTCGGTGAAGAAACTTGTATCACCTCTCTACACATGAAGCCTTTCTCTTATTTTGACTTATTCTTCTTACATTTTTTTTCAAACTTTTTCCACATTTTCATTTTTTTCATTTTTTTATAACTGTTCATAGCACTTATTCATTTCAAAGGCAGAAGAGGGATCCCAACTTATTTAGAGCATAAAAGATTGTTCCTTCGGAGAAGTAGTTTATATATACCTCTGACGTGCTTGTTAAGGTTTTCCCCATCACCTTACTCTACTTGACTGAGCTGACAAGGATTAACCGAAAAACAACTGACTAGAGTAGGTGATACTAGTTCGCATGCAAGCATTCTGTTTTCACCAAGGTTCACTTCAAACAGTACGTATTTTCCATTGATGTATCATAGATTAAAAGTAACATGTTCTTCATGAAAGAGTGGACAATAGATAACAAAATGTTAATAGTTGTACAAGTCCTCTTGTACTTTACCTAGGCAAGTTTCAAGAGTCGCACACGGTCGATGCAAAACTAACCTATGAACGAAAAAAAAAAAAAAAAAACAAAATTCAAAGCAAGAAGTAGAAGAAAATGTGTATGCAAAGTGAGTAAGCAAACAAACCAGCAGTAAGTAAACATACAAAGAAAGAAGAAAACATGCATGTAAGAAAACAACTCAAAGCAAATACTACTCCTTCTCCCAAGCTAACAGTGCATGCATCGTCTCACGTGAAGTGATACTTCCAATGCAGCCACTGGTGCATTGGTCAACCCATGTTGGTGAAGGCATGGTTCACGAACATCACAGTTGCGAAACCAACAAGAATGAAAGATATAACGATGAAGACGTACACACTATTAGCCTACAATCATCCACAAAACAAAAATGAGTGAAAGTGCATGACATGCACTCTATGGACTTGCCATCGTGATGTGCTACACTGCGTGAAGATGTTGAGTGTATGCATTCTCTTAACTATGACATGCAAGCAAATGTGAGAAAGGTAGACCACTTACGTTGTGTAAGTGTGCTTGCTGTGTAAGATTCCTCCAATGCATGAGCGATGAGATCGTGTAGTTCGAGTGGAGGAAGTGAAATCTGAGTGTTAGATTGATCTTGAATGCAAAGAAGAGAGTGATGAGGAGCCTTGCATGTTTCAACAATTTCCTAATCAGAAGTGAAACCAACCTCAGGATAGCGAGGGCCTAACATAACCATCAGCTCGGGCTAAAGTCCCTTGATAGTCTGCGGGGTATTGACTTTATCGATAGATAAATCATTATAGACCAGTGGCTTAGATGGATTAACAACGAGTGAATGGACATCATGATCGGATGAAGAAGTAGAGAGATCACAATAACGAAGATCAGAAAATCTAGGATGTTCATAAGCATCCTCATGATTTGATGAATTGTGCAGAGGGGTAGGTAAGAAGCAAGGATGTTCACCCTCTGTGTTTTCAAAAATGATAGATGATAGACTGACATCCAACATGCCATGTGAATGATCAGAAGTAGAAACATCCGGAAATGAGTTTTCACAGGGGAAATCACTAGTGGTAGAATCACAAGGGATGTCAAGATAAAGTGGATGAGGCACGGTTGGAAGGGAGTCATCCCTCACCCCAAGTTCTTCTTTATATTCTTGCACATACTCATAATGAATGATGGCACAGGTTGGTTGCAGAACATTAACTTCGTCAACAGCTTGTTCCTCGTTCACAATAGGTGAGGAGTCTGGAATAGAAGAGCACAAGATTGTACAATCCGGAGGATGAATAGAATGCAGGGATGGAGGTTGAGGGAATTAATCCATGTGACAACCAACAGGCTTGCAAGCCAAATATGCACAAATATCAAGAGTAGGTGGGGTGGGAGGATGTGATGGTTCAAGAGATGTGTGTGCACAATCTCCTACATCACTGTGCGGTGGTGGAGTTGTTTGATGAGGTGCAGGTGAATAGTCACTTGTGACAGCAATTGTGCCTGCCTGTGATTGCATATCTCCATCATCGAAGTGTGTTGAGTAGAGATGTGTTGAGTAGAGTTCGTATGATTTCAAGAATTGTAGATTTGTGGATGTGTAAGAATATGCTCAAATATTCCATTGAGAAATTCCCAATCAATTTCATCTTCGGGGAATCGGTATGCAAGATTACAAAAGCATGTGTAAAACTGTTCAACAGATTCATCAGGTTCTTTTCTTAATTCCACAATTTCTTTATTGAGTGCTTTACAGTCGAAGTGATTGAAAGCACAGGCTATTTTTGCAACCAGATGAGAAAGAGAATGAATAGATTTTTGGGCAACATGGCACACTAATGCATCGGGTGCCCTTGAAGCATGTAGATGAACAACGAGAAGGTCATGTAATATGCAAAGATTCCATGTCTTTCGCATGAGCCTACAATGCCGACTGCATGCCTAACCAAGGCTACGTAGCCTCCACCATCATATGTTTTATGTGACAAGTTATTTGAGAGCTTTTCCAAGATAATGAAGTCATTTCCATAAGACATACACTCCAGAAGAGAAACATTGTAGTTATTCATGATAGATATCCAAAGATTCAAAACATATAGATAGTCATCTGGCCCTCCTTCTAGCACCAAAATTTTGATGGTGTTGGACCCCCCAACATGTCAGGGGATCTCCCCAGTAAGAAGTCCCAACTAGACCTTAGATTGTTTGGTGTAGGAGTCCCAGCAATGGTTTGTAAAATATCACCTTGACCACAGTTGCGTGCAGAAGCAAGTAATATGTCCCTGTTGGTAGCAAGGGTGTGACATATGTAGCAAGTCAAGGAAGCTACATGAATGGTTCTAACACACGGAGGGGGAGGTGAGTGCACCCCTTGGAAGCCTGTGAAACTATGAAGTTAAGAAGGGAACACACAAGCAAAGATGCATCACAAACTGGAAGGAAATTAAGCTAGCAATCCAAAGTGATGGTTAAACCAACAACACATTTCAGTAAGATTCATATGTACATATACAAAAAGAGTCTATACACACATGCGTAAGAAACATATACATATATCAGTTAGAGTAAACAAGATAGGTGAAAGACAATATGACATATGCATGAAACGTGTTGGCTTTGTTATATTAAGAAGTGAAATTTCCAATCATACAATACAACCATGACCAACCACTAGTTTCAATAGCGGAACGTTATAGTCATTGTCGCTTGCTCCTCCAAAGAGTTATACTAGCTGTCCATAGTGGAGAAGCCAAGGCTCATTACAATACTCTCCAAGCTTTCTCTAAGATACTCCTATCGAAAGTTTGGTTGACCAAAAACCCTTACAATGAGTTATGAGGTTCTATTTATAGGAAAGGGTGGGGTAACCCTTGACATTCCCCTTTGTGACTCTTCATCTACCCTCATGATTCTTGACCTACTACATGATTGTTACATATAATTATTCACACTTGGACTTTCACTGTACATGACGTTACATTACAATGCACATGTACCCATGTGGGACAGCATAGGCTGGAGAAAGCCATGAAAGACATCACTAAGACTCGGACATATGTGGGATAACCAAATCTTCAACATCCTCATGGTGGTCGACCTTGGCGGACTGATGCCAAACTTGGTGGTCCATGGTTGTGTCCAAGCGCTTAATGGTGACATGCTTCTAAAATCAAACTCTTACCTCCGTTTCATCCGGGTACACTGATATGGATCCTCTGTCCAACTCGTCTAATAGAATTTACATGGTTGACTTAGGTGCAGAGGAACCGGCAACATACTGATGCATGCCTGCGCTAATCGCCAAGCATGTGCTAGTGGCCGTGTGCATCAACTTGTCAAGATACATGTTCAGCTCCAGTGGGACTTTCTTCTTGTATTTGCCTTGGTGAGTGTGCCAAAAGGGTAGGATCACATGCCTGTGCAAAATGACATGCATTTTGCTAAATTCCTTTGCATGTGATCAACATCACTGCTCACCTTGTCTGCTCCATGCTAGCTGCTGGGATCGATCTATAACTTGTATGGGTGTAGTTTCATCCATCTGTGCATGTTGTTCCCCCTGCTATACCTGTTCCTGTTATAACTAGTTCTCTTGTCTATGCAGCTCCTCTTCTTCCTTTGGTTGTTGCTTTAGCACATGAAACTTCTTCTCTGTTTCTCTCTCTACCTTCATGTGATCTTCGTGTCACACCGTCACCTCATAGCCTCAATCTCCAAAGCTACTTCCGTCATGAGTGGATAACTTTGAACTTGTAGCTTTGCTCCACCTCTACGTTGTCAACAACCTTCCTCTTTCATTTGTCGCACACAGGTGTGCTACCTTCTACTGCTACTAATGGTGTTGATCACTGTGATGCCATTTCCATTCATCTTGATATCCTTGTCTGTGAACAATTTGTTGTCTTCGTTGATAGGTAGGTTCATAGATACTTGATTGATTGCATCCCCAGTTACACTCTTAACAGTGTCTTTGACTCTGCTCTCCTGGAGGCCATTGTACCTATGCTGATGGGAGGCGAATGACACATGTGATACCTAGAGACATAGCAACACTCATGGCAAGAAATATGTCAGTTAAAAACCAAAACAAACTGGAGGACTGACATGCAACATATCTGTGTGATTATCCGCAAAGATTGCATAATTTTCACCGAGAGGCTGGGAGACTGACTGCTAATACTATGGACGACATAGTTCACACGGCCGGGAGGCTGAATGATGGCTGTAGCTGCACAATGGACAGTCCATCCTAGCCTGCTCAAGACTGAAACTACGCAATGCGCAATTTTAGTCAGAAGTGACATGTAACCAGAAAACTGCATTGCGTAGTTTCTTGGGCCAGCAGGACGCTGCCTCCAAGAATTGTAAAATGAAATCCTAGAGGTTAGTGATGGGCCAAACTTGTGCAATTTATGTAGGGAATGGAGTGTTTCACTTCTGAAAATTCCCAGTGCTAGTCGAGCAAGGCACAGTTCTAGCCAAGGCAGCCCAGACCAGTTGACGGGTGACTAAAAACATGAGAAGTCTGAATGCATGATGAGATGATTGCAAAAAAGAGTGAATGATTATGTGGGACGCATGCATGTGTGTGAAGTGGGTCCCCGTGACTGGACCGTTGGTGCAAAAATAGTGTCATGCATGCGACAACTGTGAGATGAGAATGAAAACTAAAATGTCACTTATACAAGCTAACATGTGTGCAAATGACAGCAAGTGTTCACAGAAATCGAGTAGACAACATTCACACAAGCCGAAACACAAAAAGTGATAGAAACACAGTGAAAGAGATGAAAAGCAGGCATACCCCAAAACAACTGAGCTGAATGTGTCGATGACTCATAGATGCGATGTGGGATGTTAGAGCTGCAAGATCGATGCGAGGAATGAGCTCTGCAACGTTAGGTTCATAAGTTTTGATAAACTCGAGGTTATGATGCCCATGCCACAAATCTAGGAAAGGTGACACTTGGCAGGAGGTTTCTGAAATTATCCTTGCATGTAACCTCTAGCTGGTAAAAACAGATCCATAAATCTAGGGATTCCTTTTCATGCTACCTTGGAAAAGCAGTCCATGCATGTAAATCAATTTTGCTCGATCCTGGAGGGAACCGATCAACCTGCAGGCACATGCATTGGTCTACGAGCCTTGGATGAAAATCTACGTTGTTCCTGGGTTGAGTAGAGCTGGCTGTCCCAGAAGGATTGTGCAATTTCTAGGAGGAACAAGTGACTGTCTCCCAAGATTGTGTAATTTCTAGGCTCAACAACTATCTTGGGTCAGATTGCGCAATTTTCTCAAGGAATCCTGTCTGATTGCATTGCGAAATTTCTGAGCCCAATAGGCTGACTCACTGATTTGTGCAACTGCTACTATCTATTGGGTAGGCTGTCCCAAAGGGATTGCACAATTTTTTGGAGCAACAGGTGATTGTTTTCCAGAATTGCGCAATTTCTCGGTTGAGCAGCTGTCCTAGGATGATTTGTGCAATTTTTGAGAGGAAGATTGTCAGGAAGAATTACACAATTTTGGAGCCTAGCTGGCTGTCTAGCTGGGTTTGTGCAATATCTGTAGGGAAGGTTGGTTCCCTTCTAGAATTGTGCAATTCCCAAAGGGAGCTGCTCAACCAGCAACTGACATTAAGTCTGGAAAGTAGCCTGTGAAGGAGGTGGAACAAACTTGCATGCACAGGCTAACAAGACCCTATGAAATAGCTAAAGCCTATGTGCTTGATGATGCAAGACATGTTGCTAAGGATGGTTGGTAGGGAGGCTCCAAAACGAAGATAAGGCAAAATTTTGGAGGGCGCTTGTAGCCGCTACAACAGAAGGATAAGATCTAATCAAGAGAAGGAGGACATCTTCAAGCAAAGAGCAAGAGCACTTTAGCTTCAAGTTGATCAGACATTAGTGACTTTATTCATTCTCATTCTCTCTCTCTCTCTCTCTCTCTCTCGCTTTCTTTGTACTCTTTTGAACAATTGAAGAAATCTAATAAAAAAAGAATCATTTGGGTTTTCCCCTTATGGGATTTTCCCTAGTCATCGGACCTAACTCTCAGTGTCTCGTATTTATTCTTTGCTATCTTCATATGATCCTTAATTTTATGTTCTATCTACAATAGTTGATCTGAAAAGTTGTGAAGAAGAAATTTGCATTCTTAGTAATTTTAACAACATAGAACATTCAATTTTCTACGAAGTACATTCTGTTTTTTGCAAAGTACATTTAATTTTTTGTAAAGTATATTAAACTTTCTGCAAATTACATTTAGTTTTCTACAAAGTGCGTTCATATTTCTACTAAGTACATTCAGTTCCATTCAATTTTATACAAGTACATTCATTTTTTTGCAGAGAACTTTCAAGTTTCTGCAAAGAAATTTTAAATTTCAGCATAGAAATTTCAAATTTTAACATGGTATTAGAGCCTTTGTAAAGACAAGTCCATGGACACAAAATATCACCTGAAGAGGGCCCACTTGTAGCCAAAAAAAAATTGAATAAAAATGACTTCGTCCTACCTCAAAGTATAGGAGAAGCTGACTGATGCTTCAAACTTTGGTCCATCGAAAGCAAGGCTAGATATCACTCTTGAAGAACATGAAGTTTTGGAGTATGATGAAGGCATAGTAGTTGATCCACTAGAGAATCCAAGTGTTGTTGTCAAATCCAAACATCAAAAGGGCGAAATTAAAGCTCGGAAAATTATCCTTGATTCTCTTATTGATCATCTCATTACTTATGTTTCTAGTTTCAATAAAGCTGAATAAATGTATGACAAACTAATTGGAATGTTTGCAATTATTAACTTGAACCAGATTATTTCCTTGAAGAATTAGCAGAAGGATGTCAAGATGAATAGAGTAGAGACTTTCCAAGCATACTCCCTGAGAATGACTAAAATCAGGAATCAAATGTCAATAATTGGTGAAGTTGTACTTGACAGATAAATGGTGTTGATTGTGCTTGGAGACCTTTCTCCTATTTGGGGGACTTATATCACCACCATCAACAACCTCAACATTATTCCCACATTTGAGGAGCTCCTCGGAAAGTGTATCGAAGAGGAGGCAAGGATGATCTTCAAAGGGATAATTTCACATCATGAAGAAGGAGAACCTACTTCTTTTACATCCTATGAAAAGAGAAACAAAGGTAATAAAAAAAATGATTTCAAATCAAATATAGGGAATCTAGACATGTCAAAAGTTAGATGCTTTAACTATCAAAATCATGGTCATTTTGCTCGTGACTGTAAAGAAAGAAGAAGAGAACCTAGATTCAAACACAAAACTTATTATAGAAAAGACTAATCTGAAAATAAAATTAAATGGCATCCTAAGAAAACAAGAAATCCAAGATATATAAATAATGTAGTAGAAACTCAATTAGAATATTTTCTTGTTTTTTCTCTTTCTATTTCTTCTTCTACGGATTCATTTGATAGTTGGTTAGTTGAGAGTGGTGATTCCAAACATTTTACTGGTTACAAAGAAGAACTCTCTAATCTAGTCGAGAGGGAGGCTAATTAAATGTTATCCTTGGAGATAATTCTACTCACCAAGGTAAAGGTTATGTTTCAGTGTCATTTCAGTTAGATGATGGAAAATATTTCTAGTAAGAAGTTTTGTATGTACCTAGTTTGAAAAAGAATAGTGTATCCATATCTTCTCTAGAAGATAAATGAACGAAAGTTTCTTATATTAATGAGAAGGTTCTAAGCTTCCCTTTGAACTTAAGTCTGAGAGAAGCCTTCAATCTTGGATCAAGATGTGAATGGCTTTACAAATTCAATGGTAAACCCATTCATGAACTAGTCCATGATACTAATATTTAGTGTGGGCTATGCAAGAGAAGATTTTCTCACCTACAATACAAAGCCCTACCTCATTTAAGGAATATGGTTTCTAGAATTCCTAAGATCATAATGGATCATGAAGGAGTTTTCTCCAGATGTGCAAGTGGAAAGCATATAAAGGGACCATTCCCTTCAAGCAGAACAAAAACTAGTCGTGTACTTCAATTCATACATTTTGATTTATGTGGACCTATGCATGTCTCTTGGTGGCTACTTATATTTCATGATGTTTGTTGATGATTTTTCTTGCAAGATATGGATATTATTTTTGAAAAAGAAAGAGGAATAATTTGACATGTTCAAAGATTTCAAGGCTCTTATTGAAAATCAAACTGGAAAGTTGATCAAAGTTTTCAAATCTAATAATGGGGGAGAGTTGACCTCTAATAATTTTAAAGATCTTTGCAAGATGCAATAATAAATAAAGAAACCATTATTCCATACAATTGACAACAAAATGGTGTGGCTGAGAGGCATAATAGAACCATTATGGAAGCGGTCAAATCCATGTTGCATGATCAAAATCTACGAGTTTTTTTGTGGGGAGAAGATGCAAATATTGTTGTTTACGTATAAAATATAACTCCTCATCAGGACTTAAATAATAAGACTCCTAAAGAATTCTTCACTGGTAAAAGACCTGAGGTGAGTCATTTGAGAATCTTTGGTTGTGTTGTATACTTCCATGTGACAAAAGAGAAAAGAAACAAGCTAGAAACTTCAAGTAAGAAAGGTACATTTTTTGGTTATTGTGATAATTCAAAATCTTATAGAATTTATGTACCTGGTCACTGAACGATAGAGTTGAGAAGAGACATAACATTTGATGAAGATGTATCTCTTAGAAAAGAAATAGACTCTCCTCCTGCTACCATTGCTGAAAGACAACTTGTTAATGAAAAAGAGGTTGCATCTTAGTCTAAACTAGAACCTAAGAATGAGCTTGTTGATAATCCAATGGGTTCCATGGATCCTTTAGATCCTCCACCACATGATCCTCCTACCATAAAGAGACCACTATGGCTGTGATATACCTTGCAATATGTTGAACAACATATTGTCGCAAGAGGAATGTTCAGAGAAAGTAAGAAGCTAAGTCAGTTTCAAGGGTATGTCGCTGCCATGAGCAACATCATTTAGGAAGAACCATGACAAAATAACAAGTCTATAAAGATCCCATGACTGAAGAATATGAGTCCATCATCTAGAATGATGTCTGGGAAGTGGTCCCAAGACCTCAAGGTAAATTTTTTGTCACTTCCAAATGGTTCTTTAAGATTAAACATAGTGCAGATGGTAGTCTTGAAAAATATAAGGCTATATTTGTAGCTAGAGGTTTCTCTCAAAAAGAGGGAATAGATTATGATGAGATTGTTGCACTTGTAGCTCGATATACTACTATTCAATCTATTGTTGCCTTAGATGCTAGCCAAGGATGGACTCTTCACTGTATTAATGTGAAAACTTCTTTCTTGCATGATTTCCTCAAGGAAGAGGAATTTGTGGAACAACCATAAGGCTTTGAAGAGCATGAAAGGGAAACTCATGTATGTAGACTAAAGAAAGCCTTATATGGGCGGAACCAATCTCCAAGGGCTTGGTATGCTCACATTGATAGCTACCTGATAAAGCTTGTTTTCATAAGAAGAAATGTTGACCCAAACCTCTACTTCAAGATAGTCCAAGGTATACCTTCGATTTTGGTATTGTATGTTGATGATTTATTCTTGACAAGAGGAGAACCTCTTCTCCTCCAGTGTAAGATGGAGTTAGCTTTTGAATTTGAAATGAAAGACCTTGGTTTGATGCATTACTTTCTCGTTCTAGAGGTCTGGCAAAGATCTGGTGAAATTTATATTTCTCAAGGAAAATATGTTGTTAAGGTTATTGAAATATTTTTTATGGTAGAATTTAAGTTCATGCATACTCCTATGGAAATGAACTTTAAGAAATTATATGGCAAAGTTGTAAGACTTAGTCTAGAAAATCCCACAAATTATAGACAACTCATTAGTTCTTTGACGTTTTTGGTAAACATTAGGTCTGGTATTTGCTTTGTTGTAAACAATTTGAGTCGTCATATAATTGATCGCTTTCATGGCCATTAGATTGCTGCAAAACATGTACTCATATACTTGCATCGAACTATGAATCTAGGATTGAAATATATTGCTAAAAATGTAATAATTCATGGATATATTGATGTTGAGTGGGCACGTAACTCTTATGATAGAAATAGAACTTATGTTGTTGCTTCATATTGGGATCTACCATGATCTCTTGGATGTGTAGAAAGTAGAAGTATGTTGCACGGAGTAGAACTAAAGTTGAGTATATTTCTGCTAGCATGGCTTGTTATGAGGTAGTTTGGCTGAGAAAGCTTTTTGGGGAACTATTTGAGAAAGTTCCAAACACAACAGTTATACATTGTGACAATAAGAGTGGGATTCGTCATATAAAATATATTGTGTTTCATGACAAGTCCAAGCATAATGAGATCAAGTATCAATATATCTAGGATATGGTGTAGAGAGGAGTACTAAAGCTACATCACATCTCCACCGATGATCAGATACATGACATTCTTGCCAAGCCTTTCCCGAAAGGAAAGTCCTTGGTTTTTAGAGAGAAGATTGGACTTATGGAAATGACCCTTTAGGTAAGTTGTCACAACTAATTGAGAACACTGAGGTCCCTTTAACCCCATGTAAGAGCTCATAGGATTAGGAAATGATGTTGTAAATACCTTGAGCATGATGGACCTCTTGTGTAGTCTGTGCCACAAGAGTAGGCCTCAGTATGCATCTGACCCACAGTCTGGGATTTTGGAAGAGACACTTATCTAGCCAATAGGTGTAGTGAGACTTGTGTGTGTGACTTCTCTAGTATGTAGGTGTTCCACCACTTGACACTTGGTTGTGTTTTATTCTTGTTTGTGTAATTTGTTTGAGCCTTGTCTATGTGATGCATGTGTTCTATCACTTAATTCTTTTGAGATGAAAATTGATTGAGTGTAATCGTCGTTTATGTGACATGTGATTATCCTTTCCTTTCCAAATTTGTGTCAAGTGGATGATTATTCTTTAGATTACAACTTCATTGTTATAGATGTTACAGATCAGTGTTGAACTGAGATGAATGAAAGATATTAGAGGAAGAAGATATCTTTGATGCAAAAAGAAAATCCTCACTAGCTGAAAGGGATTGTTAAATTTTGACAGCAGATGAATTTCTCCTAGAACAAATCACATATTTCAGTTATGTTTAAATCACCTATAGTAAAATTTCATTTCTAACAATTCTAAGATGACTTTCCAAAAATAGTAAGTCACATCTCAATTTGGAAGTGACTTTCCAAAAATATAAATTTATGTATAAATGATCAAATATGATCTTGACATATGGAATCCATTTTAAAATAAAAACAATAATGATTATACAAGTGAAGAATTAATATTTTTATCCTTACTAGTATTATTATTATTATGATACTATTATTTATAAAATATTCTAAAGTTGTTCACCTTCAATGGATTAATAAAATCGAATTCTCTCATGAAATAAGTAAATTAAATTGACTTTTTTTTATAATTGAAACGATGGAGCAGGTAAGGGTTTCGAGTCCTGGTCAGAGAACTGAACCTCGAACAGGGTTTGGGTAGGCAGCCGGGACCTGACGCCATGCACAGATGCCGACGCGGGAGAATACCTTTCAGCTATTGCAACTGGCAGATGGAGGTTAAACCGTGTTTTGGCATATACTTTTGTTTGGTAATGTAAAACCTTATCATTGACATCAGTTTGTTTTTCCGTTCACTTGGTCTGTCGGTTGTCGTGTTACATTGGAAAGGCTCAACCATGGTTAAACCCGCCGAGTTTTTAGCCCTGGACCCAGATGTTGAAGATATTCTCTCCATGTGGGGGAAGGATATCACTTCTCAGAACGTGGATTACTATTTTGGGTCTGTAGAAATAGCAAGTCCGGAGGCTGTATCGCAGGTGGAAACCCCTCAGGTTTTATTCCAAGGCAAGGGGTTGGACAGAGTGGTTCAGAATGTTGGTTCAGCGGACGGCCATAAACAATCAGAGAAAGGGTCTGAACCGAGAGGGGTGAGTGTGGCCAGTTTACCCACGGACCCAAAAGGCAAAACACAGAAAACTCGGTTTACAAACCCTAAGGGGCTAGAAGAAATAACCCATTTAGGGTTTCCTGCAGGCATTGAACAGCCTTGGACACCAGGAGTTACGACCTCGCTTACGAGGATTACACTTCCAAGAGAACCCCAAGTCCAACTTGGGTCTTCAGCAAGCGAGCTCGGAGTTTCTTTAGCAGGGGGACAGGCAGGTAATGATGGACTGGAGGCTGATTTCTTGTTCTCTGGGAATGACGATATGGGACTTTCAGGTCAGATCCCGCCATTGTTGGAATCAGAAACCCTATTGGGCTCAGCACAGATAACCTCAGAAAATAACGAGGATCGTGAAGGTATAAGACCGACGGTGGAAAGTTTAAGGAATAAAGGAGCGACAAGGAAACAGAAAAGACCCATTGGAACACAGGTGATAGCAGACAATCTGATCCTGGGGATGGAGGTGTCCATGATAGAAGCCCTAGCGGTTGCGAACTGTACTTTGGTCGGCAGGGTTAGAGGTAAGCTATATACATCAGATTTTCTTCAAGGCTGGGGTGAAAAATGTTTCACGGCAGATAGACCTTTACAGTTCGAAGCCCTAGTATTAGCTAAAGGTTGGTTCAAGCTCAGATTTGCAGACAGAGAATCGGCGGATTGGGTCCTTCAGCGAATCTGGCACATTGATAACATACCAGTGCTGTTAAAGAAATGGTCTCCTTTATTTGATGCTATCAAGGAGCGCACGGATGTGTTTCCTGTTTGGGTGCGTGCTCCGGGTTTACCTTCATTCCTATGGACCGAGGAAGTTTTCAAAACCATCGGTAATAGGTTGGGGGTGTACATGGATGCGGATATGACTTTCTTGACTACGAAAAATAGGGCAATTGCGCGCATTCTGGTCATGCTCAAACCGAGTGGGGGCCTGGCACAAAAGATTAATCTACAATTCAATGAATATGTATATGAGCAGATACTAGACTACGAACATCTGCCATTTAGATGCCATTGGTGCCACGAGTATGGGCACATGGCAAAAGATTGTCCACATAAGAGAATAAGGAGACATTTCCGAAGGACAACAGCTCACAGAGAAAATTCTCAAGAAGATGTTCAGATGACGATGGAGCAGGATTTGCCGGAGTCGCAAGAACCAATGAATCTGGTGGCTGAGGAGACAGAGAAGGGACCAGCGGATGAAAGCGAACAATCTAAGGAGACGGCGGTGGAAAATGCCAAAGAACCGGAAGATGTGGAAGGTTTCGTCGAGGAAGTAGCTAAAGAACCAGAAGCCGTGGAAGGGTTCGTAGAGGAAAAAAATGCAAATCAAGCCCAAATCGACGAATCGGAGAAGGGTAAGAGCTCAGGGACTCCTACTTCCTCTTTTATTTCTCATGAGCATCCTTATGTAAAACATAATATTGCTTCCTCATCATATAAAGAGCAAGAAAATAATAATGTTGAAAATTTGGATCACTTAATGTTAAATCCGGATGTGGAAACATTAGCTGAAACCTTACCGCTACTGGACATAAATTGTGAAGAAAAATGGCCTCCTCTCTCTCTCCCTGTGACCCGGCCTCCCTGCCCCTACAACCTGAGATCTTTGGGTGGGAATCAAGAGACTCAGGGGTCTTTAGGCGGTCTGGGAATGATACATTCACAGAACAAATCCAAAAACAAACGAGGACAGAAATCTGATCTGTCCAAGGCGAAACTAAAAGCAAAGATAGATGTTGCAGACGGTAAACAATATTCCATCAGGGGGTTCTTAGAGCAGCTCATCCCCCTGAGGGTGTTATCAAATGATTCTGACATCCTAGAATTGCAGAGGTTTGGCCAGCAAACCTAAAAAACTGGCCTTGAAAGAATGGATATCCAACTCTAAAGCAGATGTTATTTTTCTGCAAGAAACTCTGGGGAAGGCTTATGAGATTGAATCTATGCTAAAGTCCCTTCTGCCTGGGTGGGCATTCAGTGCTATGGATGTCTTTGGACATTCGGGGGGCATTGAAATTGGGTACAAAGAAGGGAGGGTAAAAGTCCTCAATAACTGGGGGATGAAGAATGTTATGGGAATGGAGTTAATATCCCCAGACTTTACTTTTCCCATCACCATAGTAAATATCTATGGGCCATGCCAAGGCAGGGAATCCTTCTGGGATGAATTGATGTCAAAATCTGTTATGAAAGCACCAATGATGATAATGGGAGGTGATTTAAATTTTACTATGGGCAGAGCGGAAGCTTGGGGACCATCGGCGAGAGAAGATCCTCTTACAGATTTTTTCCATAATCTCATCACAGAGAATAATTTTATAGACCCTTCCCCGATCAAGATAAAGCCTACTTGGAGGAATCGAAGGATAGGAGAAGACAGGATTGCCAAAAGATTAGATCGGTTCTTGCTATCGGACTCTTTATCCACCAATGCTCCTTTGATCAGACAGTGGGTTGAGGAAATAGGGAATTCAGATCATTTCCCGATTTTCTTAGATATATCTATTCCTCCTCACAAACCCCCAGCCCCTTACAAATTTAATCCTGCTTGGCTCCATGATCCAACTTTCAGCAACCTGTTTAAAGAAACTTGGATTCACCCTGATCACAATGCAGGCGAGGAGAAAAGCTTTTTGTTCATGGAAAATTTAAAAAGATTGAAATCAGCTACAATTTCCTGGGCAAAGGACAGAAAACTGAAACAAAATGAGGAGTTGATCAGTATAAGGGAGGAGCTGAAACAGATGGAGGACTTGGATTCAGATGGATACTCATCACAAGACTCTAAGGATAGAATTCTTCTCTTGGAGAAGCAGCAAAACAAAATTCTTTTGGAAAGGGAAGAAGAATGGAGAATTAAGAGCAGGGCAATTTGGCTAAAATCTGGGGATGAGAACACTAGATTCTTCCATAATTTTGCAAAAGGAAGGAAATCAATAAATACTATATGGCACCTTAAAGATGAAGAAGGGAGAGATGTCAGGTCCTTTCCAGAGCTTTCTGGTTTAGGGAAAAGACATTTTCAAAACATTTTTGCAGATCAGGGAGAGGCTACTATTGCAGAAGTCTTTAAAACAGTGCAATGTTTTCCTAGATTCATTGAGGAAGACGAAGGTGAAGATCTTACAATTCCAGTCACTAAGGAGGAGATTGAAGCAGCTATGAAGCTTATGGGCAAAGACAAAAGTCCAGGCTCTGATGGTTGGACAATAGAATTGTTTCTCCATTTTTTTGAACAAATTGGAGCCGAGATAACTGAAGTAGTTGAAGAGTCTAGGCTGAAAGGAGAAGTCTATAGACCATTTAACTCAACATTTATTGCTCTCATTCCAAAGAAGGATGAGCCAGAAAGTTTTGAAGACTTCAGACCAATTTCATTGTGTAACTGCATTTACAAGATTATTTCAAAGGTTATTGCTCTCAGATTAGCACCAATCTTGTCAAGAAACATCTCAATGGAACAATTTGGGTTCTTGGATGGCAGACAAATCCATGAAGCCATAGGTGTCACACAGGAGGTAATCCATAGTGTCAAGCTGAAGAAAAAGAAGGGAGCTGTTATCAAAATTGACCTCTCCAAAGCATATGATAGGATCAGCTGGCTCTATCTACGAATGCTTCTAACTCATGTGGGCTTCAGCTATCCTTTTGTCAGCTGGATCATGGGGTGCATTTCAAATGTCAGATTTGCAGTTTTGGTCAATGGAGCTGCCTCTTCTTTCTTTAATAGCCAGAGAGGCCTCAGACAAGGGTGTCCTTTGTCCCCTCTCCTATTCCTCCTTGTGGCTGAAGGGCTTAGTAGACTGATACATAAAGCCAGAAGGGAGGATAAGGTAAAAGGTATTGAGGTAGAAATCAATCTCTACATCACCCACCTTCTTTTTGTTGATGATATATTGATTTTCACTAATGGTAATTACAGCGAATTAAAAGAGATAAAATGTATTTTTGATCTTTTTTTAAAAGCTACTGGAATGCAGATAAATTCTGGGAAATCACAAGTTTGTTTGGCAGATATTGACAGAAGGGAAAGAAATCAAATGTCTGATCTTTTTCCTTTCCCTAGCCAACCTCTGGATGTTCCATTCAAATATCTGAGTTTTTGGTTAAAGCCAGATGCTTACAGAAAAGAAGACTGGAACTGGCTCATAGCAAAAATTGAAGCCAAAATATCTCATTGGAGTTATAGATGGTTGTCCAGAGTTGGTAGGTTGACACTTATTAAATCAGTCTTGTTAGCCATCCCAGTTTACTGGGCTGCCCTAACTTGGATTCCTAAAGGTGTAATGGAGAAAATCAGAAGAATCTGTTGCAGATTTTTATGGGCTGGCTCAAAGGAATCCTCGGGTTTACCATGGGTGGCATGGGACAAAGTGGCCAGACCAAAAGAGTGGGGAGGTTGGGGGATTAAAAGACTCCCTGAGTTCAGCACCTCGTTAGCAGCAAAGTCAGGTTGGCGACTTATAACTATAGAAAACCTGTGGACGAGGGTGGTAAAAAGGAAGTATATAGATCCAATGCCTTTGGAAGATTGGATTCGGAGTCAGAATAAGAAGGCAAAAAACTCTTCAGTTATTTGGAAGGCCACGGTGGATGCTTTCTCAGTGATCGAGCAAGGGTTAGCATGGAAAGTGGGAGATGGCAGACAGATCAGGATTGGAAGAGACCCTTGGGTTGGGTGTAATGAAGCTTTTGCTTTATCACCAGGGCTTCTTCGACATCTTGATTCTAAAGGTATTACATCAATAAATCAGGTGGAAAGAGTTGGACAGTCCACTATCTGGGGACAGGCTTGGAAGGACGATGAAGAGTTAGGGTTAAATGCTAGATGGAAGGATAATGGGCAGGCTTCATCAAAGAACTAAAACGATCCAATGTCAGGATAAAACAGGAACCTGACCGTTTAATGTGGGCTCACAACAAAACTGGGGGGTATTCACCAAAAGAGGGATACTCTTTTCTATTAGGAAAGATAGGATGGGGAGCCCCGGATTGGTGGGCCAAAGATATATGGAAACTCAAAAGCCCTGCCAAATCCAAGCTCTTTCTATGGTGTATTCTAAGAAGGAAGGCTCCAACTTGGGAAACACTACAATCTAGGTTTTTAGCTGGTCCAGGGCGATGTCCCTTGTGCAAATCTGATGAGGAAACCACAGATCACCTTTTCACCACCTGCTCTTACTCAAGGAAGATATGGGAGGAGGTCACTGGTTTTCTCAAGGTAAATGCACAGTGGGGACATGATCCGCTGGGAGATGCTTGGAGGAAATGGTGGCAAACTTATTCGGAAGGGAATATGAGGAACTTGCCTATTATCTTCTGTTGGGGCGTGTGGCTTGCTAGAAATAAGAGTTTGTTCCAAGATCAAAACACACTGACTTCTGTTATTGCTACTAATATCACAGCCATTTATTCTGCTCTGCCTCCTCCTGAGGAAAAAAAAAATCCAGAACCAAACAAAATAATATCATTATACAGGAGGATATCCCTTGCGGTTTCTTTGATGGGGCCTCACAAAACAATAGGGCTGGTGCAGGCTTGTGCATACATTTCAATTCCGAACATTCTCTAAGAGCTTCGGTTGGGTTGGGTGCTGGAACAAATAATTATGCAGAACTTTCTTCCTTACGATTCCTATTATGTTGGCTACATCACAAAAACATCAACTCTATTCAGATATTTGGGGATTCTCTTAATGTTATAAATTGGATCAATGGTTTAGCTGCTTGTCAAAATCAAATTTTGATGACAATTGTTGAAGAAATTTTATTCCTGAAGACATTCTTTTACAGGTTCTCACTTTGCCATATCTACAGGGAAAGGAATGAAGAAGCAGATCAGCTATCTAAGGCTGGTCTACAACAGGATCCGGGCAGCTGGGAGATAGAAGAGATTCGTCAGGGGCAGTCTTACAGATTAGATCAGCCCCCATATGATCAGCCATAGTGATCTCAGTATATAGATTCATTTTTGTGGGCACCATTCACAGCTTATCTTTCCACTGTTACATTTTTTGTATATATTTTTCCTTAGTAGTATACTCTTTCGGCAAGTAGATCACAGTTTACAGTCTTCTTATTATAATTTTTGTTACATTACAAAACATTGGAGGTCATACCTTTTTTGACTGTAAGGGGTTGTTTTTCCTTCTCTGAAGGAGACCCCGGGTTTCACATGATACTGTGCTTTTTGGATATTAATCATCCTCCCGGGAGGAAGACTACTACAGGTTTACAATACAGCAGAAAAGCTCCCTTATGGTTGAGCAGTGAATGAACACATGAGCCCAGCATGGCTTTAGAACAAATGTATGAAAACTTTTTATAAGATCATAATAAAAAGTTTTGCTTTTTTCCCCGGAAAAAAAAAAGTAAATTAAATTGAGAATCTCTTACTTAGAAAATTGAACCTCTCTCTTGGAATAAAATATTAACTCCATAGTTAAGAGAATGTAACTCTCCCTCACTAATTCAATTTATCAAAAAATTGTAACTTCTCCTCATTAAATGCACTTGTAGCTCCCTCATTCAATTTGCTTTGTAACTCTCACCAAATATTCTCTCATGTCTCAATGAACTCTCTCTCTCTCTCTCTCTCTCCTTAATTTGAATTGTAACTCCGCAAGACATGTGTACCTCTCTCTCTATTCTTGGGATTAGTTACACATCTCTGCAAGTAACTCCTCCCTCATGGAATTCAATTCTCCTATTATTTTCTCAAGGCATTAATTCATTTAGTAACTCTGCTCCTTTATCATCTATTTAAGAAAGAGACAGTGAAAGTTTTTGTAACATGTTCATTGTTAAGAAGGAGAGCTAGTTTTGAGTGTGTGGAAGAGAAGTGTGAGAGAAAGTGAAGAGTAAGAGAAAGGGAAGAGTTAGAGAAAGTTTGAAGGACAAGATATGATCAAGAGAAGGAGGAGGTCTTCATGAAAAGAGGGAGAGCACTTAAGCTACAAATTGATCAAAGATTGGTGACTTTATTCATTCTCTCCCTGTGTGTGTGTGTGTGTGTGTGTGTCTCCCTCTCTCTATGTACTCCATTGAACAATTGAACAAATCTAATAGAAGAAGAATCATTTGGGTTTTCCCCTTGTGGGTTTTTCCTTGATCATTGGACCTAACTCTTAGTGTCTCACATTTATGCTTGGTTATCTTCATATGATCCATAATTTTATGTTCTATCTACAATTGTTAATCTAAAATGTTGTGAAGAAGAAATTTTCATTCATAGTAATTGTAACAACACAGAACATTCAATTTTCTGCAAAGTAGATTCAATTTTATGCAAAGTATATTAAAAATTTTTGCAAAGTACGTTCAACTTTCTCCTAAGTGCATTCAGATACATCCAATTTTTTGCAAGTACATTCATCTTTCTGAATAAAACTTTCAAGTTTCTGCATAGAACTTTCAAGTTTCTGCAAAGAACTTTTAAATTTATGCATTGAAATTTCATATCTATATATATATATATATATATAGACACACACACACACACGCACAGAGAGAGAGAGAGAGAGAGAGAGAGAGAGTCATATAAAATGAGTTATAATTTTTTGAACATGTGGTATTGATAGTCATGATCTTGGCTCATGGTAATGTACCAAAGCCTATTTAAAAATTAATAATTTCCATGATAAAATGGGATGAATTTCGAGGGTTGAAAATCGTTACATGTTTTTTCAAATGTATATATTTTCAATTTATATATTATTATTTTTATCAATAATAATAATAATTATTTTGTCAAACCACTCGCTCCTCGCCGACCTATCGCCCCCGCTCCCATTGATAAATCCATCCCATGGGCCTATTTTGATGGGGCCGCACAGGAACAAGGCTGGGGGGGGGGTTTCATTCTACATCTAAATGAACATCACAAATACAATGTAAAGCTGGGACTTGGAGGAGGAACAAACAATTTTGCAGAACTTATTACCCTCCAACATCTATTGCATTTCTCTCTGGGTCATGATTGCATTAATCTGCAGATATTTGGCGACTCAAAAATCATTATAAACTAGTTCAATAATGTCTCTGCCTGCCATGCACATACTCTTAGACATATACTGGATGAAGTATTTTTGTTCAAATCACAATTTAACAGAATCTCATGTCAACACATCTACAGGGAATATAACCAAAGCACTGATAGGCTATCCAAGGAGGCCTCGCTATTACCCAGAGGACAGTGGATAATTCAGGAGCAGAATGGAGCTGAACAGTACCAGTATTATCATCAGCCATACATAGACCAGGCATATCACAGGGCAATCAGGCCCTAGTCTTTGGTTTTTTGATTATACAGTTTTTGATTTTACATTGTAAATATCACTGCAACTACCATTTTTAGACTTATATTTTTTGGCTCTCACCCTGCGTGGTGAACGACATTGTAATTATTTCAGCTATGTTTATTACAGACTATATTATGCTACATGCCCTGCGTGGTATGAGACCAGTTTTCAGCACCATTTTTGTATAGTCATGGTGACAAAAGGAGGTATTTATTACACAGACATGGCAAAAAAGCCAATACTGCATATGCTATCAGCATCTACTATATGTAATTTTTCAAACATAAATGAAAGATTACGATTTTTCTGATGGAAAAAAATAATTATTCTAAATAAATTTATTATTTAGTTAATTCTTATTTTTTTTAGCAACTTGAGATGTATGATGAAGTGCGTTTTGATGTTTATTATGGATATAGGTCTATGGAAATTTGCCAACCATTTGATTTATATGGTTACATTAGTTTTCAATACAGTGGGAAAATGTAACATCCCCTCGTAATCTCGCAAGAAAATGTATGGAGTTAAGAAATTTTTACAACATTTACAAATGTGTAACTTTCTAAATTACTTTCCATATTCCTTCAATGACCATTAAATAAACCATGCTCATTACATAGAGTAATATTTAGTAAAATATTAGTGAGTTACACAACCATTACCTTTCATTGTTGTAGCATACTAAATTAAACTTCCTGATGTAACCTTGCATGAATTACATTATTATTTTAACTCGGTTAGTTAATCAAATTCTTGATAGTAGAACCGTTACATCATGTAAGGAATCAACATCATAAAAATGGCACAATGATCAATTACATTATTAGACACTGATATACCCTAGAAACCTTGTAGGGTAAAAACCAACAAATTTTTAATGTTATTATTAAATGCTCGTAAGGGTGTTCATGCCTCACTCAATGGCTTGTAAGCGAGTCCATCCATTAACCATTGTCATAAAATCTTACAAACAATTATCATCTAAAATGAAACATAACTAGGTATAAGATATTATAATCATTGTGATATCATTTACCCACAAAGCCATGAACATTAAGTCTTTGCAACTTGGTTCTTCCCATCAATGGAATATCCTGCAGTTGAAATTCCTTCAACCTACAAAGACCACTAGTTTATTTCCCACGAAAATGTTAACTACAATCCATCTTTCGCATATGTCACAGTTTTTCTGCAACTACAACTATCTGCGGACTTTGCTATCATGATTAGATCAAGTAATAATCAATCCAATAATAATTATATATTAATTATGCTTCAACATCTATTCATGTGCATAGATAAAACATAAACATAATGACATGCCATGCCTTCTTTTTAACATCATCGCACACACATTAATTAAAACATATAACTATTAAACACCACATTAATTGTTATTCCCTTCACTAAAATTTTCCTTATTCCTTTAAAGGAAACTAAAACATTAGTTATGGTTTTTCATCTGAATACATAAATTATTCACAATAGTTGTTATTCCTGCATGAAAATACATAATCTTTTCTCAAAAGGAGGCTAACAACCTCTTGCATGAAAATGCACAATCTTTCCAAAATAATGCTAAGGTAATCGTATATGTACATGCTTAATATTTTGAGAAGATAATCTTTCCCAAGAAATTTTTCTAACATAATAGATATTGTCATTGAGCATGCAAATATAGTTTCTTCTAGCTCAATAGTTATGATATTTATGCATGCAATTACATAAACTTTATCAATAGAATTAGATCATCCCTTAGCTATTAATTTTGGTGCATGAAGATATGTAAAAGGAAGCTAATATAATGGAAAATGTTCCTATGCATGAAAATGCATGTCCTTTCCAACAACATATTTTCTGAATGAGACCTATTCAAAATAACTATTGTAAATGAAAATACATGTTCTATTCCAAGTAGATCTAACATGATAATTATTATTTCTTGTGTGTGCATACATGTACTTATCTAAAGGAAAGCTAATATATTTATTGAATTCAGTTAAATATTTCTTTTCAATAGGTCTAAACAATAATTATATTCTCCTCTCCATGAAAATATATGTATCTTTCTTTCTATGAAATATATCATAATTACTTATTCTTTTCATGCAAGATCAATATAAATAACTGATCACAAAACAACACATTCTTTTGCAAGTACATTAACACATAAGCTATCTCTATACGTACATAAACAACTATTCCTTTCAAGAGAAATGACATCAAGGCTATTGTTTTGTGCACCTCTATAGTTATTATTTTCCAAAAGAAATCAAAATATTTTTTCTTTCCATGCATGCAAGAACACGTATTTCTTTCTCAAGAAATCTACCCAAATAGTTGTTCTATAAATGCATAAATAAATACACATTTCATGTAGTTCCCTATTTTTCATGTTTTATTCATCAACTTTGGGTGTGGTTTCCAAACACCTACAAACGAAATTTTGAAAACCAAAAGAGGTTTCGTTTTCGGAACATGTTCATTTAGGGAAAACCTCTCTTAGATTTTACATAGGTGTCATGGTTTGGAAGATTCGAATGAATATTTGCAACCCATTTTTCTATATTTAAATATTAAATAATTTCTTATTTTAGTCAAAAAATTGGGGCGTGGTTTTCGATAAGTCGAAAATGAATTTCTCAAATATGAAAAAGAATTTTTGCAATAATGGGCTAATTAAAAAAAATACTTTAATTTTTTTACACATATATCACAGTTTGGGAGATATGAAGGCATATTTGGACCCTATTTTTCAATAAATCATGCAAATCGTTTCCAAGATTAGTCTCATTAAATTATCTTCATTTTTCAATAATTCATGCAATATTTTCAAGAAATCAAACCTCTAGATGTGTGGTAGCTATTTTTACATGATAACATAGACTTCTTTGTATGGTAGCTAACCTATTTTCCTGCATGAAAATATTTTCTTCTTTTCAAAACGAAAACTAGGATAATATATATTAATCTCATGCATATGAAATTTATTTTCTATGAGGTATTTAATATAATAGATACTGATCTCACGCATATGAAAATTCTTTTAAGAAATTGATGCATAGATAGCTTATCTTTCCTTTGAATCCCTCAACCTAATGAAACTCCTGATGCAGTATTCTATGTCAAATTGATAATTTCTACCACACTACTATAGCCAACAATGGCCCGTTAAGAGATGAAGCAATCTCGTGTTGAGTTGCCCAAAGGATCGTCTTTAAATCAGCAAATTATGTACCTATAATTATTAAAAAAAATTCATTACTCTCACTTGGCCTGCTTCTACATGTATTTGTCCATTAGTTCTCATTGTACATAAGCTTACAATAAGTAGAATTAAAAATTCTAATAGCTTTTCTAAATATTCAAATAAATTCCATAAATCATATTTTCCTAAATTCTAAAATCACTCATCCACTTGGGGTAGCTCAATTGGGAATGGCTTCATGGAAATGAAGCCTCACCGAACCAAAAGTTTTGGGTTCAAATCTTGTGCTATCCCCCCCGATCGGGGTGAGAAGTTGGACATGATAAAGATATAGTCCTACCAAGCTTACAAAAACAAAATAATATAAAATCACTCAATAAATCATCCCCAAAATCTCTCATGCTTTTCAAGGTATATTTTCTTTTGCCTGATGGAAAAACTATCACCTATCTATAAAATTTCTAAAACCGACTTATTAGTTCTAAAACTCATAAAATATACCAACTTGGAAAATACAATTTATTTACATAGAAGAATATAAATTATTCTCAATATAAGGATTAAGAATTAATTCTTGTAATATTGTTGTAATTAAGAATTAGAAAAGAAATCTTCTCATAATAGCAATATAAGAATTAATAATATTTAATTATTCAGCAACACCCATTTTACTAGAGATTTTATGATATCTAGTCCTAGGGAAATTACATACTTCCCCCCTTTAAATAGAAAACCGTCCTCGGTGTTATTTTTTATTGGAACTATAACTTTTACTCGCATTATAATAATCTAAGTAACCTATTGTAGTGACTACAACCACCCTCCAAATTTTTTCCTTAGCTTCATTTTGGAGCCTCCCTACCAACCGTTCATAACAGCATGTCTTACTTCGTCAAGTACACAAGCTTCAGTGATTTTCTTGCAGAAGCACAACCATCTATCCAAGCTTGATGAATTCCCCTCACCAACTGTTTCTCTAGACTTGGTCCAATTGCATGTTGTGCATCTCCCTCAAGAAATTGCACAATTCTGGTAGGCAACCAACATTCCCTCCAGAAATTGTGCAATTCTGTCTCGTAGCTTGCTAGGCTCCAAAATTCCAAAATTCTGCCTATCACTATTCACTGAAAAAATTGCGCAATTCCTCCTAGAAGGGCTGCTCAGCCCATAAATTGTGCAATTCTTGGCAGCAGTCAGCTGCTCTGCCCAGAAATTGCACAATCCCTTTGCGAAGCTAGCAGCTCCCTCCTAGAAAGGCGCATTTTTTCCTCCTAGCTGAGCACATTGTTGCATGTGCAGTTGAGTTGACTGGTTCCCTCCGGGACCGAGCAAAACTAATTTGCATGCATGGGTTGCTCCTCCCAAGGCAGCATGAAAAGGCATCCCTTGTTTCAGGGATCTATTTTTAGTAGTTGGAGGTTACATGAAAGGATCATTTCAAAAACCTCCCACCAAGTGTTTCTTTCCCTAGATTTGTGGCATGTGCATCGCAACCTTGATTTTATCGAAACTCATCAACCGGATGCTGCAGAGCTCATTTGTCACATCAATATTGCATCTCTAACATCCCACATTACATCTAGGATTTTTTGGCACATTCAGCTCAGTTGTTTTGGGGTAAGCCCACTTTTCATATCTCGCGCTGTGTTTCTAGCGCTTTTTGTGTTTCGCTTCGTATGAATGTTTTCTGCTTGATTTCAATGAGTGCTTGCTATAATTTTGATACATACTAGCTTGTACTAGCACCGTTTCAGTTTTCATTAACATCTCACTGTTATCACATCCATGACACTGGTTTGCACAAACGGTCGCCATTGCGACGACTCGCTTCACACACATGCATGCTTTCCCATTTTCCAAATCCTACACTTATTGTTTGCATGAATGATCATTCACTCTTGTTTGCTCTCATCTCATCATACTTTAACACTTCTCATGTTTTCAGTCACCCGTCGACTGGACTGGGTTGCCTTGGCCCAGACCATGCCTTACTTGGCTAGCATTGTTCATTTTCGAAAGCGAAGGCTCTGCCTTCCCTCCAGAAATTGCACAAGTCTAGCCAGACAATGACCTCAAGGCTTGCATTGCACAATTATTGGAGGTAGTGTCCCGCTACTCCCAGAAACTGCACAATGCAGTTTGCTGGTTACATGTCACTCCTGTCTGAATTTGCGCATTGTGCAGTTTCAGTCCTCAGCAAGCCAGGTTGGATTGTGTAATGCATAGTTCCAATAGTCTTTCAACCTCCTGATAGCCTGGAATATGCCTTGCACAGTTTTGGCAATCAGTCTCCCGACCTCCTGACGGAAATTGCGCAACCTTCATGATCAGTCACACAGGTATGTTAAAAGTCAGTTCTCATGTTCATTTTGGTTTTTGACTGATAGATTTCTTGCCATGATTGTTTCCATGTCTCCAAGTATCACATGCATTCATCTACCTCTCAAAAACATAGGTACAATGGTTTCCAAAAGAGCAGAGTCGAAGGCATTGTTTAGAGCACACTTGGGGATGCAGTCGATCAAGTGTCTATGAACTTTCCTACCCACGAAGACATCAAGTTGTTCATAGACAAGGACATCAAGATATGACAACGGCAACATCATAGCAAGTAGCACCATCAGCAACAACAGAAGGTAGCACACCCGCATGTAGTGAATGTAAGAGGAGGGTTGTTGACAACAGAGAGGTGGAACAAAGTTGCAAGCTCAAGCAGATCCACTTGTCATGAAAGCAGGGAAAATTTTAAGAACCTCCCCTAAGTTTACATGTATAATAAATGGGCGAATCTCCATGGTATATAGGAAAAATGGAAGGCGATTTTATCAATAATATGATTTGTATATATAATTATTTGGCGAATCTCTCACCAGGCATGGCAAATATTTTACTCAATTATAAAATCTTGTGTTTATTGAATACACAAATGAAATCATTGCATTTCTTTAAAATATATTTTGAAATTAAAATTACCGAAATTACATATCGATAACCTAGTGGGTGTAGGATAAAATTCACCCCTGCCATTCACAGAAAGCATGAGAAAAAACCTAATACTATATATAAAACCAAGAAAAATTCAAATTCATCACTTCTAGGGACCTTGTAACCACCCTGCCAATACACAAGTATGTTCCTGTTTGCAATTAGAAATATTACCCAAATTGCAATCTGTTTACTCCACTTCTAGGGACCTCGTAACCACCCTACCAATACACAAGTATGTTCCCATTTGTAATTAGAAAAATTACCCAAAAATTACCCAAATTACAATATGTTTACTCCAGCATATGTTAGAAAGTTATAGAAGGATGACTAGTGCAATCAATCCATTCCTTTTAGCCCTGGATTTGTTTCGGTTTTAAAACAGAAGTATACAAATATACTTGTCCAATGTCTATGCTTTAACCATTCACCTTAAGATGTTTTTACAATATAATTTCCTAAGTCTATTTAATATCTTCATTATCATAAAAACCAACCTATATCCATCTTAACTCCACATCTACCACTCTTAGGGGGATGAAATCTATTTATCCCTCTGAGCACTTGGTAGACCTAGAATTAAGATGGATCTAAGATAAAATTTCCCCTTTAAATAGTCTATGCTCACATAAATACCATGGGTCAATACCATGGGTTATCATAAACCTGGAGCTTAAAAATTACTATTAGTAATTTATAAAAATTAATAAAATTAATAGTTGAATTTTATTTTATTTTTTATTTTAACCAAGCTAAAATGTTTAACATACATTAAATTACAACATCCATTTTTACTCTTGATCGGGTAAAATATTTTTTCACTCTATGCTAGTTTTCATATCATGATATTTGATACCTCTCGGGGGTTAGTAGATCCAGAGTAAAGATGGATCTATGTTGGTTTAGTTCCCCCATTTAAATAGGCTACATTCCAAGTGAATACCATGGGTCAATACCATGTGCCATTTTGGTGAATACCATGTGCCATTTTTATTTTTATTAATACTAATATTAGGGTTAATAATGTTTTTTTGCATGGTATTAATAACAATCTAGTCCATGGTATTTGTCCCATAAGGTGACTTATGGAGTAAATATAAAAAAATGTTTTATTTGTTTACCATACCTCTCGTTTATTTATATTTTTATTAATTTACCATACCATTCATAAATACAAGGTGACTTATGGAGTAAATATAAAAAAATATTTTATTTGTTTACCACACCTCTCGCTTATTTATATTTTTATTAATTTACCATACCTCTTTTATAAATATGGTATTTGGCCCATAGGATTCACTTAAATAAAACCTCTTTCTTGAGCCTTCATAAATAGAATGAGGGTTATGGACTAAATATAAAAAGAGGTTTTATTTATTTACCATGCGTCTAGTTTATTTATATTTTTATTTATTTACCATACCTTTTGAGTAAGTATAAAAAGACGTTTTATTTATTTACCATACCTCCACTTTACTTATATTTTTATTTGTTTACACCCTTGCATGTATATAAGGTGACTTATGGAGTAAATATAAAAAATGCTTTATTTATTTACCATACCTCTAATTTATTTATATTTTTATTAATTTACCATACCTCTTTTATAAATATGGTATTTGGGCCTTTGGCCCATAGGATTCACTTAAATAAAACCTATTCTTGAAAATGGGTGAATGGATTCACTTAAATAAAACCTATTCTTGAAAATGGGCTAATGGAAGGTTGTAACTCCTAATTTCAAGGGCTAAATTTACCTTTTTTACCCTCTCCCTTAAAATAAGGTGGGCTATTTGAGGTGATTTGTAAAAATGTACTATGATACAAAATATTCGCCCACTAAAAATTTAAAACCCCTTAATTTCGCCAAAGGGCGAACATTCGCCCCTAAAATCACCCCTACATGAAAGAAACTTTGGAGATTGAGGCTATGAGGCGACGACGCAACAAGACAATCGTGGGAGAGCAAAGTACGGAACAAAGAAGGAGTTTCATGTGCTAAAGTAATAACTCAAGGAAGAACAAGAGAAGCATAGATGAGAGAATGAGTTGTAGTATGAACATGTACAACAGGGGCACAACATGTACTCTTGGATGAAATTGTGCCCATGCAAGTTATAGATCCATCCCAGCAGCTGGCACGGAGCAGACATGGTGAGTAGTGTTGTTGAACACATGGAAGGGAATTCAATAGCATGCATGTCATTGTGCGCACGCATGCGATCTAACCCATTTGGCACACTCACCAAGGAAAAGACAAGAAGCAAGTCTGACTGGAGTAGAACACGCAATTGACAATTGATGTGCATGACCACCAACACACATTAGAAGATCAACACGAACATTATGCATCAATGTGTTGTCAATTTGGTTGCACTCAACAAGACCATGTGCATGTTAGCAGATGAGTTGGATGGAGGAGCCACACCAATGCACCGGGATGCAATGGAGGCAAGAGTTCGCTTCAGCAAGATGTCACCTTGGAGTGCATGCACATCATCATGGATGACCAACCTTGGCATCAGCTCACCACCTTCACCATCACAAGCATGTAAAAGAGTTGGTCCCATCACAATGGACTGAGTGTTAGTGATATCTTGCATGGATTTCTTAAGCTATTTTGTCTCACATGGGCATATGTGGATTTTAATGTAACGTCTTGTCAAGTGGAAGGTCAAGTGTTGATAGTTGGATGTAACAATCATAGAGTAGATGAAGAGTCATGAGGGTAGATGAACTGTCATAAAGGGGAATGTCAAGCGTCACCCCACCCTTTGCTATAAATATAACCTCATAACTCATTGTAAAGGATTTTGGTCAGCCAAGCTTCCAATAGGACTATCTTAGAGAAAGCTTGGATAGTATTGTAATGAGCTTTGGCTTCTCCACTGCGCAGAGCTAGTACATCTCTTTGTTGGAGCAAGCAGTTGTGGCTATAACGTTCCGTTGTCAGAACTAGTGGTTGGACATGGATGTATTGTATGACTGGAACTTACACTTCTTAATATAACAAAGCCAGCACATTTCATGCATATGTTCTATTGTATTCTATGCTATCTGGTTTACTCTAAGTGATATATGTATTTGTTTGCTTACACATGCATGTATGGACTATTCTGTATAAGTATGTATGAATATTTCTAAAATGTGTTGTTGGTTTAACCATCACTTTGGATTGCTAGCCAACTTTCCTTCCACGTTGTGATGCATCTTTTCTCGTGTGTTCCCTTCTTAACTCCATGCTATCACAAGTTTACAAGGGGCACACTCATCTCAACCCCCATGTGTTTGAACCTCTCATGCACCTTCCTTGGCTTAGTGTAGCTATCACACCCTTGCTACAAACAGAGACATCTTACTTTCCTATGTGCGAAATCATGGGTAAGGCATTACCATACGACCCACTGCTAGGACTCCTACACCAAACGGTCTGAGTTCGCATTGGGACTTCTTACTAGGGAGATCCCCTTACATGTTGGTGGGTCCAGTACCATCCACATAACCAAAAATAGAATATTTTCCCTTAAAAATGGATAATTTTTATGTTCAATAAGTAAAATCAATAATGTTTATCAATAATCATAATCATTTATAGTAAAAAAAAAAAACATTTTCTACTTTTCTTCACTTAGCCATTATTCAATATTTTGAGATGAAACTATCATGTCTATCTTAGATTTGTTATGAGGATATAATTAGGTTCTAGTAGAATAGGAAATTCAACATAGGACTGCTTTCACTACACCACGAAAAACCTTCATGCACTTGAGGATGATAGTCAGATTGTTGAACATGGTTTCTACATTTGAAAGAGGTACAAATTATGCATTGAAGGAAATAATTGACAAGATTATTGTCATTCATCAAGAAACCTGACAATTTTCTCTAAATATAGGAATGCACATGTTTGGCATCTCAAGCAGGTGTTATGGAAGGGGTAGATAATTTATCTCACTTAATCCAAAGAAACTAGTTTTTGGTCTGAATGAAGTAAAACTCTTTGGCCATACTGCATCTAAATATGGTGTGAGGAGTTATCCAACAAGGGTGGAAGGTATTCAACATCTAACCTTTCCACCCAATAAGATGGAAATTTAATCATTCCTTGGTAAAATCAACTTCATCAAGAGGTTCATACCAAAATTGTTGAAATTACCAAACCCATTTCAGCCATGTTGAAGAAAGATCAAGAGGTCAAATAGAATAAAGAAACCAAGTAGGATTTTCAAGAAATTAAGGAGAGGAAATGTCTTCAACAACAGTCTTGATAAGTCCTAAATATGATTTTAGATTTTCTCTTTTGCAGAATTTATCATGCCCTAGTCACTTGCCTAGTGACAGAAAGATCATTGAGGTTAGTTGTAGCAAAATATTTCCTAATGCATATAGGATTAGGATGGAATAATCTAGATGGTCTAACCCTCTAGTGTATGTATCCTCTAGAAGTACAAAAAAAAGACAAAAATGCACAGTTGGTTCTTTGGTGGACAATATTTAGCAAAGAATAATCTGCACAAATTTTGAGATCATGTTACTATTCACCTACTATATTTTCTGATATGCAAACATTTTTGAGATCACATTAGTCTTGTCAATAATTTACAAGAAAACAAAAGGTGGAAACCTTTTCGTTGTAGCCTGTGATGGTTTAACCACCTTTCCAACAATGGGGATTGGAATTTATTAATAAATTCCATGAGAATTCAAGTAGTAGGAGTAAATGGACCATTGGTACCACTAATTATTTCTCCAGGTGGGTTGGAGAATCCCCTAAAAAGAAGGAAACCAACAAAATGATAATTGACTTCCAAAAAGAAAAGGTCATCACAAGACTTGGAGTTTCTTCTAAAATCACTACAAACAATGCCAAAGAATTCATATCCATTAAATTGATGAGGATTGGTTTGAATTATGGAAAATTCTCCACTTCATCAAATTATTATCCCCAAGGTAATAGCTTAGTCAAATGTAGTAGCAAGAACCTGATTAAGATTGTTAAGAAAAAAAACCTCAGAGACAATAAGGAATGTTGGGAAAACAAACTTAAGTTTTCCCTTTGAGAAGATTGCACCATAAAGAAAAGAACTAGAAGTAAAAATTATTTTGAGCTAGTCTACGAAATGAAGGTGACCTTGCCCATCAATTTGGAGATTCCTGTATATAAATTGTTGCAAGATTTCAATTCAAATCAAGAGGCAGAGAAGGCAAGGTGTTGTAGTGGCTACAACCACCCTCCAAAATTTTTCCTTAGCCTGTTTTGGAGGCTCCCTACCAACCTTCACAGCAGCTTTCCTTTCTTCGCCAAGTCCTCAAGCTTCAATGTCTTTCTTTCTCAAAGGCAGCCTATCGATCACAATTTGATCTTTTCCCTTCATAGGCTACACACCCAGACTTGGTCCAGATGCAGGATGAGAATCTTCCCCTTGAAAATTGCGCATTTCTAGAGGGAAACCACCGTACCCTCTAGAAATTACGCAATCATCTCTGACAGCCTGCTGAGCTCCAGCATTGCGCAATCCTACCAGCCAACCTTCCCAGAAGGATTTGTGCAAATTTTTCTAGTAGCAGGCTGTTCAGCCTAGGATTTTCACAAATCTGGGTAGCTGACAGCTACTCTACCCAGAAATTGTGTAAATCTCCTAGGCAGATAGCCCAGCTCCCAGCCAGAAATGCGCATTTTTCTCCAGCAGTCAAGCAGTCTCTTGCATGTGCAGCAGACTTAACCGGCTCCCTCCGGGACTGAGCGAAATAGACTTGCATGCATGGTTTGTTTCTCCCAAGGAAGCATGCAAAGGCATCCCTTGTTTTAGGGATCTATGTTTAGCAGTTGGAGGTTACATGCAAGGAGCCATTTTGAAACCTTCCACCAAGTGTCACTTCCCCTAGTTCGTGGCATGCGCATCACAGCGTCGGTGTTATCAAAACTCATCAACTGGACACTAGAGAGCCCATTCCTCACATCAACCTTGTAGCTCTGAAATCCCACATCACATCTAGAAGCAGTTGGAACACCCAGCCCAACTGTTTTGGGGTAAGCTCACTTCCTATGCCTTGTGCCGCATTTCTATCACTTTTTGTGTTTTCTCTTGTGGGAATATTGTTTGATTGATTTCTTTGAAAACTTGATGTTATTTACATGTATACTATCTTTTCCTAGCTCTATTTCAGTTTTCGTTGCTATCTCATTGTTGTCGCATGCATGAAATTGCTTTGCACGGACGTTCACCCAACCGGAAAACTGCCTCACCCACATGCATGTTGATTTGTTTGTTGAATATTTCATTCATGTTTCGCATGCACTGTCGATCACTTCTGCTATCACTTAGTGTCATCATGCATTCATTGACATACTTACTTTCAATTTCCCATTGGTGAGTCGAGCCAACCCTGGCCTAGATTCTGCCTTCACCAAGGTTGCATTGCACAATCTAGGGAAGGAAGGATCATCTTCCTCTCAAGATTTACGCATTCTTGCCTAGCACTAGCCTCCAGGACTGTTTTGCGCATTTCTGGAGGACGGTGGTTGCCTGGGCCAGCGGTCCTTCCCAACTGGAATTGCGCATTGCGCAATCCCAACAGTCAGCAGCCAAACTGGATTGTGCATTGTGTAGTTCCAGCACTCAGACAATCTCCCAGTAGGCTAGATTATGCCTTATGTAGTCTTTGGAGTCGGTGTCCCGAACTCTCGGTTGAAATTGCGCAACCTTCATGATCATTCACCCACATATGTTGTAAGTCAGTTCTCATGTTCATTTTGGTTTACAACTGACAAATTTCTTGCCATGAGTATTTCCATGTCTCTAGGTATCATTGGTGTTCATCTGCCTCTTAGCAATATAGGTACAATGGTTTCCAAGAGAGTATAGATGAAGGCCCCGTTCAGAGCACACTTGTGGATGCAATCGATCAAGTGTCTATGGACTTGCCTACCCACAAAGACATCAAGTTATTCATAGACAAGGACATCAAGATATCACAACACCAACATCACAGTGAGAACATCATGAACAACAATTGAAGACAACATACCAAATGCAACGAATGCAAGAGGAGGGTTGTTGACAACATGGAGGTGAAATAAGGTTACAAGATCAAGTAGATCCATTGATGACAAAAGAAAATTTGGAGACTTTGGCTATGATGTGACGGTGTGACATGAAGATCGTGCAAACATAGAGAATGGAACAAAGAAGGAGTTGCATGTACTGAAGCAACAACTCAAGGAAGAACATGAAGCTGCATAGATAGACGAATGAGTTGTAGTAGGATCAGGAATATAAGTGGGTGCATCGTGCACTCACGGATGAAACTGTGCTCGTACAAGTTAAAGATCCGTCCCAGAAGCTAACACAGAGGAGACATGGTGAGCAATGTTGTTGATCGCATGTAAGGGATTCAACATCATGCATTTCATTGTGCGCACACATGCAATCTAACCCATTCAACACACTCACCAAGGTGAAGACAAGAAGCAAGTCCAACTGGAGCTGAACACGTACTTCAGCAAGTTGATGCACATGACCACCAGCACACACTTGAATATCAGCACAGACACTATTGATCATTGTGTTTCTGGTTCAGCCACAGGCAATAAGACCATGCATGTGTTACCAGATGAATTGGATGAAGGGGCCGAACCAATGCACCAGTCGCAACGGAGGCAAGAGTTCACTTCAACAAGATGTCACCATGAGGTGCATACACACCATCACGGACAACCAAGCTTGGAATCATCTCACCAGCTTCACCATCACAAGCATGTCAAAGAGTTGGTCTCACCACAGTGGACCGAGTGTCAGTGATGTCTTGCAAGGCTTGCTCAAGCCATGTTGTCTCACATGAGTACATGTGCATTGTAATGTCGATTCATGTCAAGTGTAAGTCAAGTGTCAATAGTTGGATGTAACAGTCATAGAGTAGGTGAAGAGTCATGAGGGTAGTTGAACTGTCACAAAGGGGAATGTTAAGGGTTACCCCACCCTTTACTATAAATAGTCACTCATAACTCATTGTATGGGCTTTTGGTCAGCCAAGCTTCTACTAAGACTATCTTGAAAAAGGCTTGGATAGTATTGTAATGTGACTTGGCTTTTCCACTGCATAGAGCTAGTCCATCTCTTTGGAGGAGCAGGAAGATGTGGGTGTAACGTTCCACTATTGGGGCTAGCAGGTTTAAATGGATGAAATTTTCATGCATATGTTGTTATTGTAGTTGGAATGCTTTGGTTTCCTTAATGATATGTGTTGTTTAACTTACGTACTTGTGTATGAACTAATTCACATGCAATTATATTTATCTTGTTGCTAATGTGTTGTATATGTTTTTAATGTCGTCAGTGTCCGTGTCAATTGCTCTGTTCGACATCAGACATAAATTTCACTTGAACCTTTCTTTAACAACCATCACTATACTTCTTGGACTAATTTGTGAGTGTTGTATGTGTTATCTTACCTTGTATGATGTGACTGCCGCATTCGAGTGGACTACTCCACCGAAAGCTGTGCATGTCCTTTTTGTTGTGTGTTCCTAGTTGAGTTGGGACTGATCCATTTCAACCTGGAACTCACCTTCACCTCCTTCCCCTTTCGAAGTGTTGGAACCTCTCATACACCTTCCTTGACTCACTACATCAGTCACACCCTTACTGCTGACTGAGTTATTCTACTTGCCTCTGTGCAACACCATGGTCAAGGCATTACCTTATGACCCACTATTGGGACTCCTACACCAAACGGTCTGAGGTCTAATTGGGACTTATTACCGGGGAGATCCCCTTGACATGTTGGTGGGTCCAGCACCATCAACATTTCTGGTGCTAGAAGGAGGGCCTGATGACAAGTTGTGTCCTCTCATCCAGTTTTGAACCTTTGCATATCTTTCATGGAGTCTTGCACTCTTCTTCCCCCGAGGTGTTTTTCGAATCGTGAAGATGTCTCCATCTCATGGAAGCTTTTCAATCTCTTGTCCACTCACACGTATGATGGTGAAGGAAAAGTGGCCTAGCATCAACACATACATAACTTTCTTTACATGATTTATGAGGAAGATGATTTTACTAACGAATAGTCTAGTTTGCTTCTTGCATACACACTTCACAAATCTCCATTTCGTTGGTTGCTTAGCCTATCGGCTAACATCATGCACTCATGTGAGCACTTATATGATCTTATTGAAGACATTTTGTAGCATTTTGATCCAGACTATATTGACTAGAAACTGTTACAGCAATGGAGGGCTCCACATGAATCCGTTATTGGTTTTTGGCAGCGCTTCCATGACTTGCAGTTTCAAGCTACGAGGAGCTAGTTGAAATTTGATTCTCTTTGGGACCGGCTCGAGTATTGTCTTAAGAAATATGCCTGTCCCAAGAGAAAGTTTGAGATCAAGCCTCGTTCAACCTTCTTCATTGATGGAGTTGTGCAATCTCATGTGGGAGTGGGCACTGTCTCAACTGACTATCTACATCCCTCTCATTCAACAACTCCACCATTGCCCAGTGATGTTGAGGATCATGTTTTTACACCTATTCAACCTTCACTCTCTCCCAACATCACTCCACTCAATTTTCCCGTAGATTTGGTTGTGAGTACTTCGAGTTCTCATAGGCTTCTTTTCTATAACCTCCATATTCACACCTGAGTGTTCCTCTGGATGAGGTTGTCTTATGTTCATCCATTCAGGACTCTTCACTTGTTGTGAATGAGGAACAACGAACTCACGAAGTTGGTGTTACACAACCAACATGTGTTGTCATTCATCAAGAGTATGAGTGGGAGCTTTAGCATCAACACTCGGCGAAGGATGACTCCTTTCCGTCTGAGCCCCCTCCATTCTTTCCTAACATCATTGGTGAACCTGCCATCCATGATTTTTCACGTGTGTCTTCATCTATGGATGCACCATATGTTATGCCATCATCCAACAATGAAGAGGACCAATCATTCATTGAAAATCCACTTGATCCTTCATCCAATATTTTCGAAAACACAAAGGGTGAACATCCTTCCTTATCATCTACCCCTTTGTGTGATTCATCAAATCATGAGGATGCTGACCAACATCCTGAATTTTTTGCTCTTGGTTGTCGTGATATCTTCACCTCGTCACCCAATCACGATCTTGATTCAGTCATTGTTAATCCATATAAGCCACTAGTCTATGAAGATCTTTTTGTCAATGAAGTCGAAATCCCATAGACCATCAAGGCACTTCAGCCCGAGCTGATGGTTATGTCAGGCCCTCGTTGTCCTAAGGTCAGTTTCACTCCTGATTAGGAAATTTTTTAATCACCCAAGGCTCCTCATCACTCATCTCTATGCATTGAAGATCCATCTCATACACAGATCACACTTCCTCCACTCGAGCTACACGATCCAATTGCTTATGCATTGGAGGAGTCTTACATTGTGAGCAATCGTGCATGACGCAAGTTATCTTTGTTTATTTCATTTGCTTTCATGTCTCAGTTAAGAGTGTGCTTATGCTTCAAAGTTGCACGTAGTGTCACACAACACCACGATAAGTCCACAAATTGCCTGCCATGCACATGCACTCACTTATGTCCTGTGGACACTTTGAAACACGAAGTGTGGTTGTCTTAATTGTTATATCTCTCTGGGTTTCTGGCTAGCACAATTGGGTTGCTCGCGGACGAAGCCTTCACCAGCATGGGTCTACCAATGTGCTGGTGGCTGCATTGGAAGTATCACTTCACGTGATCAGGACCATGCACCGTTATTGTAGGAGTAGGAGTAGTGTTTTCTTTTAGTTGTTTGCTTGCATGCTTGTTTGCTTACATTATTTGTTTGCTTTCTTGCTTTTTTACTTGCTTCACTTTCTTTTTTTCTTCTGCCCTTTCTTTACTTTGTTGATTTTTAGTTCGTTCGCTTGTTTCGTTCATAGGTTAGTTTGCATGAAACAATGTGTGACTCATGAAATGAGCTGGGTAAAGTGCAAGAGGGCTTTTACAAATATCACTACTTGGTTATCTATCATCTTACCTCTGTATGATGATCTTGTTAATTTTAGTCCATGATACATCGAAGGAAAATATGTACTATTCAAAGTGAACCTTGGTGAAAGCACAACTCTTGCACGCTAACGAGTGTCACCTTCTCCAGTCGATTATTTTTGGGTTAACCCTTGTTAGCTCAGTCATGTAGAGTAAGGTGAGGGGGAAAACTTTAACAGGCACGTCAAAGATGCAATAAACTACTTCTCTGCTAGAAAAACCTCTTCTGCTCTGAATAAGTCAAGATCCCTCTTCCGCCTCTTACATGAATAAGTGCTATGCACTGTGAAAAATGAAAAAAAAATGAAAAGTCAAAAAATTAAAAATGAAAGATGAATAAGGCAAAAGAAGAGAAAGGCTTCCAGCATAGGGAGGTGATCCAAGTAACTCTATTGGGGTTCTGACCAAGCTCGTTGGCCGCGGAGCCATGCTTGTGTTCCTATGTGACTCCATTGGGGTACTGTCCAGGCCTATTGGCAGTGGAGAAACACCATAGATGAAACTAAGACTCTGACGACTACACTGCTTGTGCACCTGTATACCCCTCAACCCCAATCGAAAAAACTATGTTGCCTTGGCTTAGAATGTCTGTCAGTCGACCAAGAGTTTGGCAAATGCTACATCTTACAATAAAGCTAGTGTGAAGCCAAGACGAGCTAAGAGATGAACAATACTTCTGGAGGTGTTAGACTTGTTTTTCATGAACAAGGTCCATTCAGAGAGCTGAAGTTCTACCAGTTTGTCACCAAGTGTTGTAGCGGCTACAACCACCCTCCAAAATTTTTCCTTACCCTGTTTTGGACCCTCCCTACCAACCTTCACAGCATCTTGCCTTGCTTTTTCAAGTCCTCAACCTTCAGTGACTTTCTTGCTCAAGGGCACCTTGTCGATCATAGTTTGATCTTTTCCCTTCACAGGCTACTCACTCGGACTTGGTCGAACTGCAGGCTAAGAAGATTCCCCTTGAAAATTGTGCATTTATGGAGGGAAACCAACCTTCCCTCCACAAATTGTGCAATCCTCTCTGACAGCATGCTAGGCTCCAAGATAGCGAATCCTGCCAGCCAACCTTCCCAGCAAGATTTGAGCAAATTTTCCCAGGAGCAAGCTGTTCAGCCCAGGATTTGTGCAAATCTAGGAAGTAGTCAGCTGTTCTACCTAGAAATTGTGTAAATCTCCTTGGAAGCCAGCCTAGCTCCTAGCCAGAAATGTGCATTTTTCTCCAGCAGTGAAGCAATCTCTTGCATATGATGTTGAGTTGGCGAGCTCCCTCCAGGACTAAGTAAAACAAACTTGCATGCATGGGTTGTTTCTCCCAAGGCATCATGCAAAGGCATCCCTTGTTTTAGGGATCTATGTTTAATAGTTGGAGGTTACATGAAAGGAGCCATTTCGAAACCTTCCACCAAGTGTCACTTCCCCTAGATTCATGGCATGCATGTCACAACCTCAGTGTTATCAAAACTCATACCCCGGACGCTGTAAAGATCATTACTCACATCAACCTTGTAGCTTTGACATCCTACATCACACCTAGGAGCACATCAAACACTTAGCCCAGCTGTTTTGAGGTAAGTTCGCTTCCCATGCCTTATGTTGCATTTCTGTCTCTTTTTGTGTTTTCACTTATGGGAGTATTGTTTGCTTGATTTCTTTGAATGCTTTCTGTTGTTTACATGTATACTAGCTTTTGCTAGATCTGTTTTAGTTTTCGTTGCTATCTCACTATTGTTGCATGCATGAAACTGTTTTGCATGGACGTTCACCCAACCGGGAAACTTCCTTACCCACATGCATGTTGATCTATTTGTTGAATCTTTCATTCATGTTTTGCATGCATTTTCAATCGTTTCTATTATCACTTAGTGTCACCATGCATTCATTGACTTACTTGCCTTTAGTTGCTCATTGGCGAGTCAAGCCAACCTTGGCCCAGGCTCTACCTTCACCAAGGCTACATTGCGCAATCTAGGGAAGGAAGGCTCATCTTCCTCTCTAGATTTGTGCATTCTTGCCCAGCACTGGCCTCGAGGACTGTTTTGCGCATTTCTAGAGGATAGTGGCTGCTTGGCCCAAGAAATAAAGTAAATCTGTCCATGGGCCAGCAGTCCTTCCCAGCTGGAATTATGCATTGCACAATCCCAGTAGTCAGTAGCCAGACTAGACTATGCATTGAAAAGTTCCAACACTTAGTCTCTCAGCATCCCAGACTGTGCCTTGTGTAATCTTGGTAGTCGGTTTCCCAACCTCCCGGTCGAAATTGCACAACCTTCATGATCATTCACCCAAGTATTTTGCAAGTCAATTCACATGTTCATTTTGTTTTTTGACTAACATATTACTTTCCATGAGTGTTTCCATGTCTCCAGGTATCGCAAGTGTTCATCTACCTCTCAGAAGTACAGGTACAATAATTTCCAGGAGAGTAGAGAGAAAGACCCCGTTCAGAGCACACTTGGGGATGTAGTCGATCAAGTGTCTATGGACTTGCCTACCCATGAAGACATCAAGTTGTTTGTAGACAAGGACATCAAGTTATGATAACAGCAATAGCGAGCAACATCATGAACAACAACTGAAGATAGCATACCAAATGCAACAAATGCAAGAGGAGGGTTGTTGACAACATGGAGACGAATAAGGTTGCAATATCAAGATCCATTGATGATGAAAGCAACTTTGGAATCTCCAGCTATGATGTGATGGTGCAAAATGAAGATCGTGCAAAGATAAAGAATGGAACAAAGAAGGAAGAACATGAAGCTACACAAATAGATGAATGAGTTGGAGTAGGATCAAGGACAGTAGTGGGCCCATCTTGCACTCACGAATGAAACTACGCCGTACAAGTTAAAAATCCATCCTAGAAGCTAACACGGAGAAGACATGGTGAGCATTGTTGGTGATCACATGGAACGGATTCAGCAACATGCATGTCATTGTGCACATGCATGTAATCCAACCCATTCAACACACTCACCAAGGCGCAGACAAGAAGCAAGTGCAACTGGAGTTGAACATGTACTTTGGCAAGTTGATGTGCATGACCACCAACACACACTTGAAGATCAACACGGACACTAAGCATCATTGTGTTGCCAATTCAACCCCACCCAAGAAGACCATACGCATGTTAGCAGACGAATTGGATGAAGGGGCTGAACCAATGCACCAGTTGCAACAGAGGCAAGAGTTCGCTTCAGCAAGATGTCACCATGAGGTGCTTACACACCATCACAGATGACCAAGTTTTGCATCAACTCACTAGCTTCACCATCAAAAGCATGTCAAAGAGTTGGTCTCACCACAGCGGATCGAGTGTCAGTGATGTCTTGCAAGGCTTTCTTAAGCCATGTTGTATCACATGAGTACATGTGCATTGTAATGTTGTGTCATGTCAAGTTTCAACAGTTGGATGTAACAGTCATAGAGTAGGTGAAGAGTCATGAGGGTAGTTGAACTACCACAAAGGGGAATGTCAAGGTTTACCCCACCCTTTGCTATAAATAGTCCCTCATAACTCATTGTATGGGCTTTTGGTCAGCCAAGATTCTACTAAGACTATCTTGAAGAAGGATTGGATAGTATTGTAACATTCCTTGGCTTCTCCACTACACGGAGCTAGTACATCTCTTTGGAGCAGCAGGCTGATGTGGCTGTAACATTCCATTGTTGGGGCTAGTAGTTTTACATGGATGTATTGTATGATCGTGACTTACACTTCTTTATATAATAAGAGCCAGAACATTTTCATGCATATGTTGTTATTGTAGTTCGACTACTCCAGTTTCCTTAATGATATGTGTTGTTTAACTTATGTAGTTTTGTATGAACTGATTCACATGCAATTATATGAATCTTGTTGTTAATTGGTTGCATATTTTGTTAATGTTGTCACTGTCCATGTTGACTTCTCTACCAGACATCAGACAAACCTTGTACTTGAACCTTTCTTTAACAACCGTCACACTTGTCTCAGACTAATCTGTGAGTGTTGTACATGTTATCTTACCTTGTATGATGTGATTGCCACATCTGAGTGGATTGCTCCACCGGAACCTGTGCATGTCCTTTGTGTTGTGTGTTCCTAGCCGAGTTGGGACTGATCCCTTTCAACCTAGAACTCACCTTCACCTCCTTCCCCTTTCGAAGTGTGGGAACCTCTCATAAAAATTCCTTGACTTAATGCATCAGTCACACCCTTGCTACTGACAGAGTTATTCTACTTGCCTTTGTGTGACACTACGTTCAAAGCATTACCTTACGACTCACTGCTAGGACTCCTATACCAAACGATCTAAGGTCTAATTGGGACTTCTTAGTGGGGAGATCCCCTTGACATGTTGGCGAGTCCAACACTGTCAACACAAGGATAAAACAACTAGTTGAATTGGATGAGGAAAGGAGGAAGGATTTTGAAAAACCCACAGATATTCAAGGAAAAATAAAGAAGCAATTTGACAGTAAGTCTTAGATGAAGTCATTGAAAGGACGAGACATTGTTTTGATGTGGGATAAGAGGCATGGAAAATCTTTTGATCATGGAAAATTTGTCATTGAAATGGATGTCAAATGGATTTGACTTTGTATTTTAGTTTCATGGAGGTTTGTTGATTCTCATGCCCTAGCAACTCACCTAGGATACCCAAATGGAAAAGATAATTCACCAATCATCCCTAGAGATTTAGTAGGTGCATCTGCTAATGTTCCCTCTCTAATACATTGATCAAGTGGAGTTTTCAAGGAGAAAGGAAAGTTGGTCCATAACATCATGAAGGTAACCATTTTAATGATATTTTCTAACTTTTCATCAAGTACCATGGAAATAAGCCCAAGGGGTTAGATCAACAGCCCAATACCATTGTTGCTTGACATTTCGGAGTTTCATGCCAGTAAGTGTCCAGTGAAAAAGCCTCTTGGTGAGGTTCACTAGTCTACACCAACAATTTTACTAGGGATGACATCCATGACTTGGGAAAGCATACCTTGGGTTTTCCCATGTGTCTTTCCTTAGGTAAAAAATAATATTAATGGAAATTATCAATCGATAACTTTATTCTCATACCATGTGGGTGCTCTCAAAGTCTCATATGCCTTTACTCATAAAGGCATTATACCATTTCAAACGTCTTTCGATAGTCTTTAAATAAACCAAGATTCATGATATGGTTCTAATTTCAACAACTCTAAGCAAGGTCAACCTTTTTCATAATTTTGTAATAAATATTCATCATAATGGCTAATTTACACTAGTTACCATGCACCATCTATTGGGTGTAATAAAAAGCAATGGAGAATTAATTCCAAAGGTGCATCCAAATGATAATGGTAATTAATGCAAAATGTCACTTACAATGTTCAAAAACTTGAGAAAGATTCAAGAATGACAACTTATCTTATTCAAGAAGGAAGCTCTGCAAGAGCTCTCCTCTAAGTAGGAAAGATTAAGGATACAAGATCTAGATGAAATGAAATGCAAGACGAGTTTGTGTTTATACCCAAAATGGTTCTCTTGTGATGCATTGTTGGACCAATGTGGAAATATATGTTAACAAATGTGGTCTGACCTTTAAACCTAACTTTATTCTAAGTTCTCTTGAAAGTTCATAATCCTTAGGTGGTTGAAATTTGATGTCACCAACAACTGGTTGACAAAAACTATTAAGAAGTGACACCAAACATTCAAATGGCACATCATTTTCTAACTACTACATAGTGCATAACATTTGATATTACATTAAATGAAAGTCAACAATAATAACACATTGTGTTAATGAGTGTTGTCATGTCTAATGTTGGATTAAAAGAGCTAGTATTTGATAAATTGGAAAGCAAAATTGCAAGGTTTAAATATTTCTTTGTTTTAATGATAACTATGTCCTCCCACAAGTACTTCAACTAGCAAAGGGATGATTTTTGTGTTTTAATATATCGGTGTGAAATAAAGGACAATGTAGTTTAGACATGAAAGAGAGCTTCTTTACCATAAGACGCAATTGATGTGCAACTGATCCAACAACCTTTTGAGTGTCTTAATCAATCACATCATAACCTTGCAATAACCTGACACACATTGTTGGCACCTAATAAAAGAAATATTGCTTTAGTTTAGGAGGTGATAACTGAATTCTTATTTCTGTCGACACGTGACATGCATCTTGCAAAAATTATCATGGTGTACAAAAGGCCTATGTCTCACTAGCATTGTCATAACCAAGAATAAAAACCCTTTCGCATGAAATAGGGTTAGTACTAGATTCTACAAGAATAAAAGACAAATTCAAAAAGAATATACTTATTCAATGAAATCATGATAAATCCTATTAACACACTTCAAATTGAATAGATTTTCTTGTTTCAAGAGAATACTAGAAAAAATTAATTGAAAATTTAGAAAATAATGATGTTCATTTTTGGATTATCCCTGAATTTGTATTTTTCAAGTATCGATCTAATGGAAAACAATAACACAAATGAGACTAAATGAACACAATCCTCATAACAATGGTTTTAAAATTTTACTGTTGAATATCTTATAATTATAATAATTATCATCAACACATGTATCTACTATCACTTGATAACACTACAATTTGATAACTTAAAAGCAATACAGCTAAAACACAAACACAAAGACATATACGTATGTTGACAACTTAAATAAAACAATTATTATTAAAGAGGTAGTAATTAAATGAACTAATATAAACAAGCTAGTAATAAAATAGATTAATAATCATGATAAGATCCACACTCATCAACACTTATTAATACATTAACACTTATCAATACTCATGTGACACTCATAATGAATGAGTTAGACTATTGCAAGATATGGTGCTTGGGACTCATCGCCTCCTGTTGTTTTACTATATGATTTATTATGATTAACTTATTAGGTGATGATTTTGTATATTTCTTTGTTTATTGGACTATTGGTGGTAGGTTGAGACTTGGTCGAAGAATGGGAGAATCACACCCATGTTTATTGTTCATGTTCCAATCAAAGTGACACAATATTTTAGAGCTTAGGAAGCCATGGGAAAGGGAAAATTTGTGAACATGACCTCCAAAGTTAACTTGAGTAGAAAGCAAAAAGGAAAAAGAGTCTTTGATCTAAAATGAGGGACTTATAACCCACTCGCTAACCCACTCGCTTCACCAACATGGATCATTGTGGAATTGTAATGTGATTCCTCTTCTTAGCATTATGCAAAGATCTTTGTCTTCAGAATGGCTACTAGATATTTGTTCTTTATGTAAGCTTGAGTGGAAAACCACTATAGAACATTGTTGAGGATTAGTGATATGGCTTATTCTTTTGTATATCTTGCAAACAATCAACAATAATAATTCAAAATTATAACTAAGACCATGTAAATACTCTATCTTTGAGAACTCAGTTTTCGGTGCAACTCCTTTGCATGTTGCTGTCCAGTTGAACTAGATCTCTAAATATGCTCAATGCTAAGACACTATCATGGTTTGGTGTGTATGTTTAGTTCTGTTTGTCGTGATTTGAAAAATTATAGACTTCTCCTAATTTTTCAATGCTTTAGGCAAGACCAACTAACTAATGGTGCCAGCTATTGATGAATGACGCCCATTAGGGTTAAACACCAACTGCCAAAAATTCTTAAGCACAAGGCATATAGCTCTATCCTCAACCAAACCAACTTGGCATATCAATGAAATTCTTATTATTATTATTGTTATTATAATTATTAATATTATTCTTAAACTAGCCGTTATAGGAATATTATTTGATCTTAATAATCATTATTAAAATATTGATTTTCATAAACTAGTTGTTATATGATCTTTTGGTCTCTACATCACCCTCTATTTAAGCCTCTACCATGATCTGCATCTTCATCTAGTCCTAATCATTAACCATACTAGCTGGTTCAAAATGTGTCTACATAATTTTATCCTATGTGATTTCTACCGAAAAGACTCTTCTTAATGAAATTCATTTCAAATGAAAATTGTAGTTTGCACTCTTCTTATCAAATATGTAAAGCCAACAACTCTGCTTTTATTTAGAAACAACCCACTCTATTGATGGAATATGCTACATATTTGATAGTCCATCCATAACAAAAGGGAGATGAAGCATTCCCACTCCCACTCACTCAACAGGGTAGTTATGTCATCCTTCTCATCAATTTATATGAAGATATATTCATGACACTGATGAAACACCATGTCATTTGTAAGAAATCAAAATATCTAATAAAAATATCTACCTCTTTTGTTGTTAAGTTGGGAGAATTAGATATGTGGTGTGCAATAACAGGTAGATTTGGGTTGAGATTGAGACTGCTCATCTTCCTTAAAAGAATACAACTTTGTGTGCCTATGTTTTTGTCTCGATAGATTTATACAACATTAGATACAAGAACAACATTTATATCTAATTAGCACTAGAAAATGTCTCGAACTACAAAATAAACATAGGAAAACAATCCAGCCAAGGGCAAGGAGATGAAAATAGAGGAACTTTTCTAATATTTTGGAAAATCCATATGTTTTTGTAAGTGTAAAATGTATACTATAGGATTTTTCCATATTGGATTTTAGGCAATAATTTTTTTTCTTTATCGAATCGAATTAGACTTTGAACTTAGTAGCTATGGTTTTTTGCAGCTATTGTTCCAGAACAATGTTATAATTCACCATCATAAGCATGAGGGATGTGGATACCTTAGAAGTAGTCAATCTAAAAATTAGTAGCCTAAATGAACTTATCTCTACAACAACCTGCAAGATGAGCAGAGGATAAGTAAAAGACCTGATAAATGCAAGTCCTTGTAAACATATAACAAAGAAATTACATATTCAAAGGAGGAAGAAATATATCTCATAGTATATTCTACAATGACCATCCTTGAATTTAGGCTTCTGTGATCCATATCAAGTTTATAGAGAATTTTTTCGGCTATAATCAAATCAAAATTCATTTTTTGACGCGTTTCGAACCAACAAGTGTGGTTCATCATCAGGACAAGATGCAATGACCATCCTCTTAGCCCTATATTTATGGGTTTATTAAAAATAAACTGGAGTGTTTGCACTAAATGCAATGTGCATACTTTATCAAAAACAAGTGGTTTAAACTTTAAACATCTCTTTCTAGTTAAGCCACAGAGAGCTGCAAACTTTTAACATCTGGAAATAGAAAATTGAGAAAACGAAGGGAGAGATGCATCTAATGAGTTTTAGGCTTTCTGAGTAGGAAAGAAAAGGAGTGGTTCCTCTTTTTGGTAGAAAAACTTAAAATGCACAAAATTCATAGATTGGGAAGTTTAAATATTCTTAATCAATTAGGTAGGTGACAATATTTCACTGGAGTAGGCTTACAACCGTGAGAAATCATATCTTTGAATATTCCATATGGATAGTTAACTTGACCTGCTCTATTGAACCCACAGATCAATGTATTTTGAATCACAACATCTGGTACATGACCCTCTGATAGTAGTTCTTTATACAATTCTTATGCTTGCTTCCCCATGCCTACATTTCCAAAGTGGTTTATCAAGGATTTATAGGTGAATAGGTTTGGAACAAAACCGTTTTTTTCATTTCATTGAAAAGTATTAAGGTATTCATATACCTCTATTCCTTTATCAATCCATCAATGGTGGTATTATAGAGAGTGGTATCTGGCTTCAATAAGTGAGTTTTTAATTCTTCAAAAATGCGAAGGGCATCATCTATCCTAACCTTCATACAAAGGCTAAATATGAGAATAGAGTAAGATTTTAGATCTAGTTGTATGCACTCTCCTACCATTTTGGAAAAATGTTTGCATACATCATGTAAGTCTTCTGATATCATCTTCTTGTATACATCCATGGATTCTCTCTGAAATATAGATTTTAATAGTAGAGTTATCAGACCATTGTATGAAATTCTATTTAGCACAAACCCAAATCCTCTCATCTCTTCCATGGCTAGAGGAGTTTGTTGGATAACTCCTCTGAAACCAAAGACCCAAAAAAATTGCTATAAAAGTCAGCGAATTAGGCTTACAATGTTTTTTCTCCATCAGATCCAAAATTTCTGTCATTGAATTGAACATGTGGGCTGACCCCTGAATTTATAGCATATAATTTTATGCCTTTGTGTGGTGCAGGAATTTTGGTTTATGAGCTGCCCATCTGAAGAAAGTCAGTGCTTGTTTTGGATGTGTATATGACTTCAGAACTTATGCAACATGGTGTGAACTCAGCTCTCCTTGCTATATAAACATGTGGGAAACATTATGACATTCAGAAATCAACCCAAACCTTGAAGTTGTTTGAGTGGTTCTTTGCTTGTTTGATGCCCAATTTCACACAACATTATGGCAAGAACATGCCATTAAAGGAGATACTTTGGAAGGTGAAAACCATTTTCCTCTTCTGCCTTCCCCAATAAAATTAAAGACCACCGCTACATATCTTATATCACATGCTCCAAGTGAACAAAGCTCCATCGTTTCGATCTTCTATTCCTCAGCTCCAACCATATAATTAATGAAACTCAATATTTTCTGTCATATCATCCTAATGTAAGGGGAAACTATTACTACCAGGTTACCAACTAATGAATATCGGCCCAAGCAAGAGAAGAATGCAATCACCAAGAAACTTGTTGACTAGTCTCCATTCAAGGCTTCATCTCTTCAAAAATCATAAGCATTCTTGGCACCAAGCTCCTTGAGACATTAAATCAAATGTTGGGCATGAAAGTCGAAATCCTAATCAAGGAGTTAGTAATGTCAGGACTAATTCTTCTGTTTGAGTTTAACACTCTGTACTTGACCAAATCATATTTTATAGAGATAGTCTTATAAAGGGACTTATCTTCAAGATCTGAAATCTAAGTCTTAATAGTGACAAAGAAGCAAATATCACCTTCAATCTCTGTGTATTTTGTGAACCCGCAAAGAGTATTCTTGAAGAACATAGAATGGACCTAGAAGGAATTATCTATGTGGTCTGAATTTACAAGGTTCTGGGAATATATAAATAAGAGATTTGATTCCTAACAAATATCCTAGAAGATGACTTTGAAAGATAAAATGATCTCTGTGCATAGAGAGACAATTTGAAATTTCTATTGCACTAATTAAAGAAGCCCTAATCAAGGGAGAATACTTAGGACTATAGATAGATATATCCTTGAGAAGGCCTGTAGAAGCCTCTCTATCTTAAGTTATGAGTCATGACACCCTGAAAGAAAAACTAGTCCTCATATATTGAAGAAGAATTAGATATGCTTGAGAAACATTTCTTGTGCAAGCTGAAAGTTTGTGGGCCTAGTTTGCAAAGAGAAAAATCTACAAGTGTCTTATCATCATAAGGATAATACTAAGCAACATGCATCACAATCCAAGTAAAATATTTTCATCTTGAAGGAATTCAACTTCTTGACTCTTGGAGAAGTCCTAAACCTACTTTGAAATTTCTCTCATATGAAAGTTGAATTCCCAAAAGGAAAATCAGCCCACCGTAAGTAATATACTATGAAAATAGGAAACCATAGCTAGAGGGTTGGATACCTATATTATCTCTTATGCAAAATTGAGATGGCATCATATTTGCAGGAAAATCAATATTGGCATATATTCATAGATAGAGTCAGCATTAGAAGAAGTATTGAAATTCCACCCATATCTTTCTTCAAGACACCTAAGACATCTTATTAAAGATAGTTGTTCACACATAAGGAGTGATTCAAGCATGCATGGGTAACCATTCTTCATTAGATAATGGACTACAAATCACATCTTTTTATGGCTCGTTTACCTCAGAAGGAGCCTGGCACCCTCTACAGGTAGGTGTCTTGCACTATAGAGATCTTTGTGACAAAGTTAATTATTTTTGCACAGCTACATGCCATCAATGTTATATGTCACAACTATATGATTCAAGTTACGTATGGCATCAATATTCACATGTTACGACTTTATTGCAAGAGAAAAGAATTATGATGATAGGTCATAGTTAGTCCTCGCACCGTAATCTCGAATGATCTATATGCTCAACACATCTGGCATTAGGTATCAGTTTTGGCACATTATAATTTGCAAATTATTTGACATGATCTCATAAATTGGATCAAAATAATTATTGCAATACATGGCTTTAATTTGTAAGACATATATTTAAACATATATAATCCCTATCTTCTAAGAAATCTGACCTGAGAATGATTGTTGAATGGAACGATATTCTTATCATTCTCTGAAGAAAACATTATGGATGTGTTGATAAGGCCAAGAGCCTGAGTTGAAAGATCCTTAGTTTTAGAGGATTCATCCCTGTATGATACAGTGAGAGAAGTCCCTCTATGAAGTCTTTTTGACAAACTACATTAGGCCGAGATCCTCTTATGCAGTGAAAATGACCTACTAACCAAGACAGAGTTGCTGCCTTAGTTGGGCTTGTTCTCTGAGGTCCAAATCAAGGTCAAAGGTTGTCCAAAGAGTTTTATTCAAAAGGGACAATGTGAATATGCCTGCAAACTGATGAAATCTTAGTGAATAAAGTGGGAGAAATTACTCATATCCTTATCTAGTAGTTGAATCAATGGAACCTCATAATGGCACCTTTAAGTATCTTTAGAAGGTTGGCAGCCTGAGAAAGAGTGCATGGCACTTTGGATTAGTTCCTTTATCAACCCCGATGAGAAAGAAAAAATAGTACCATAGACCCTGTTCTTGGAATCTTGATCTTATAGATATAAATGTTTGAATCATGGACTGGGTAATTTGATGCATTTGTAGCATTCATTCAGCAAGGAAGGATATGGTGTTTTGCACTAATTTCCTGATGACTTTTCTGAAACTAACCTGAAGCTTCCTACAAGTTTGTTGTTACCATTTCTAGGTGATAAGTCTCATTTCCCATAAGGGAATCTCATGATTCAAGGAAAAACGATCACCTGAAGAAAGGTTTTAGAGTGAGATTTAAAATCCTTGATGACTTCTCTTTCCTAATGATTTATGGTAAAGGCAAGTCATGTCAACTGAAGATTATAACTCTAGCGATGGCTTAAAGGTTGTATATGATGACCCTTTTCTTTATTAATGTAATAAAAAGTGGAAGTTAAGATGGATGGCCTAGCTCTAATGCACTTAAAGGTCTGATGAAATGTAGAACTTGATGATCCTTGGTGCTCTTGATAAACATCTATCATATACCTCACTATAAAGACTCTGAGTAGATCTATGGATAAGCCCCATTAAGGATAGCTACTCATTGAGATTTTCAGTGTTTTTATGTTCTAAAGTACATTGTTGAAATTTTATTTTCAATAGTAATGTGAATGAAAAGTGCACATCTAGAGTACTATAACTCTTGGAATTCACCTTAGTTTGTGGATGAATCAAAATCGAAAAAATGGGAGCTCCAAAAGCAGCAAGCATGGCTTACTGTGAATCCATTCGATTGGAGATGCTCTTCAGTGATCTATTTCTTCTCATGCAGACTACCACCCTTCGTATATTAGAAACAAGAATCTTCCAAGCTCCATCATTACTAGGTGGATGAACAGATTTTTGTATTCATAACCACTTGATAAGGTCAAGACTATCTCCCTTCAAAAGTTCATAGATAAACCATATTAAGAGGGTCCCGATTAAACTTTGAGCTCTAGGACTATGATGCAGGTAAGTTCCCTCTACAGACAGAGATAACCCCTCTAGCCCTAGAGTGGGTCTAGTCATAGCAAGACAAAGACAATAGTTAATTCCTTAAATAGTTTTCGTTGAAGAGGCCTACCTTAAATCAGTGTTCGATGAAGTTTTCATCATGGCGCTTCAATTATCACTTTCTTCTCCTTAATGGATGATGCACCTGAAACAACATAAGAAAATGACAAAACACATAATAGAGCACAACAATGAACTATCTACTTATAGAGTCAAGGAACCATAAGCTATTACTATACATTTCATACATGATATAGGAAATAACCATTGATTGTATTAATGTAAACAATAGTAAATATTACAACCACGCCTTGACATCACAAGCTTCCTTGAAAGGGTCCGATGAGTATGTCTCCATAAGAATTCACTTTCAAAGGTCTCCCAGAAAGACTGATGACTTTCTCTCTCACCCAAAAGTACAAGTATGAAACTAAGGCAATTACAACAAGGCTTCCTTCTTACAAAACCATTTAACACTCTCACAACATGAAAGGTAAGCTATCAATCCAACAAGCTAAGAACTAGCACACAAACACTCAACTAGCACTCTTAGAACTCTGAACTAACTGATCATAGTCATGGAGGATGTTTTTATAAGAGGAGTGTCCATAAATGAGGGGAGAGGAAGCTTATCTTCAAGGGAGGTTACTCAAAAGGCGGAACCACCTTCTCAAATGAGGAGAGGAGAACTTCCTTGACCCAACAACCAGCTCCAAAACCACCTAGAAGCATTATGTTTGAACTAATTCGCCATGTCTGGGTCGTCGCAGGTCAAACACTGAGACTCAAGATGACGTCGCAAGGCGTTAGTGAATTCTGGGCTATCGTTGCAGGCAGGATACTAATGACCTGCAACGATCCCTAAAATCCCACTGTTTCAGAGAACATATGTACTCTTGCGACGATGTCACGAGGTTCTTGTTCACTCTGGTCCATCATCACAGATAGGATACAAATGTCTTGCAACGATCTTGAAACATAGGTAAAAAGGGTCAACTTTAAGACTAATGAGCATGGTTAATCTTCTTGAGTGATATGGAATATGTGGACACATATTTTTATGTATGACACAGTGCAAATTCCATTCAGGGAGCGACTCTACCCGGGATCAAGGGATGCGGGGTCGGTGACAAAATACTATGTAACAGATGCCCCCTAAAGCATGAAGGCCAAGAGAGTGGGAGGGGAGAAATGCTTTATGAAACCATAATTGAACCAGAACACCATCGCGGAAAACCTGTGACGCAAGTACAACTAATATCTTTGATAGTGAAAGAAATATTGTTGGCTTATTGGGCCTTGACCCAGGTCTGGAAGAGTTTTTAGCCAAACAAATCCCGTACTACCGGCCCTTTCGGCAACAATCCGCAGAGCGCGGACTGAAGTCTCACCCAAGGCAGTATGGGAGGGTACTGGAACCAGGTTTCTGCACCCTAGGGATGTCTTGATGAGGTCTGGAGAATTCAAAACCAGATCAACACACTTCTGCTATTCTGCACAGCAGTCTGGCCTTCGCGAAGATCCACGAAGGGGAGTTCCTTAAGTCCTTAGTCTTATTATTGTTATTATAGATCTGATTTATTCCTTAAGGTCTTTAAGCAAACATTTAACATTTAAACCCAGTGCGCACAGTCATAAATCTTAAATATACTTCATAAAATCATAACATAAGCATAAACATTCAGATCTGCGATTAGATACACAATAATTCAGAAACACTTATCTTTATTAATCTTCCATTTAGTACAATCCACTTTCCACCCTGCACACATAGCTGCAGGGGTCCACGCACATAGTTGCGGACTCTACCAGGCCTCTGCACACATAGCTATAGAGCCTACTCTAACCTCTACCCACGACTCGGACTTACAGACTCAGAGCACTCTTGCTTTCACAAACCCATACACTTTAGGTCTTTTACCAAGCTACCATCAAGAACTACCTTCTAAACCTAGATCCTTGCTCTATTTATACATTTCCATGGTCCGAGACCATGGGCAAGATGACAGATTCTAGATTAATCTATAATATTTAAGGGCAGACTACACTTGGACTTAACCCATTACAATTCGTGCTTCGTGCACTTCGCGGAACCTTTACCATACTTTTACCCAAAACCATTACATGAGGGATCTGCTGCCCAACAGGCCCCCAACAAAATCATCGTGACTCGTCCTGAGTCACTCGACTGGTGCAGTGATCTTTGCGTGGAGGTTATTCAACAACTTCTGCGCTTCGCTTACTTCTGCAACACATTCTTCTACCCTCTATTGTACTTGTTGCATGCGAGCCTCTGACACATCATTATCAGCTTCACTTGCTTCTCTGAGTTCGTATCCTGCCTGTATATGGGCTAGCTTTCCTTTAATTCTGGCAGTGACCGCGAATGCCTCATCAAGCCACGGCTGGATGCGTTCTTCTTTCAGGACTACTTCTTTCTAGTGAGAGACGTTGACTTGTGCCTTGAGTGCCCGAGCCTCCCTCATCTTGGCCAATTATTGAGTAATGGAAACTGTCTACGCAGTCCCTCAGACATTATCATAGGCCTGCTGCAACTCCCGTGCTTCTGTTTCTACCTGCTATAGCATTGGGTCTTCTTGCAGTGATGTGAGTGTAAGAAGGGACTGGTCCAACAATCCCATGCAATCCTGTATAGCGCATTCCATTGCTACCAGTCCTTCTTGAATGGTGCAATGACATTGCTCCCTAAATTCTAGTGATGTAGGGGGTTTCACTTTTAGTTTTAACTCTGCGATCTGCAAGTTTAATTCCAATTGAATTTTGGCAGCCTCCTCCTGAGCCTTACGAAATACTACAGCTATATGATGAATCTTTTCGGCTGCTGGGAGTTCCGCTGGCACAGCCAGCTCTGGTACACTACTGCAAACCTCCGCCATGGCCTATTTCAATTCTTGGTTGTGTGCGACCGAGTCATTGCGCTGGAGACCAATCTAGTCCAGATTTCCCTTTTGATCTATCAAAATATGTAGGGTGCGGCTTTCCCTGGTGCGGATCTCAGCGGTTACCCCATCCTACAACTGGTATAGGGTTTCTCTAGGAAGGGCAGACAAATTCAAGCCCCAACTTCTCATGTTACCTTCTTCTTCTGCTATGAAGACACCCACTGGTAACCCTAAGGTGTTTGTTGTGTGGGCGCGCACCATCTGTTCTTTTGCGGATGTATTGTCTTCTAGGTTTGGTATCATCGCTCCTGGGGGTCACACTTGTAACTCTTGTAGCTGCCCTCTGAGCGCCCCCAACACAATCGTTTTCTCTGTCATCAATTCCTCTAGAGAATTCTTAGTGATATCCCACACTGGTTCTCTATGGGCAAGAAGATCTCCCTCCAAAGTCCTTGCTGTCTTCGTCTTTTTGCGTGCTGGTGGTTGCTCCTGGATACGCGGTCTCTTAAGTTGAGTCGACGTTGTGGTCAGGTCCATGTGTTCCTGTGTCTCCACTTCCCCCTGTATGTCCTACTCCAAGGATATTTCCTCCACAATCTCCTCAGTGGCCATTGTGATAGTTTCGATTGCTGCCTCAGTCACCTCCCGCTACATGGGTGCTTCCTTTTCGTGGCGCGTTGAAGTAACAAACTTCAATGGTAAACAGAAATATATATAAATATATTATTAATAAATGAATAATTCATTGAATGATGATTGTTTACAGTGAGGGTCCCTGGCTTATATACCACCATGGGCACCCTTTGGGGAAAGGGCATGATCTTATGATCGTGCCCTTTCGTCTAATTAACCTAAAATTAAATAATAAACATAAAATTAAATAATTTTTACATAACATTGCCTTCCTCTCGAAAGAATGATTTGTCCTCAAATCATATGTAACGATGGATGTTGTTGACAAAATGATTCATTCTCCCAAGAAGCTTCTTCTTTGAGTAAGTCCTTCCACTTGATCAAATATTCCTTGATTGTTTGAAGCTTTCTTTCTCTAGTAGATAAAATACCTTCTGGTTCTAGAATGACCCTTCCCTCATAATCTAGGGATGGAAGCATTGTTTGCACTGATTAATTGTCACCTAGTGCCCTTTTAAGGCAGGAAACACTGAAGACGTTGTGAACACGACTTTTCTTTGGAAGGTTTCAACCATACGCAACTTGGCTGATCTTTTTGTTGATCTGATAAGGTACGTAGAACTTGGGTGCCAATTTGTTTTTTCCTCTTTATTTTAAGGACAGTTGTTTGTATGGTTGGAGCTTGACAAACACCCATTCTCCGACTTCAAACTCTCTTTCGGTTCTGTTTTGGTCTACTTGTTGCTTCATATGATTCCTTGCATTATTCAAGTTTTCTTTTAGTGTTTGGATGATTTTTTGGGTTTCTTCTAGTTGATTTTTAATAGTAAGTAGATTTGTCTGGACAATAGCTAGATCCTTCCATTTTGGGGGTTCATATCCATACAAAGCTTGAAATGGTGTCATTTTTGCTGACGTATGCTAAGTAGAATTATACCACCACTCAGCGAGATGTAACCATTGAGCCCACTTATTTTGTTTTTCTGTAGCATAGAATATCATTCTTCTACTCAAATTTTGAGTTGTTGGGAAGGTTATTGATTACTGTCGTTATTTATGGATCCTTGGCATACTCACTTCGAATTTCATTAAACCATTCAGGAACAACAACCGAGATTGCAAGTAGTGTTGGTTCTTCATCTTTCCTGGATAAGGCATCTGCTACTACATTGTCTTTTCCTCTTTTATGTAGGATTTCCATGTCAAAGGCGGCAATTTTTTCAATCCTTTTTTGTTGTTCTTTAGAAAGGGTTTTTTCTTGAAGGAGGTGTTGGAGACTATTATGAACTGTTTGAATGGAAAACTTACTTCCCAAAAGATATTGCCTTCACTTAGCTAGTTTGTGCATAATAGCGAGCATTTCTTTGTTGTATGTGGACTTGAGGTGTTCTCTTTTATTGAGCTTCCTACTTTCAAAAGCTATTGGATGCCCTTCTTACATTAATACTGCACCTATACCGAATCCGGAAGCATCACACTTAATGATAAATGGTTTAGAAAAATCTGGTGTTGCTAATACAGGGGCATTAGACATAACTTCCTTTAGTTTTTCAAAACACTTTCTTGCTTCCTCATCCCATAGAAATGAATTCTTCTTTAAAAGGTTAGTCAGAGGCGCAGTTATATGTGCATAATTTGTAATAAACCTTCGGTAGTATCTAGTCAAACCTAAGAACCCTCTTAGCTTGGATACATTAACAGGTTTGGTCCATTCTTTTATAGCTTTGATTTTATTAGGGTCCACCTTTACACCTTCATGGGATATAATCTGTCCAAGGTATTCTACTTCTTCCTTCCCGAAGGTGCATTTGGATTTTATTGCATAAAATTGATGCTCTTTTAGTAGTGTAAGAACCTTGTCCAGATGTTGTAAGTGCTCTTTCCAATTTTTACTGTAAATTAAAATATCATCAAAGAATACTAATACAAACTTCCTAAGATGTGGATGAAATAATTCGTTCATAGTTGCTTGAAATGTTGTTGGTGCATTGGTTAACCCAAACGACATTACTTTAAATTCATAGTGACCTTCATGTGTTCGAAATGCCATTTTTGGTATGATTTCCAATCTGATTATGATTTGATAGTAGCCTGAACTTCAGTGCAATTTTGAGAAGTATTTTGCGTCATCTAGCTCATCCAATATTTCATTGATAAATGGAACTGGGAACTTGTTTTTAATTGTTATTTTGTTCAATCCTCTATAGTCAATGCATAACCTAAATGAACCATCCTTCTTCCTTACCAATACCACTGGAGCAGCATACAGGCTTTTACTTTTTGAGATGATCCCACACTTTAAAAGGTCTTGGATTAATCTCTCAATTTTTGTTTTTTGATGATGTGGATATCGGTATTGCTTGATGTTGACAGGGTCTGACCCTGCTTTGACTTCTATTGTATGCTCAATTTCCCTGTTAGGATGCATTTTCATAGGTAGGTCTTGAAATACTTTTTCATGCTTCTGAATTATATCTTGTATCTCTGTTGATTCTTCACTAATCATATTTGTAGATAACATTTCTAATTGGTGAAATTGTACTACATAAGCGGGTGCTCCTTTTCGAATCATCTTCATCATCTGAGATGATGATGCAATTTGATTCTCTGGTGCTTGGAATCTGTGTAATTTGTACCTTTGACCTCTCCATTTAAATCTTATGAATTGTACTTGATGGTTGGCAGCATAAGTGCCTAGAGTTCATAGCCATTGGATACCTAAGACTACATCTACTCCACCTAATGGTACAGTGAAGAACGAAGATTCTAAATTAAAGTCTTGAATCTGCAATTTGACCTTATGGCATTTCCCTACTTTTTCAATCTTCTTACCGTCAACTACCATCACCTTCATGTTTGGTAAGGGAAATGAAAAAATATTGAGTCTCTTTGCCACGGTTGCATCTAAAAAATTGTGGGTGCTACCAAAGTCAACAAGAACCACTACGTTGTTCTTCTTTATATGTCCTTTCAATTTTAAAGTCTGAGGTTGTGATGTACCTGTCATAGATGATAGCGACACTTGCGGAATACTTCCGTCATCTAATTCTGGTGAGAATTCTGGGGCATCTTCTGTTTCTTCTATGTTAGAATCTTCACTATTTGAATCATTAGTTGCTTCACAATTATATAGGTTCTTTGGTTCTTTTCCTTTAGCACACCTATGTTTGGGGTCCCACTTCTCACCACAGCGTTTGCATTTTCCTTCTTTTATCCTTTTTATTTCCACATTAGAGTTTTCATCTTCATGACGATGTGGTGGAACATATCTTGTATTGTTTGAGTCTACATACTGGGGTACTCTTCGTCTTGAATATGCTTTTTCTGATTTTGACCAAAATATTTGTTCAAATTTCTTTTCGGAAAATTTTCTTTTCATCTTCCTACTTCTATTGACTTAATGTCATGAAGGCCAAGTTATACTTGTAAATGAGCTTTAAGTCCAAAGATGTAGGATTGAATTAGACGAGATTCTGATAACCTAGGTACTCGTGTCACTAAGGTTTCCCATTCTTGAGTATACTCATCCGCACTTCCTTTTTGTCGTAATTTGATGAGTGATGAAAAAACTCTTCTTCCCTTACACCTTGGAATCTTTAAAGAATACATATTTAAATTTCCTCCAACTGATGGCGATTGTTGTCTTCTTCCACCACATATACCAATTATATGCTTCTCCTTCCATTTTCATGGATGCGTGCCTAAGCCTTTCGTCATCATCGTTGATGTCATAAATCTCAAAGTATTCTTCTGCTTTATTTATCCATGCAACACTGTATTTTTCGTTTCCATCGAATTTAGGCATCTCGACTTTTGCCCTTTTTTGATATGTCGCTAATGGTTGAGCAAAAAAGGGATGTTGATTGGTAAATGTATTCCAGAGTTGTTTATTTGAAAAAGTGGCTTTACTATTTTCTTGGTGGGGTGTCACTGATTTTTTTGGAGATTTAGCTTTTTCTTGAGAATCTTTTGATTTTGTTGAATCTGATGAGTTGTGCTCTTGATTTCCTTCATCTTCTTGTAGTAGTTGTGCAGGTATAATATTCATATTTTTACACATGAGATTCAACAATGTTAAGGTCTCATTTTGATTCACTTTTGATTAGATATGGTGCTGCTCCATCTGTATTTCTATTCGATTTGTCGTATCCTGAAGCCTCTTGATATCATCAGCGTGCCCATTAAACTTGTTCTGGAAATCAGCTAATTTTTTATTGACCTCATCGGTGTGGCTAGTAACCTTATTCTCTACTTCAATCAATCTTTTATTGAAATCGGCCATTGACATTGTCGACATTGAACGAGTTTGTGGGGGTGTATATTTATCTGCCAGCTTAATTTTTTTTTTAAATAATTAAATTAAATTAATTAATTTAATTATATGACATAAGTTTTTTTTTGAATTTTTTTAATTAAAATATTATTTTAATTAATTAATATTACTTACATATATGTAATTTTATTTTTTATTTTATTTATTTATTTATTTATATATAGTTTTAATTCTATATAATTAAATTAAATATATGTAATTTGAATTTATGTAATAATTAATGGAATGGACAGTCACGTCCAACCCACGTTCCGTTTGACTGTTCCAAAAAACCCTTCGAGCGGATATGAATGGTTTTGTTTGAGCAGATATCACCGCAGAGAGTTACCACGATTTACCGTGATAGCAGTTGTAGGTCTTCCATATGGATGCAAAGCAGTCAGACAGCAGATGGGTGGTGGACAGTGGGAGCAGGACGTGAGCGGTGACTTAAGATTGATGACACCTGCTATTCGAGTTATAACTATAGGTTATTCGGATTGCCTCAGCCGGCTATCCAAATTACCAATGCCGGATATGCGACTTCTCACGGCACAATATGCGGATTACTCTCCTTGGTATGCGACTTAACGGCTTTTGAGTATAACTTGATATGCACGAGTTATGGCCAGATAGCACAGAGGATAGCAGGTGGTGGGGATGGTCAGTGGAAGTATGGACAGTGGTGGGGAGCATAATATGTGAGTGTGAAATGTGAATGCAATGAGATGGAAGTCGATGCGGCAGCAGGTAAGGAAACCGATGGCAGTAGATCAATAGAGCCTGAGGAGCGAATGTGCTCTAATACCAGATGAAGTAACAGACTTCAATGATAAACAGAAATATATATAAATATCTTATTAATAAATGAATAATGATTGTTTACAATGAGGGTCCCTGGCTCATATACTGCCATGTGCACCCTTTGGGAAAAGGGCATGATCTTATGATGGTTCCCTTTCATCTAATTAACCTAAAATTAAATAATTTTTACATAACACATGTTCTTTCCACCAACTGTGTAAGCTTGAGTTCTTTATTCCACTGCTGAGCCGTAATTTTTTTCTAATTCGGCCAAGTCTGGAGCGTGCCATTCTGGAGGCCATAATGCCATTGCCTCAAAAATTGCATCATCTGTTGCAATGAACAGAAGCTTTACCCATGCTCAAGTAGGATCCTTTCGTGCCTAAATATACAGATTATGCATATCCGCCTTGAACTCAGCCATACTTTCCAACCGGTTGTATACTGTCGGGGATATCCATGGCCTATGACTGATCCGTGTTTGTATACTTGCTTCCATGAATATCCAAAACACCTTGATCTCACAAATCCTCGTGGCATCTTTCATAGCCCAGAGTGAATTATACTGCATGGCTTCGGGTAGGTCTTTCTCAATGTCAAGAAACTAGCTGCCTTCCGGTAGCTCTCCTGCAACCAGTAAGATTGTTAAGAGCAACCATGTGTAATGGAATGTCTTACCTTTCTCCTGGGCTTCGCGACAATTCGTAAAAAATTCATCACAAAGAAACTACGCCCAGTTGAATTGCACTCCCTTTGTGCATTGTTCCACGAGCACAATGACAAAAGCTGGCACCTCGTCTACGTGGCATTTTCTAATGAGCTTGCTAGCTAGCAATTGAGTGGTGAGGCGCACCCCTTGATCTTTGATGCTTGCTATTATATACCCTCGCTTTCGCTTCTCTAGCTTGTCTTTAACCTTCATGGCTTCGACGAGGCCCATGTTGCTACTCGTTCTGGCTATATCTGCAGGATTGTTTCTCTTAATCGGCAGCTATGAGATTCAGTGTATAAGATCAGCTGTGATGGGAATTGGTTCCTCCAGCCAGAGATACCCATCATGTAGGAGACATAGTAACTGTCGGATAACTAAAATTGCGATGGCTACACGGTGATAGTGGGGTGGCTAAAAACTCTTTTGAACCTGGGTCAGGGCCCAATAAGCTAACAAATCTCGTACTACCAGCCCTTTCGGCAACAATCTATGGAGCACGGACTGAAGTCTCACCCGAAGTAGTATGGGAGGGTGATGGAACTAGGTTTCCACACCCTAGGGATGTCTTGATGAGGTCTGGAGAATTCGTAACCCGATATACGCACTTCTGTTATTCCGCACAACAGTCTAGCCTTCGTGAAGATCCGCAAAGGGGAGTTTATTAGGTCCTTAGTCTTATTACTATTATTATAGATCTGATTTATTCCTTAAGGTCTTTAAGCAAACATTTAACATTTAAACCCAGTGCGTGCAGTCATAAATATTAAATATACTTCATAAAATCATAACATAAGCATAAACATTTAGATCTGTGATCAAATACACAATAATTCAAGAACACTTATCTTTATTCATCTTCCGTTCAGTACAATCCACTTTCCACCCTGCACATATAGCTGCAGGGGTCCGCGCACACAGCTACAGACTCTACCAGGCCTTTGCGCACACAGTTGCAGAGCCTACTCTAACCTCTACCCATGACTTGGACTTACAAACTTAGAGCACTCTTGCTTTCAAAAACCCATACACTTTAGATCTTTTACCAAGCTACCATCAAGAACTGCCTTCTAAACCTAGATCTTTTCTCTATTTATACATTTCCATGGTCCGTAGACCATGGGCAAGCCGACACATTCTAGATTAATATATAATATTTTAGGGCAGAATACCCTTGGAATTAACCTATTACAATTCACACTGCGCGCACTTCACGGAACCTTTACCATACTTTTACCCAAAACCGTTACGCGGGGGGTTCACTTCTCAACAAATACATGTAGTTGAGGTATGGACTCAGCCATCCAAAAGATAAATAGAACTGGTCTGTGGTATGGATGCAGCCATCCAATCGATAAGACCATATGAAAGAATAGATATGGCCGCAACCATCGAGAAAGACTGAGGTATGGTCGCAGCCATCCAATCAAAAGAGTCATGTATAAATAATTCACGCAACCTGGACTTGTGTTATCTGAGCCCAGGGTCTTGAATCTCGACCTACCCATCGTACAATTTCTAATATGTGAATAAACGTGTTGAAGTCGAGCATACTAGAAAATCGCTTGATTACCGGCTAATGATGTGAACCGTTAACAAGCATGAGAGACACCACCAGTAATGTCAATGGTTCTCAAGGTACTGCTAGTACAATCCACAAAGTGTGAAGAATGATCTGGAGTCGAACACTTGTGAAATCACCCGATCAAAGACCAATGATGCAAGCTTGTCATCGAGTGCGAAGAACTTGCCATTGAGGCATGCAAGCTCCAAGGTACCAGAAAAAAGAGTCTCTAGATCAACTTCTTGGATAATGAGTTGGTGTCGATAGGAAGCAATCCCTCGCAGGAGGGCCATAATGTTTCCCACATCAACAACGCGAGACAAAGGAACAAGATGTAGATGGATGAAATAGAGAATCAGATGAGGATGTAAGGGTGCAAACTGCAAAAGGATTAAGCTCTTGAACACATTGGTGACACGATTTGGGAATGTGGCAGCATTTTGGTACCAAGGGATCGAAGGTCACGTGGAGACAGTAGGGATCGAATGGAATGAGGCAAAATGAAGAAGCCAAATCTCGAAAGGCCAATGATGAAGTGAGGATATCCCAAACCCGACGAGAATCAACAAAGGTGTCAATGTTCAAGAGTGACAAGCTGTCGTAGGTAATCAATAGAATATTTCCAAAAAATTTCCCCCACCATTGCTGGCGAGTATCCCAATTATTTTTGAAACACAAGCTTGAAGGGGATAGCATATGCTTTCAATATAAGTTTGTCCTTCGGACAACTCCAACCTGGTGAAATTTTAACGATCCCTAGGGAGGAGAAGCTTTGGTCTCATCATGGCAACGAGTCCAATGTCGTTAGGGTTTAACAAGTCCGAAATAGGTAAAACTCAGAGTCTTTTTCATGTTTAGAGAGTTTGAAAAAGACATGGAAAAGAAAACTCCAAAGGGGCCATTTTCGTATGTTTGTGTCTCTCAAGCCTGAAAAGGTAGAAAACGATACTCGAGAGAACCACTTGACCATTGTAGTCAAGGAGTACTTTTCATAAATAGTGCCTCCAACCTGAAAAAGTAAAAAACTTACCGGGGACACGACATTTCCTAACCATTAACGAGCTCGAAATGACAAGGGCTCGACAATATTTTCACATTTCAAGAGTCAAAAAAGAGCTTAAAGTTGACTCAGAAAAGGTTTTTTTGGTATTGCTTGAGTATATAATCCATGCATCAATCATCACTAGTGCTCTAAACACCTATCACTACTCAAGGAAATGCAAGCATACGATCTGCCTCACAAAAACACGCATATAGGTCAAAATCCTAATTTCAAACCTTAAGGAAAACCCTAAATTTTTTGAAAAAAAGATTATAAAAGAGAGATTAGGGTGAAAAGCCATTTTACTTGTGTTTTTTGATTGTGGTAAAAAAAAACTTCAAACATTGCGTACCTTGCGAAACTGGTCGATCGATTCCAAGAAACTCAGTGGTCCATTGCGTCTCGTGCTTCCTCCAGGTAAATACCACATCCCTACCTTTGTTTTTTCGCCTAAATTAGATGAAATTTCATGTTTTAGACCGGTATTTAAAGAGGTTTTTTGGAAAAAAATTCTGCCTCGGTCATCAGAAGTTTCCCCTCGGGGTTGCGACAACTGCGAAATTTGCACGGGAAAAAAGGGATCGTCACAGGAAAGTGATGTACAACTGCAATGACCCGAGAATTTGTGAACTATGCAAATCAGCCTGTCGCAGCTATTTTAGGAACAACTGTGACGAGCACCGGAAACCAAAAAACTTCATTTATAATCAGTTTTAAAAGGTGAAAGAGGTTGGATGGCTTTTAACATTGGGATGTTTATGCATGTAGGGATAAACAATGGCATTTGTATGGCAAGAACGCACCCATGACCATGACGATGAGATGGGAATGGCAGATCCTTATTGTCTGAATATCTTGCGGAATTATGGGTTACTGAAGTTCTTCTTTACACCACTACTAAGAGCACAGTTGGATCTCCTGGAATACCTAATCCGAGCATGGAATCCAAATGAAGGAAAGTTCATAATTCGTGGGCAAGAAATAGAATTTTATGCCACAGACATCTATTTCTTTACTGAGTTGTCATGGAGAGGAGAGATGTCTTGCATGGTGGGAACTCGGGTCACTGGAGACTCGATGGACACCCTTATCGAACGACTGTGCCCCCCGGGAGCACGGAAATCATCAACAAGTGGCAAGCTACAAATTGTCACTATTAATGATTTGTCATTATGGGTACTACTATTTAACATAACTAGAGAAGCTGGCTTCTAAGCCTAGCACGAGGCAACCAAAACCCAGTTACGGTTAGCCCAAGACTGCTTGAGCCCTACTATGTTTAACTGGGCACAGGTCGTGTCTCTCAACATGAAGAGACAACTGACCAAGTGCCATTGGGGTGAGGCAAAACAGTTTGGATACGGCTCAATCTTGATACCACTCATGCTGGAGCAAGTACCAATCCTGCAGAGACAGGACGTGACGTTGGGATGGCCAGGGCCATGGCAGACATGGATAACTCGATGGGTGCTCGTGATGCCATGAGGAGGCGATGGCCAGCCTACATCATGGGGTCTAGAATTTGTTGAGTGGATGAACCACCAACAAGTTTTAGTTGAGGATTGGCCATACACTGGGAAGGACTTCAGGGGAGATCCAGACATGCCGCTTCCACCTCGAGAACAGTGGGACGAGAGAGGTAAAATACTCAGCTTGACCAACCAAATTTTATAACTTTTTTGTTGTTTTTGGATTTTAAATATACATGCCCTAATTACTATGTTCAATTCTTTGCAGATATTGGACCTGAGAGACCAGTAGGTCTCGCTCCTACTGCCCGGAGGGCTACTAGAGAGATTGTCTTACCACCTCTAGGTGGATATGCTGAGGAGGAAATAGCTCGAAACCTAGAGGGCTTGACTGAGGAGATCCTAGACTACAGAGGGTTTGAGGAGATTCCCAGGCAGTACCAGCGACACAATGCAGGTGTGTCGAACAGGAGACACCAGCTACTTCGACGCGTGGTCCGAGCAGTAGTCTTCTATAGGGAGCATATTGCATAGTAGATGTCTAGGTTTCTTTTCTGTAGAGTTTTTGAGAGACATGTGTCTCATGATGTAACTAAACACACATATTTTTGGACACACACACACACACACACACACACATATATATATATTGAGTGCCATGGTGCGCAACACACGATATACATCTATCTATGTTTTACTATCTCTGCTTATTATGTCTGAATGCCTATCTATGATTTATAGTTTGCACAAATGTCTACCTAATACATAATTCACTAATGCATCAGTTAATCTATGTAACATCTGAATAAAAGACAAAAGACACAATAAGAAAGAAATCACTTTACACACCAAACCAAAAAGGGTACATCGACGCACAGGTTCATTTTTACACAAGCTCGAACCATGGAGAACTATGCTTGGATAAGGTTCGCATGCCCCCAACATAATGATCCAATTGAGGTACATGCCCCCCAAGCTTAATTGCATTCAACTGGGTGGATGGAATGAAGGTTCACTCTCGAGATTCAGGAAATACTCGATCAAGATTTTACGAGATCTTAATCGAAGACTCGATTGGGAAAAGGGAGTTGTTTCATTTTTTAATGAGGTTGACATAGTGAAAGAACAAGCCTCAAGATATATGTTTCATTCTTTAAACGAGGTTAACACAAGATTGAGAACTCTCCTCAAAACTACTTGATTCATTTTTTAACGGGCTTGACACAAGACAAGGAACTATGCTCCATACTCCTTGTTTCATTTTTTAATGAGGTTGACACAAGATCGTGAACTGTCCTCATCACTCCTCGTTTGATTTTTTAACGAGGTTGACACAAGAAAAGGACTATCCTCGATAAAACTGTTCATGGGCCATACGAGAACATGACTCCCAAGAGGTCTTCACTAGATGGAAGAACCATGCTCTGGGAGGAATACATGTCATGGGGCACCAACAATAGATCAGGTTCCAACGCCCCCAGTACATGATGTATGAGACCATCTGCATGATCATCAGTAGATGTGGAGATAGAACGGGTAGCCACATAATTAACATGTGGCAGGGAAGGTACTACTTGCGAACAAGAGACGATAGGGGATGATGGTTGCAAAGGAGGTACCTGGTGACCAAAGAACGACAATTGATCTATAGTCACAATTCTTCCGTCATGTGGAAAACAAACCACATGGAAAAGTGAAGAAACAAGAGCCCCCATGACATAAATATAGTCGCGGCCAAGGAGAATACTGAAATCCAACGGACCTTGGACAACCATTACGTCTATATAGACAGTTTTACCCCCCAAAGTAATAGGAAACTTTGGAAGGATCCCTAAGGGTTGACTGGTTCCTCCGTCAAAAGCCAATAGATTCTGGGTGATAGGCACAAGCTGTGGGGATCCCAAGGCTTACCAAGTAGTGGAAGACATGAGGCTAACAAACGCACCCTCATCCAATTGAGTGCCAGGTACTGCTATATTGTAGGCGTGCACGGTAATTTGGAAAGGCACATAAGATGGGAGGGGAAAAGCAGTCAATTGACTCCAATGAAAGGAAACAATAGAACTACTTGGTAGGGGTATCATAATTGCCCCCATGCTCTACAGGAATTGAAGAAGGACTCTCTTGATCAGTTGGGATAGGAGGGTTGCTCTTTGATTTAGGAGAATCTGATGAGATGATAAGAACATGAGCAGTATGATCACGACTCTCTTCCGGAAAAGAGTGAGGAACCAAAGGCGGAGCCAAGTCGACACTCTTTTCGACCAATGGTTGGTTGGGGATAGTCATGAAAGAGTCTTGCTCAGAGAGAGCAGGACAAGCAAGAGATGAATCCAATTCAATCTCTTTGTCAACCAAGAGAGGGTCAGAAGAAAGCCTCTGATAACCAACTCGATGTTGGGGTGGAGGAGTTGTAAGATTTTCCAAAACGGTGGAAGCTTTAGCCATGAGAAGACAAAGGTGAAGAAGATGTTTGCCTTCACATAACCTACAGGGGAACCTAATCTTCCCTTTCTTCTTACCACTACTAGTTGAGGGTGTAGCATCGACATGATCTTTAGAGGGTGATGAGGATTGACGAGTCAAATCTTGAGACCATACTTCTAAGATCCTAGGAATACCAGGAAAATCACGAAGAAAAGGGTCACCCTTGCACAATTTATAAGGAAACTTAACCTTTCGTAGAGGATTAGAAGGTTTTCTAATTGGAGTTGTACTCAAAGCAGGAGTTGCATGGTTGGCCTCTCGCTTATCTAACTTATTCTTCTTCATCTTCCTCTTCTTCTTCTTAGCCTCCTGGTTACTAGATTTAGAACTTTCACCAGGCGAAGTAGAAGGGGAGGGTGAAGAAATAGGGGAAGAAGGCAAAGGGTCAACCCTAGAATCAGAATGACGTGATTCAAATGAAGGAGACAGCAGAACAAGATTCATGATGCTCGGGACGACCGAGGTTGAAAACAACCAAACAGGTAAACCGATGGTTAACCCAGGAAAGGACAAGGTTGCCATATATAGAGCACGATCATTTCCAAAAGAAGGAAAAGGACCAAGAATCCCATCCGGGGGGAGACCTTGACTAGTAGAATCGGGAAAGGTTGCCATTGGAATCAACCTTGAAAGGAACTCTAATTGTAACCAAGAATATTTTGTGGGCAGTTAATTTTACAACATTGAAACAAAACTTGGCCTTTTCATATTTTAAGAGTCGAGATAAGGACGAAAGGTGACTCTATCACTTTCAAAGTTTAATGAGCCTGAAGGGACAAGTGCTTAGATGATCCTTTTACTTTTAAAGAGTCGAAAAGGAACAAAAGTGATTACTCTAGAATTCTAGGCAAGAGGTTTACCAGACAAATCATAAAACTGCATATACACCTTGTTAATAAAATGAAAGAGAAATGACCAAGGACTTTCCGTATGGAAATCAATCTTCCCGAATTCTGTGTTCGGTGCGTTACGACTCATAAGGTCGTAGACTCGGCTTCCTATGGATAATAGGATGATAACCTAGTGGGGTCTCCCAATATATACACTACAGTATGGAGAGCACAAATCCATACTAGTACCTATTGAATCACAAAAGGAGGAATCACCCAACCTTAGTGAAAACAATAGCAACTAGGTTTAACGACGCCGGAACACGTCTCTAGCCTATACCTCTAGATATGTGAGCGTTAGGTTCTAATGTGTTTTTAAGTTCATTCAATAGATTTTAACAGTTAATCTTGAATTAAGTTTCAATTTCAAGGCCTTATCAAATGTATATTTAACACTCCTAGAATGCAACTAGATGAACAAAAACCATTCCTTTCGATGAATGATTACCTAAATGAGGGTAAGGAGTTCATTTCCAAACAAGAAAATGCAAGAACAATAGTGCAAGCAAGTAATCCAATCAATAGGAAACACAATGCATCGATTTTCGCTTATCTCAAAAATACTATGACGAAAAAATGAAAGATTCAAATTTTGCTTTTCAATTCCTAATCATAAAGAACCTACTAGTGCAAACATGCTTTCATTTTCGTATACTATATGAGTGAAATTGTTTTTCTTATTTTTGGAATAAATAACAAACAAGCTAATGCACAACTTGATTGATCAAAAGGAAAATGTGATCTATGCTTCAATAGTGAATGGAAATCAAAACAACACAACAAGCTTGTTTGATGACCAATTACTATGGATCAACCAAGACGATGGGCAAGTAGCAAGAGAACAGATTCAAACAAATCAACAAGACTGTTGTGGATGTAGTGTAGAACCTTGGAAGGACAAGAAACCTAAAACAAGTGAATTCTTGACGAAATCCTAAAAGACTTAGGTCACACAGCCCAAACACCAAAACTCATACAAACGGAACTAAGAAGGATATGCCTTAGCAAACACAGTCAAAACAGGCTTAATAAGATGTAAGAGACAGCAAAGGACAAGCTACACTGGCCTATTTAGGAGGTAGGGCGATAAAAAGCAACCCTACAGGAATTGTCACAGGGGTAAGACTGACAATCTGAGACGATCGCCAAATCATCACAAAAACTACACTAGCAATTGAGTGACGTCATCGCCAAGGTACACTTGTTCTTAGCAACAGTCTGATTTCAGGAATTGTCACAGCTGTATGATAGGATATTTGTGACGTACAACTTAGTTAAAGAGGACAGGAGCGATTCGTCGCAACTGTTACGAATTAAACAACGACAACCTCAACAGATAAGGAAAACAAGGAAAAAACAGCTGAAAGACACCAGGCTTATCACTCAGACAGTGAGGTGGACTACTAGAGCTACTCAAGTGATCTAGAACACTGATGGTTCAGTCCCAAACAAGGAGACACTATGTAATTCAATAAAAAACAAATCAAGAGAAAAAACAAAAGACAACACACAAAGGATTCCCCAGCGGAGTCACCAAATTGTGATGCAGGTAAGTTCCCTCTATGGACAGAGACAACCACTCTAGCCCTAGAGTGGGTCTAGTCACAACAAGACAAAGACAGTAGCTAATTTCTTAAATAGTTTTCGTTGAAGAGTCCTACCTTAAACTGGTGTTCGATGAAGTTTCGTCACGTCACTTCAGTTATCTCTTTCTTCTCCTTAATGAATGTTGCACCTGAAACAACATAAGAAAACGACAAAACACATAATAGAGCACAACAACGAACTATCTACTTATAGAGTCAAGGAACCATAAGCTATCAATATACATTTCATACATGATATAGGAAATAACCATTAATTGTATTAATGTAAACAACAGTAAAGCTTACAACCACCCCTTGACATCGCAAGCTTCCCTGAAAGGGTCCAATCAGTATGTCTCCATAAGCATTCACTCTCAAAGGTCTCCCAAAAAGACTAATGACTCTCTCTCTCACCCAAAAGAACAAGTATGAAACTAAGGCAATTACAACAAGGCTTCCTTCTTTCAAAACCATTTAAGACTCTCACAACATGAAAGGCAAGCTATCAATCCAACAAGCTAAGAACTAGCACACCAACACTCAACTAGCACTCTTAGAACTCTGAACTAACTGATCATAGTCATGGAAGATGGTTTTATAAGAGTATGAGCCTCCATAAATGAGGGGAGAGGAAGCTTATCTTCAAGGGAGGTTACTTAGAAAGTGGAACCACCATCTCAAATGAGGAGAGGCAAACTTCCTTGACCCAACAACCAGCTCCAAAACCACCCAGAAGCATTCTGTTTGAACTAATTTTCCATATCTGGGTCATCGCAGGTCAAACATTGAGACTCAGAGACAATGTCTCAAGGCGTTAGTGCATTCTGGGCTATCTTTGCAGGCAAGATACTGATGACCTGTGACGATCCCTAAAATCCGACCGTCGTAGAGAACAAATGTACTCTTGTGAAAGTGTCATGAGGTTCTTGTTCACTCTGGTCCATCATTGCAGACAGGATATGGATGTCTTGTGACGATACTGAAACATAGGTAAAAATGGTCAACTTTAGGATTAATGAGCATGGTTAATCTTGAGTGATATGGAATATGTGGACACATATTTTGATGTATGACACAGTGTATATGCCATTCAAGGACCGACTCTACCTGGGATTAGGGGATGCGGGGTCGGTGACAAAATACTGTGTAACAAGGAGCTCTTGCGGGTTTGGGGTACTTCTTGAAGATATGAGTGACCATAGGGTGATTGGTTCACCTTCCCCTATGATACGTCCCCTATGATACCCCACAATGGTTGACATGTGTATAGGGTGAGTGGTTCTCCTTCCCCTATGACTAATGACACATGTGAGTAGCATGAGTGGTTCACCTTCCCCTATGGTTAATTATATATGCATAAGATAAGTGGTTCACCTTCTCCTCTGGAATATCAGCATGATGAGTGGTTCACCTTCTCCTGTGGAAACCCTAGTGAGAGATGCATATAGGAATTTATTGGTTGTCACATGTGGACATGTCAATGGGATGTGCTTCATCCTTTCCCCACTTGTATGATGCCCATTCTCTACATTTAGTGGTTGACATGTCGGTGGGACATGGTTCATACTTCCCCCATGTGTAGGATCTTACTTACAATTGTTGGTTGGCATGCATGAAAGACATGGTTCATCCTTTCCCTACTATTGGTGATTTACATGCGTGTAGGATGTGGTATATCCTTTCTCTACTATGGTTGTGACATGTGATTGTAGGATGTGGTTCATACTTTCCCTACGACAGTTGTGATATGTGACTATAGGATGTGGTTCATCCTTTCCCTACGTGTCGTTTTGAGTTGGATGTGATTTATTCTATCCCTATTATTTCTCTAGTATCATCCTACCGATGTAGTCTGGGACACATGGGAATTACCTCTCATTTGGCCAATGAGTTGGGAAAAGTGGATAGTGACCATAGCACTACCGATGGATGCATTGTGTATTTTCGTACTCCCTATGTCTAGGATGCATGATGTTCAAAAACTTGATCACTTGGGATCAATTCCAACTAGGGTTCAACCCCTAGTTATTTGGTCCGACTTTTGCGAATGAAGAGTGGCTAGGTCTTGTGACTCACTCTCGATCAATTCTTCTTCATTATCCATATCAGTGTTCATCAAAGTTGAGATGAGATGCAGAGATGGTTCATGATGATAGGATGGCATGGCAGGTGGAATCCTCCTTAGTTGACAGGGAATGTTAAAATTGGTAAATAGGGAAAAATTCCACTTTGGATAGGTATTTTGAAGAAGAGAATTATGGCATTGAATTCCTCTTTTCCTGAGGACCAAAATCAACCTAAAGATCATCAAATTTGGTTAAGGGGAAATGTGTTTTTGAATTTATGACCTCTCATAGGAAAATTGTCAAGGTCGACCTCTCCATCATAAATCCCAAACATCATGTCTCTTGACCCTCTCGAATATATATATATATATATATATATATATATATATATATATATATATATATATATAGGTGTCCTCCAACCTCATTTATCATCCAACGTGGATTCTCATAAAAGAACACATCTAAAAATTGGTTTGAATCTCAGGCAGCAAGAAAGGGAGAAAGGTAACACGAGTTTGGAAAAGGCTCCTCTATTTTAGGGTGTGGATTCCTTTAGGAGAGAGACCGTAAGCTAGAAGGTAAGAAAAGGGTTGGTCTCAAATGCATGATTAGGGTATTTGTCGTCTGTTCTGGCCACAGGAATTAATTATTGTTGTAGATGAAATTTGACCCCTGTTTGGAGGGCCAAGGGGCCTAGAAAAGGTATATTATCCCAACCGCAGCCAAAAATGAGTAGCATAGGTGAACAGTCGTTGATTTTCTATGGAAATAAGTTCAGATATCTTATTGTATCTTGACCGTAGGTAGTAAGGTTCTTTATGGAGGATCCCAAGGCAAATCAAGTACATTATGAGGGATAGAATAGACAATGAATGAACAAGACCAGTTGGAGAACCATACTAAGTTATGGTCAATGATCCAGGATCAATTTTCTCTTTGAAGGAAACTTTGAAACTCTTTGATTACCGTTGACGTATGGGTAGGGTAGAAGGTTGAAGTGTAGACTTCACTGAGCTATCTCCTAAGAATTTGGATAGTGGTGTTGATCACTATATTGGCAAGTAAATTTTGACTTCCATTATACTCTCTCTCTCTCTCTTTCTCTGTTGAACATTTGATACTAATAATAAATAAGATTGATCAAGAGTTTTCCCAATCTTTGGGTTTTTCCCTGGCTTGAGCCAATTTCTGTGTTCTATTTTCTTGGCTTGTCTTTTGCATATGATGTCTTATGTTCTTTCTTTAATTACTATCAATGAATAATGTTTTATGTGATTTATATTGAAAGAAATGGAATTTAATCTTGGGCTCATCTGAATCATTGAAGTAATTGTCCTAAGCAAAGAACATGTTAATCTAAAATTAACAATTATGCACTAGAGGAGGGGGTTTTCAACAAATTTGGGCTAGTCCCAAAGATTTTATCCATTCCATTTGGAATTCAGAACAACATGTCACCATGTCAGGATTTCCGGGGCTACCATGTTTTTAGAAAGAAAATTTAAGAATTCTATAGGGCAACCATCTAGTGGTTCGAAGGCCCTATTCCCTCTTCTCATTGCACATTATTTGGGTCCTCTATTTTTGGCTAGCCCAAGGCCCAAGTCCATTTGTCAAGGGCTACAAAACTCTTCTTGGTGTTCTCTAACTCCGAGTTTGGTTTCCCTTTTGTTCCAAATATCGGAGAAAGTCATACAATGTGTTACGAATTTCTTAGGGTTTTCAAAAGTTTCAAATGTTAGGATTTTCTTTGATTTTTTTTCTTGCTTGTCCTTCCTCTCAAGTGTCATTTTCCTTTCCCTCCTTTAGTGAAATATTTGAGGAGATCCTTGCCTCAGTGATGGAGTAAGGTCGAATTGATGTTGAGAATGGTGTTAGCGTTTTCGAGGAGAAACCCAATTGTGAACAAAGAATTGTGATTCAAAAGGAGTCTGAGAAAGTAAGGAAGGGGAAAAGAAATCATAGTGTGAATAAGAAGAACAAGGTCTTCCTTTCTTTGGTGTTGGGAATCAATGTCGTCATTCATAAGGCTAGGGAAATGTCCCAAAAATCCCTTCTGGGGTGAGTAAGGGGTCAAAAATTCAGGTACTTGACCCTGAAATCATGGAAAAACAAGGAAATCTAGTGTATTATCAAATGTCCTCTAGAGGTGTCTCTTCTAGCTTGAGGTTGGATTCATTTGTGCTTACAAGACATGGCCCTTTTTTGTTGATTGTTGAATTCTCCAACCTTGTTGAAGATTCCAACCTAGTTTTTTGATTGTTGAAGTCTTTGTATGGTTTGAAGTAAGCCCCTAGGGACTAGTATGCAAAGATTAACCATTTATTTTTCAATCTTGGATTCAAACATTGTGAATCTGATCACAATATCTATGTATTACATGATCATGGTGATACTTTGACTATTGTTGTATATATTGATGATTTATTTATAACCAATAATAATATTGATTTAATTCTTATATTGAAGAAATTATTTACTATCACTTTTGAAATGACAAGAGTTAGAATGAATCAAATCACTACCTTTGATGTGTTCATGCTTGACCCTTGGTTTAATCTACAATCAAAGAAAAAGAAATGGATTGAATGCATAGAGTTTAGGGTCTACCACATCTTCATATGTTAATTCTTCTTATTGTGATATAAAATAGCCATTTATATGTCTGGTGTAAGACTCCTATGGAGATCTATATCTAATAACAACATCTATGTGGTAAAAGGTTTTCTTTCAGAGGTTGCTCCATCAAAATATAGCAACCAAAAGGGTCCTTACTATGCACACGGATGAAGAATTAAGAAGTTGTTATCTATGAGTGTTGATGTGCAGGTATGGGACAAAATTATATAGGCAACAAACCTTTTTGTTCAGCAGATCAAGATCTAAGAAGGAAAATGCATAATTATATATACATGTGTGATAGTATTTGGAGCAATGCTAACCTAACCCACAAATTTGTTGACATTTTATTGGAGGTGGCCTATAATTGTTCTTGAAGTTAATAAATAGGTAAAATAGGACTGACCTTTTAGTACAAAATATAAACAGATAGGAACATGGCCAACTTGTGAAAGTGTAAAAATTGGTATGGTTTAATGGGATCGATCCCTTTGAAAAGTCTTAAATATGGCAATGAAGGTTGAGCCTCATTCTAGAAACCCTTTAGGCATCCATCTTAGGAATTGGTGTAGGATGCAACAATTCAGAATAATTTTTGTAGCAATGATGTCAATACTTGTATGGTGACATGGGGTTGGAGTTATCATGTCAAACCTCATTGGTCTACTTTGGAGCTTCTCTAGCCTGATTCCTTATATGCTTTAGAGTACGAGGGAATGATTTGATATTTAGTTTGAATTGAAGAAGCTTTGGAGGATGGGTACTGCAATAAAACCCCTTGTTTAGAACAAGGAAGTACTTTCCTCTACACCCCTTGAATCACTTATGGAGGTTGAAACCGGAGACGCTTTGGAACACTCCACTAGCTCAATTCTGCCAAGGAAAAGCATGTAAATGCAACAAGTGGTTGTAATCTCTATTGGTCAAGATGGATGAAAAGACACAATTGTAAAACAATGGAACAATGGAGCAATTTAGAATTGAACATTGATGTTGTTTAACATAAAGGCTGAGGGCATAGAGCATTCTTATTGAGTCATATAACAAATTTACAATATGGGCAATATCGTAACTGTGTAGAGCTTGGGTAACACCTTCTTGTTTATGAATATCTTGGCAATGGAACTCTCCATTATATGTTACACTTTGCAGATGACAGTGGTAAGAGATTGACCTAGAACTCTATGTGAGGGTTACACTAAGCACTGTCTAGGATATAATTTTCCTCACTATAAAAGGTGTTCCAGGAACTATAAAATTATACACCTAGTGTAACACTCAATTATGGAAGTTTCAGGCTTAGCATTACTCTTAAATTCAAGGTATTGTCGGCCCAGATCTGAAGTTTCAATCAAGCATTTCAAAGGCTATTATAGACTGCAACACATAAGATTAGTTTGTATCAATAGAAGAAGTGTAGAGGATGGGTCTATGTCTCCAAATAAGTGAGTTTCATCGACTACAACATTCATGTTAAATAAGCTAAACAACCTGATTTTACTCTTGGTTCCAAAAATTATGCTCTTGTACATAAGAGTACTATATCTAATGATATTTCAATATCTGATGGGATGGGAGGACACAAAAATGGAACATGTATCTGGGAGTTTAGACTTAGACAAAGAATCCCCAACAAAGGAAACTGGAAGAGAACTGGAAATGGTTCTTGTTGAATCAAACTTTTAACGATGGCTGAAAGTGAAAAAAAAGAAAGGAAAGAAAGAGAAATTAAGTGATTATTTTCACACTTAGTTTCGCATATTTAGTTTTGTAAGTTCTTTTTACAGTTTTTTCTTTTTTTCTCATAGTCATGAGGCATATCTCTAGAATGGTTTTAACATATGCAAAAATGTAATTTTGTTCTTTATTTCATGATGAATAAAATTATAGGTATCTTTTCTTCAAAAATAAACAAAAAAATGGAAGCTACTGGAGTAAGGATGAATCTATTTACTACCTTTTATGTGTTCATATATGACCCTTAATTGAATCCTTCCATGAAAGAACAATAAATGGATTTAATGCACATATTTTAGGGTCTACCACATCTTCGTATGTTAGTGCTTCTTCTTGTGATATACGACAACCATTTATATGGCTGGTGTAGGACTCCTCTGGAGATTGCTATCCACAACACCATCTTTGTCGGAAAAGGTGTGCTATCAGCGATTGCTCCATTGAAATAGAAACCAATAGGGACCCTAAGTTGCTTATTTCTTTCATGATGAATAAAATTATGGGTATGTTTTCTTTAAAAATAAACAAAAAAAATGGAAGCTACTGGAGTAAAGATGAATCTAATTACTACCTTTGATGTGTTCATGTTTGACCCTTCATTGAATCCTTCCATGAAAGAAAAAGCAATGGATTGAATGCATGGATTTTAGGGTCTACCACATCTTCATATGTTAATGCTTCTTGTTGTGATATTAAACAACCATTTATATGGCTGGTGTAGGACTCGTGTGGAGATCGTTATCCACAACAACATCTTTGTGGGAAAAGTTGTTTTATCAGAGGTTGCTCCATCGAAATAGCAACCAACAAGGACCCTAAGCTACGCACATATGAAGAATAAAGAATATTTTTCTCTACAAGTGCTTATATGAAGGTTTGGGAGAGAGTTATGCAAACAACAAACCTTTTTGTTTAGTAGATCAAGATCTGGAAAGGAAAACATGTGATTAATATTATATATACTTGTGTGATAGTATTTAGTGAAAGGAAAACCTTACCCACAAATTTGTTGAAATTTTGTTGGAGTTGAGCTATAATTGTTCTTGGAGATGATGAAAAATTAAAGAAGGATTGGCTATTCAATAAAAAATATAAACTGATAGGAACAGGGCCAACATGTGAAAGTGTAAATATTGGTATGGTTTGAAAGGATCAATCCGTTTGAAAAATATGTTTATGCAAAGTATATCCTTGGAAAGTGTCTATATCTCAATGTTAGTGACATCTCAACACATTTACCAATTTTGAGAGATTTCATAGGTAGGAAACAACATATGTAGGGCATCTAGGTCGGTACGCCTCATAGTTTGTGAGAAAGAGTGAGAAGATCACAAAGTATTTTCTTATTTCACTACTTGAAGAATGTCTACAATTTTTTTAAAGTAATTTCTACTTATGAGTCATACGTCCTTTAATGTAAATTATAATCATTTTAATATTTTTAAGGGGTTTCATGGATCTAGAAATAGAGAATGAACAAATGAACAGGAGCTTACTAATGGCAACATCACCATCGAGGCTCTAAAGCATCTTGTCAATTCCCTTGGGGTTGACTGAGGAGCGAAGGATTCTTACAACAGTAATGGTGGCCGTCATGTTTGCCTTATGATCATCCTCTTACTAAGATATTCTACTGCTTCTCCTTTAATATGATAAATGGCCTCTCGAAATAATCAAATTTCAATGTCATCTGAGCATACAGTAACAGAATGCAACACAAGGATTAAAGACTAAACATACAGGCGCGGCTGCAAAAAAAAACAATGGATTTTGAATCAAAAACCTAATGTGTGTGTACTCTCTGTGTTGAAGACTAAATATGAGGTGAAAATTCATTTAATTTACAAATGGAACATACATTGGCAACACCAATAGACTGAAGATCTGATGGTGTGATTTGATGGGTCTACTACTAGTAAAACGCTCATTGGAAACTCTCTGCAATCTCATTTTGGCTCCTACTTTTGAAAATTGAACAAATCCTCCTTGCCCTAGAATGTATGTAGGCTTTAAGCCCATACATAACTTACCTGCATACAAATTCTAAAACATAGAAAATAAACAATGGGAGAGAATAACACATAAAACACATATACACAGAGATTTCTTCCCTGGATTCCAAAACCGCGACTACTAGCTTGATTTTTCATTATGTTCCTTTCAATGTTACAATACATATATATACATGCAAAAGCATCCAATACCATGGACCGAAAACCATCACGTCCAAAACCAAGTGTGAAAACCATGCACAAAACCATAGGTAGGTTCGCCCCACCTAATATAGGGTCCAAAAAAAATGTGCCCAGGGCACTACCCTGGACCCCATAGAGGGGGGCTGATTGCCCCCCTCAAACCCCCTATGACCCCCTGACTGCGCAATCGGCCCAACAAAGGGGGGGCTCATCCCCCCCTCTAACCCCCTAGTTAATTAGGTGTGCTATTCATGGAAAGAATATAACACAACCCAACAATCTCCTACTTGTTGTTTTCTTTCCACAGGAGAGCTTGGTCATTTATGCATCCTTGCAATGCCCGTTGTTTCTCTACACCAAGATAACTTCTCAGAGCTCAGATATTTTTTCAATGCATCTGCATTATTCTTCAAAGTTTGTACCTTTACTAGCAACACATTTTTGTCTTCTATCATATCCCTCACAAAGTGATACTGAAAATTAATGTGCTTTGTCATTGAATGGTAAGCAGGGTTGTTTGCCAAGAAAATTGGAATTTGGCTATCACAGTCTATCCTTATAGCTCCTCGTACTAACCCTATAATTGAACATAATCTCTACAACCAAATTGCTTCCTTGCTTGCATGAGTGGTTGCCATGTATTATGCCTCTGTAGTTGATAGTGCCACTACATATTGTTTCTTACTCGTCCAATTGCCTACTCTCCAAATAGGTTAAACACATACCCACTTTTAGATCTTCTCTTATCCATATCTCTAGCCCAGTCTGCATCAACAAATCCACAAATATCCAAAACTTGTCCAATCCTGGTCTTCCTTGGTAGCACAAACCATAATCACTAGTGCCACGCAAATACCTGAAAACTCGCTTCATTGTTGTCTAATGATCCTTCCCTGGTTTTGACATGAACTTCCTCAATACCCCCACAGCATGTGCAATGTCTGGTATAGTACATACCATCACATACATTAGGCTACCAATTGCACTTGCATATGGAACACTAGACATGTCCTCTTCCTCTTCTTATGCCTCGAGACATAGTTCAACAGATAACTTTAGACCTACAGGAATAGAAACCTTCACCTATTTACTATCCTGCATATTAAACCTCTACAGTATTGTCTCAACATAATTCCTCTAGTTTAACTAGAGCTTCCTCTTTTCCCGATCTCTTTTAATTTCCATGCCTAAAATATAGTTTGTAGAACCAAAATCTTTCATGTCGAATTTGGAGGACAATTGAGTCTTCAAATCCTGGATAATTTCTTTGTCATTTCCAATGAGCAACATCTCATCCACATACAAGACCAGATAAATAACATGGTCACCAATTAAGTTAAAATACACACAGTGATCTTCTTTGCTTCTGGTGGAGCCAAGTCCCCATATAAATGTATCAAATTTCTGATACCACATCATTGGTGACTGTTTTAACCCATACAAAGACTTTTTTAACTTGCATACTAGTTCTTTCTTACCCTTCACCACAAAGCCTTCAGGTAGCTTCATGTAGATCTCCTCTTCCATATCCCCATGAAGAAATGTTGTTTTCACATCCATCTATTCAACCTCAAAATCCAAAGCAGCAGCAACAGATAAAAGTAATCTAATAGAAGCTACCTTGGCAACGGGAGAAAAAATATCACCAAAATCAATTCCCAACACCTGGGAATAACCTTTTACTACCAACCGAGCTTTGTATTTCTCCACCTTTCCTTATACATCTGTCTTCTTCTTGAACACCCATTTGTTGCCAATGGGTTTCCTTCCAGCTAGCAACTCCACCAAATCCCAAGCCTCATTTTTGTGCAAATATGCCATTTCATCAACCATGGCCTCTTTCCAGAGTTTTCCATCCTCTGAATCTACCGCTTCCTTCACATTTCTAGGATCATCATCAGTAATAGATGAAGAAAAAATTGAACAAAAAACAGATGAAATATACCTTTCTGGCAGCATTCTTTCTCAAATTGATCTTCTCACAACCGGAGTTTGTGGCTCTTCATCTTCTGATTCCTCTTCTGCTGTAGAGTCTGATTCTTCCTCCTTTACCTCAAACTCTATCTTCTCAGGTTCCTTTGGTTGGAATTCATGTTTAATAACATCTTTCACATCTTTGAACACAACATCTCGGTTGTACACAACCTTCCTTATTATTGGGTTCCAAAGTTTATAACCCTTTAAACCATCCTTATACCTAATAAAGATGCACTTTTCAGATTTACTATCCAACTTTGTTATTTTCTCCTTTGGAACATGTACATATGCATCACATCCAAATACCCTCAGATGTGAAAGAGAGGGTTTCTTACCAGTCCATACCTCTTGTGGAGAATTATCCTCCAACACTAACAAAGGTGATTTGTTTACCAGGTAACATGCAGTCTCCACCGCCTCTACCCAGAATTCCTATCCTAACCCAGCACCACTAAGCATGCTTCTTGCCCTTTCCATCAATGTCTTGTTCATTCTTTCTACAACTCCATTTTGCTCAGGTTTGTATGGAGTAGTCTTTTGTCGTGTTATACCACACTTATTACAAAATTCTTTAAATTCCTTCTTGTAAAACTCTCTGCCATTATCTGTCCGCAGCACCTTTATCTTATTCTCTGTCTAGTTTTCCACGATAGCTTTAAATTATTTAAACATGTCAAAGACTTCAAATTTCTTATTAAGGAAATATATCCATGTATTCCTTGAGAAGTCATCTATAAATGATACATAGTACATAGACTTACTCAGTGATGGAACCTTCACAGGTCCAAACACATCACTGTGCACAAGTTCTAATATCTATTTTGGCCTATTACCACGAGAGGGGAAACTCACTCGATTCTGCTTCCCATATACACAATTTTCACAGAAATCAAAATCCAAAGAGCTATTAGTCATACGTTCTACCATACCTTTACCATGAAGTATTCAAAGGCCCTTCTCTCCAATATGTCCAAGCCTTTGATACCATAGCATGGTGTTTTCTCCAGAGACCGCAATATTTTTTTCTCCACTTTCAAGAACCATAGAACTGTTGCACCCATCAACAACAGTGCTACCTTACAGCCTGTACAGGGTTCCAATCCAAACTCGCCGCATCAATACCAGTGCTCCCCAAACCATTTTGCACGTATCCTTCTCAAACACTGTTTCTACATGTGCATCATCCAACTTGCTTACAAAAATCAAATTTCTGGGCAATCCAGGAATATTCAGAACACCCGGAAGTGTTTTATCCTTCCACCTTGCAAATTCAACTTAACTTTTCCACGGCCAATGATTTTAGCCTTCCTTGCATCCCCCAAGAAGACATCACCACCATCATATTTCTCATACTTGTAGAACCACTCTCTATGGGGAGTGAAGTGAAAGGATGCACCTAAGTCAATCAACCATGCCTCATGATCTACATGTGTACTTGAAGAAGCCAAGTACACATCCCCACCTTCATCTGAGGCGATTTTCCCCTCTACAGAAGGAGCATCATCAGATCCCTTTCCTTTGTGAGGAGCTTTAGATTTACAGTCCCTTTTGTAGTGCCCTTCCTGTCCTCATTTCCAGCACACCTTTACAAGTTTTCCTGGAGATTTAGATCTCCCTCTAGATTTATATCTCCCACTCGATGACTTATTTTTATTTCTATTCTGGGACCGTCCACATACACACAAGGCATCACCATTCTGGCTCTCCGTATTTTTCTATCTCATCTCCTCCGTCAGCAAGGATGAGACTATTTCATCAAAATACAAGGCAATTGCATTGCTACCTATTGCAATAACCATACTATGCCACGAATCTGGTAGAGAACACAACAAACTCATGCACTTATGTTCATATGAAATTTTATTATCAACAGATAATAACTGACTTACCACAAAATTAAATGTGTTCAAATTCTCTATCACCGAGTCTTTGTCTTTCATCCTCAGGTTATACAACTTTTGCCACATGAATAGTTTATTCACTAGAAACTTAGATTGGTACAAAGTCCCTAACTTGTCCCACAAAGCCTTTGTCATAGCTTCCCCTGATACATTCAACAATACTGAATCTGAGACACACAATCGTATTGTGCTCTTTTCCTTTTGATCCAACTTCTTCCATTCTTCATCATACACTCTCGTTGGTTTAGTACCTGGATCTACCATGATCCATTGATCTTTATCCACCAACAGATCCTCCATCTTGAGTTTCCACGACTCAAAAATTTGACCATTAAATTTCTTGATCTCTATCTTTCCACTGCTCGCCATATTCTTTCACCAGCAGAATCGATCCTACAGATCTCCCACTAAACAGGGTCTACCACAGGCCCAAGCAAAACCCCTCAGCAACAAAGGCATCCCCTTGAAGCCAAAATAGCTCCAATACTAAATGTAGGTTTTAACCCCGTTCATAAATTACCTACATATGGATTCTAAAACACAGAAAATAAACAATGTGAGAGCATAACACATTAAACACATATACACAGAGATTTTCCTATGGATACCAAAACTAGGACTACTAGCTTGATTTTTGATTATGTTCCTTCCAATGTTACAATACATATATATACATGCCGAAGCATCCAATACCATAGACCGAAAACCATCACACCCAAAACCATGTGCGAAAACCATGCACAAAACCATAGGTAGGTTTGCCCCACCTAATATAGGGTCCAAAAAAAATTTCCTCGAGGCGCTGCCTCAGACCCCGTAGAGGGGGGCTAACTGCACCCATCAAACCCCCTGTGACCCCCCCCACTATGCAATTGGTGCAATGAACAGGGGGATCCACCTCCCCTCTAACCCCCCAGTTAACTAGGTGTGCTATTCGTGGAAAGAATATAACACAACCCAACAAAGTAATTCAATTCACGATTAGCTTTTTCAAAACTCTTGAAATTTTCCCTTGCCAAAACACAATAAATAGAATTTTAGTTTTATTAATTGAGAAAGTAACTATACTCTTACATACTTTTTTGGCTTATGTTCAAAAACATTTATCACACAATGGTATTTATCATAATAACAATAATTATCTAATTTTAAGGTTGGGATTTATATGCAATGATTTTGTTGTTAAAGTTTACTGGACAGAATTTAGGATCTCTTAAAGGAAACAAGTGCTTTTAACTTGGTTGTACTGAAAACATTTATGTATTCTTGCATATTAGGTGGGTGAAAGAAAAACAGAGTATATAGTAAGTGGATTTAATAGTTAAAAACAAGTGTTAGTTTCTTAAAGGTTAGAGGACAAATTTGGAAGGTGTAGGGTATGTATCCTTCTCTAGGTTAAATAAATTCAAATTGATGTGTGAATGGGGTTGTAAGATCCTTTGTTTTCATCTTGATAAAACGGAGTCCTATCCTAGTCACTCCCATGTTTTAGGTTTTCATAAGAAAAATAGGTTATTTCCTTAAGATGTGAACATTTCATTTTAAGCAGTGTGATAAAATAGTTTCAGTGAGGCGTTAACAGATGGATCTAGCATGCACATTTTGAATGCTAGAGTTATGTTGTACTTGAGGCAAGAGTGCATGTCTAGGAAGACTCGAACAATGGTTGAAGAGGTTGAATAGTTGTGAAGCAAACTTAAGAAAATTGATTATTTGCATGAAGGCAACTTGGCACTGGTACTAAGTGAACATTCCTTGATCAATGTTGATACCCTCTCCTTGGTACAACCACTTTGCAAGATGAAGAAGAAATTTGAAATATATGTGTGACCTACTAAATAATTTGGCATGTTTGTTGCAACATATAAAGATGGTTATGCCATATTTCAAAAGGAGGTGTTAGAGCTTGAAAGGTGACCATTGGAGTAGATTTGTCATGGAGTGCCAAGGAGGTGCAATGATCCGATAAGGAGAAAATTATACAAATCCAACAAATTTGCCATATTGGGTGTGGATATTACTATTTTTGGATATCCAAAGTTGAAGTTGCATTTTATCTGTAGTCTAAGAACTTGGATTCATACCACATCTTAATGGTATCTTGGACTTTTGGTGTGTGTTAGTGGAGTTAGCTCATTGTGTTTAATGAGCACTACCTAGAATTTGTTCCATGAATGAAAAAATCCCACAAGTTAGAGATGACTTAACCATTTGACATCATAAGGTGTGTTATGCCCTGGTTTGGAGGAGACAACTAGAACCATCTTAGAGTGTGATGGGTTGTGCCATCGAATTAGGTGCACTTACATGGGGTGAGTTGTAAATGTACCCAATGAGTTGAGGAAAATGATTACAATGATTACCTATAAAAGAGTTTATGATATAACATTAATGGTTTTTTTTGGAGAATGGAAGAGGAAAATAATAAAATAGAGGCATTGAGGTTTGTTGTAAATTAATCAAAAGAAAGTGAAAATATATATTTTTAGGAGGAATTTTCAAGTTTTCTCTTCAAATAGGACTAAATTTTAGTTGTGTCTAGGGAGTTGGCCTCAAAATCATTGATTGGTTACTCTAGAAATCCAAGACCTAACATATTTAAGCTCGTCCATTAGATAGATTTGTCCTGGGAAAAGGTTGCAAAGGCTAAGGTGAAAATATCCCCTCTTTAATGTGGGTTTTAAACCTTCCATTTGAGAACACTAAAAACAAGGTCACAATCTTGAAAGGAGGTCCTTGATTTCTCCAAAACTCAATGCCCATGTTTAATCCATGGTGTGATTCTTTCTATTTGGGTTTTACCTTGAACGATGACATCTATCTTTGAGTCAACTTATCAATTGTCATTTCATTTATGTGTTGAGAAGATCTTAAGGGCTATAGGGGGTAAAATGGTTATTTTCAATACCCCTCCCTTGAAACCCTATAAAAAGATGGTGTGCCCCATTTTGTTGTGATAATATTCAACCATGAGCTCTCTTGTGAGGATATCGTTGAAGAGATGGTATGCAAAGGAAGTGGAGAAAATAAAAATATCATGTTGAGTCAAAGGAGTATGTATTATAGGTATATCTATAGGTCTTAACAAAGGTGAATGTGAATGGAGTTTACCTCTTATTGCAACGCCTTCTATTCCACCATTCGAGGTGCTAAAGGGCATTGAATTTAAGGATCATAGGTGAAAGTTCACAAAGATCTTAAAAATTACAAGGTAGGTGTGATTTAGTATAGGGTTGACTCTTAAATAGTTGAATTTTAGGTGATATTGTCTAGCCTTTGTTTCCATGGAACCCAGTGGACAGTTCGTAGAATTTTGGTCGTGCTGTGACATCTACAACATTTCAATGGGATGCCCTCGCAGTCTAAAGTATTAAGAGAAGTGATGCATTGATGTTGGAGTTTCATTTCACTTGATAACTTGTCTCCGATATTTGAATTTACCAATACCCTTTCCACATTCATCTCCAAATAGTATTTGAAAGTGAGCTTGACCTCCAAGCATTCCCCTAGCTTGTTTCCAAATTCCCTGAGAGCCTGCTTCGACCATAATTGTACATTTAGTCCCAATAGCTAAACCTAGATAGGGGCCTTTTCTAGTCTCTCCCAAGTGGGATAAAAAAGAAGGGTCCAATTCTTAAGAATGAAAGGGGTGGAGTCAATACTCCAAACCTTATTCAGACCCAATCAACATATTCAGACTTGTTCAAAAATAAAATGAGCTAACCTCTTACCAGTATCATGTCAAGCCGTGTCAAGGAATGAAAACGTGAGCTAACACATTCCAGATAGTGTCAATTC